>JANVCC010000261.1:13691941-13727138 GCA_025345505.1 Todiramphus chloris collaris | reverse complement strand
GTCCTCCACGCTTTCCGCCTCTGCAGAGCGGCGCCGCGCCAGCCCGCTCCGGTGCTGCTTCTACGGTCTCCATACCACCCGGGGACCCCTGCCGTACCCCCCGCGCCCCCGTGGGGCTTTTCAATTTTTTTTTTTACCCTCCTTTTTCGTGCTGGATTCTTTTCTTTTCCGGCTCCACTTTTTGCATCTCCAGATGACAGCCGTGCGCTGCCCGTAGGGTCACCAATTCCCAGTAAATACAGGGAGAAATAATCCGAGCGCAAAAAAAAAAAAAAACAGGCAATCACGAAAAACGGCTACGGAAACCCCCCTAGCACACCCGGTAACGGCACCGGCGGACGCGGGGAGTCGCAGTGCCGCGCTTTGAGCACGCGCCGGACTAAAGCAGGCTCGTTACTGCCTTCGCACGAACCTCCCCCGGGCTTTGCGCTCCCACCGCCCCCCGAAAGCCGACTTTCAGGGGGAGACCCGACCGTGCGCTCCCTTCTGTAATACCTGGCAGCTCGGTCATGGGAGGCTGAGGCCACTTTCACTCTGGCGGAACCCCTTTGGTTAGTGTTTCCCCTTTATAGTTCACGCACCCGTGCTACCAGAACAGAAGTGGGTTTCCTATCCCATCTTCTCATGTCTTCCCCATGGTCACACAGAAAGAACCACAGCTCAGCTCGTGGGGTTTACCCTCTCTCTAGCTGGGGGACATCGGGCTCTGACTCTGGAGTCTGTGACTCACATTGGTGCCACCCAGGAAATGCTCTTCCTTACCTCCTCCACAATCTCCTCCTTGAGGTGCCTAACCACAGCAGAGACATGAGCCTTCATCGGGCCATTGACCATACTCTCATAATACCTGAACCTGTTGGCAATGGAGCCCACTGTTTCTCGGTTGTCCTCAGCATTAATGGTTGCAATGAAAGTGGCGTATTGCTGTGGCCCTAGTTTTGCCACGTTCCACAACATCTGCCCTGTGCACCTGACTTGGTCAGGGTCATTATCATGCTGTCCATCCCTCCCAAAGAGTACTTCTAATACTGCCACTTCTCTTAGCTGCTGGATTGCTTCCTCGAGTGTCTTCCACTGCATTTTATGACGGTACTCCTGCATTCTCTCTCTATGAACAAACCTTTCTCTCACACTTGTTAAAAGCCGTTCCCAGAGAGAAAGGGGCCCTGGCTCCCTCACAAATACTTGATCTACACCCGGGTCCCGGGTCAAGGATCCCAAATACCTCGCTTCACCACCATCCAGTTGCACATCTTTGCCCATAAGGTCCCAAACCTGAAGTAACCAGGTTGTATAAGTCTCACGCCCCTGTCGCACAATGTCTTTTCGCAGATTACGGAGGCTGTCGTATGACAGGGACTCGGTGATGATTTCAGGCTCTGGCTCTCCTGCTGGTTGTGAGGGCCCTGGTTCCCCATCATCATTAACTGGGCATGCTGATTTGTTCTTATACTTCCTCTTCTGCACAGGAGCGACTGCTGCTGGCTGGGGCCCCCCTTGTGGTTCAGCTGGAACCTGGATGGTTGTAACATTTGTGGATTCCACTGCTGCACCATCAGGCTCCCCCTCTTTGGGGCAGGGAGAGGGTTTCCCATCAGCTGGGGAGGTGTATTCCCTCAGCATCTGGCCCATCTCACGCATCTCTTTCACCAGTACCACTACCCAACTCGGGTGGTCTGTTTCTGAGGTAGGCTGTGGGGCAGGGTCTCTAGTCACTGGGGCCATGTCAGGTTCTGGGGCAGCACCCCTAGACTCTGGGGGAGGCACCTGGGCAGTTATCCAAGCCGATCTGAATGCTAAATAGAGCAGGCCTATCAACAACATTTGGTTAGGATCTAGGGGAAACCTAAACCCTTCAAAAGCCAGTGGGGTAGGCCCAAAGAACTGGCTGAAGGGTTGGGAGAAAAGTTCCCACGGTGTTATTTCCTCACAGAAGGTACCATTTTTCATATAACCCCAGAAACATACGCTTAGTGTATGATAGCCCTTTATCCATGTGCCCACACTCCAGAGGAACATGAAAACCCATGAATCCCTCACTTTATCAACCCACTGTGCAAACTGGATAACAGCCACAGTGGCCTTAGTCAGGGGTTCCATGTTCAGAAGAGGAGCTGCAAAGGGGAGGAACACAGCCACGGCCACGTGCCATGTGAACCGGGGCAAGCCGGACCACATGGTGCTGCCGAACAAGGTTGCAATATTCATCACACAAACTAGATTACCCAGTAACTGTTATTCCTTTTTTCACCCTTTCCTCTCGATGCCCTCAAGCCCCACACTGGGCACCAAAATCTGTCTTGGTTTGAAAGACAGGTGTCTGCCAAGGGAGGCAGGAGCCCCCCTTGGAATGGAAATGCAAACCCCTCCCCTCCGAATGCTTGTAATTTTGAAATTAAGGGGCTTTCAGGCAAAGATAAGAGGAACAGGAATAACAGTTCTTTACTAAATATATATATATATATATATATAACAAGGCAATCAAACAACAATAACTACGGCAGTAACAGGAAACAGCACAGAGAACCCAGTCCCAACCTCTCGGGGCTCCCGGGGAGCAGGGAGGGCGCGATGGTCTCCCCGCCGCCCCGGAGCCAGCTCAGGCCTCACCTGACGAAGGCCGACAAAAAGCCTGTGTCACGAACCCCCTTGGGCAGCCGATCCCAGTGTCCAGCAGGGTCCTCAGGAGACAGCAGGGGCAGAAGGAAAAGCAGGAGACGCAGCAGGGACGACCTCTCTCCAAGCTGATCTCGGTGTCCCGCCGGCTCCTCGGGAAGCAGCAGGGAGAGCAGGAGATGCAGTGGGGATGAGTTCTCTGCACCACGAGGGCAGCTTCTCCTCCTTGAATGCAGGGAGCAAAACAACAGACCTAGAGGGGCTCCCCCCAACCCCCTTTATTCGGCTGGCTGGACCCCTCCCCCTGTGGCCAGGTCCTTTTGTCTCTCTTAAGTACAGCAATTTACCTCCCTGACAAACAAGTATGGAAAAATTCTTTAAGAGAAGAAGGAAAACAGAATAACTCCCCAAAACCCCAACACCTGGAGAAGCCTGGTCCTCCTCCACCATGGCAGGGGTTGGAGGCATTCCTGCTGTGGGGTCTCACTGCTACACACAGTCCTGCTATGTGTGGCACTTCAAGATGACTGTGAAATCCAGCCCTGGCACTCAGAAACTTTGCTAAACTTGGCACACAGACCATCGACCATCTCTTTTTATTTTGATAGCTAATGGAAACAACATCTGAGGATGGTGCAACAGGTGTTCCTGAAGTTCATAAATATTTCCGTTTAATGACACAGGGAAGGTCATAAAGTTTCTGTGTTTGCACCTCTGCTCTTACACTTGCTTAGAAATGGTGCAGCTGCAGAAAGCTTTAAGTAAAATTTTTTGCCTTATATAAATTCAAAATATCAAATCCTGGTGGGGTATCTAAAAGGTGAGGTTCTAGTCTGAGAGTTTAACTGATGTATTTAAAAGCCAAAGTAATAAACAACATGGAACCTAATTTTTGTGTATCCTGTCAGGTTTTCAAGGTATATTAAAACAAGAGCTGAGTTAATACTGCAAAAGGACATTTAAACATCCATTCAAAGGCTTCAGAAGTCTGTGGTAAGATTTTACAGGCTTTACTAAAACATACAAATGGAAAAGTTATTTGACAGGAAAATAGCAACATTTAAATAAATATTCTGAGGGTTTCTGTAGAGCACACCTGAAGACATAGTCACTTGTGTTTACACCAGTAGCCAGCAGTAATATTTATACTTGCTGCAGGAAAGGCATGCTGTTTTGTGAAGTACTGATTTATATGTTGTACTTGTCAGGGGTATATTCTGATCTGATGTGATCAAAGAATCTCCAATTGAAACTCTGACACAAACAAGAGTAATTTATGGAAAGCCAAATGTGTTCTCTCTAAAACTGTCATGGAGTGGCCCCAACCCGTTCATGGAATTGCTGAGGGAGAGCTCTAAACTCATGAATGGACCGCTAACGTCTCTAAGTTACAGACACACAAACGCATGGATTCAGGTGCCTACATAAATGAAAAATAAAGAGCTAGCCTGGTTAGAAATGCATTATTTTTGTATCTCCTAATATCTACCTAACTAGTCATAAGAGATTTTATGCAACTATTGATTACAGGGCTTTTTTGGTCAGAATTGCATAGGACACTCATTTTTTCCTTAAGATGTTTAAAACCAAGTCTTCAATATTTTCTTCTCTTTCATATAAGTTTGTACTTAGAAATTGTTTTCCGTCTCACCTGATTAGCTTTAGATTATCTAACTCCCTGCAGCCTCTTAGTGGTGAAGTGCTTCCTAGAAGCTTGTGTTATTTTTCAGCAGCTCATTGCATGCTTTTCAGCACAAATTGGGAGGAACATAAGTCAATAAAAAGTCATCACAGAAGAGACATAAAAAGTGTTGGATCTGTGTAATTGTTCTGAGTGAGGCATGTGAATGCTAGTTTATAATTTTTAATTGAGACCACAGCTCAAACTCCACTGCATTTACCTTCAAAATATTCTTTAAGAATTATTTAAGGAAAGAACCTAAAGATAAGTTTCCTTGTAAATAGTGGTTTGATTACACTAGTAAGATGAGTACTAAGGAAAGTATTAGGAACTTTTTAAAAATAAATATGTCTGCACTGCCATCCCTTTGGAAATATATTTCTTACGGGATTATTTTTCAAAACCAGTTTCTAATGTTTTGCTTTTTTAATTCAGTAGAGACATACACAACACTGGTACTAGCCATTTTAGGAATCTTTTATGCCTTTTCATGGATACTGGCTTTAGATGAAAGAATTCTGTCTCTTTGAGGGTAATACAAGTTATATTTAAAAACAATTATAACATATTTAAATCTACTCCTGAGTAACACTAAACAGCTTTTTCTGTGTGTATCCATGCACACTTAAAATATGTCTACATGTATATATTTTGCAAAGAGTAGAAACCAAATTTGGTTATGAAACCTACCTGGGTTCAATAAAATTAAAGCTGTATCTTCTTCTTAGAAGAAGTTATGGAGATATATAGATATTGATTTACAAATGTGTTATTATTTGAACAGAAGGGCAAGAACTTGAATGGAAGTTTGAACTATGAGATGTTTGTTCATCTGTGTTCAAAATGAAACAGTGGTGAGTTTTATAGGTTTTTGCTGCATTTTTGCCAGCAAGGACAATATGTTTAGCCTAGTCAGATTTATTTTGCTACAAGTTCCTTCCTACAAGTTTCACTTTCACTCATCAGCTACAACACTGCTAAAGACAGTGGGATCATATATTTATTAATAACACAATTTTTAAAAAAGACATGCACATTAAGATGTTTTTTTCTTACTATTTTTCTTATACTAATAACAGATCTGGAAGATCTATTTTAGGTTAAGGAAACAGCAAATCTGAAATATCAACAAGAGGATACTATGTGCATGTGCACATTTGCATGTGCCTGTTTCTTGAAAAGAGCTTCCTGAGTGCCAAAGTGAGAAAAGTTTCCTAATAACTGATATCTATTTTCCTCCACAATCATCTTTCTGCTGGATAGTAGCTCCCTGCAGATTACACACAAAGCAGTTTTGATTTTTTTGTCTAGACGAAGAACTTCACTTTGATTTGACCTAGCCCAGGTCTGTGTGCTTGTCCAAGCAAAAATAATATCTCCTAGGAGCATTAACATCATTTCTTCTTCAGATTAGATGGATCAGACATAGGGAAAGTGGAAAGAATTATCTTATATCTAAGGGCTGTATTTTTCTCTTTCTGGTCTAATTAGTGGGGAAAAAAAATGATGACACTTGTTTCATCAGAAGGTCTCCCTTACTTGGCTTCATTTTTATTTTATCTGGTGTGACGCAATGAAGCCTCTGTAACTTATTACTATCTCATGTGTCAGTACACAAATTTTTTTTTTATTCCCCATTCCAAACTGCTAGGGATGGGCTTTCATGCAATCTTTACAAAATAACTACTATGTGAGGGGATGTTTTTCATTCTTTTTCTGAAGGCAGTACTGTAGAATTTTCTTATTTTAAGGTTTCTTCTGAGGGAAAGAAAAAAAACTTGAATTAGTAAAAGTTCTAAAGCCACATTGCCCTGTAGGTAGAGATGACTTTTTTTTTTTTCAGAAGGGTCACTGTATTACATAGTTATTTCCTAGCTGAGTGTTACCATATAGGTGCTAATTTCCTATCCTGCATGTTATTCTGCTGTTTTAGAAACCAAAAAGAAGGTGGTTAGACTAGGTGATCTTATGGGTCTCTTCCTGCCTGAACTATTCTCTTATTCTGTGAGACTTTAGGGCTCCAGCTCCGGAAGATGACTGAGGCTGATGAAACCCAACTGGAAAAGTCCTTCCTACAATCATCCATGGCCGATGTCTTCAAGAAAGCAACACATTTACAACATAATCTTTTTTCCATACTGTTTCTAACATCTGCTTAAGGAGCTTACTGTTCTGAGTACTGGGTTTTGTGGGTCTCATTCCTAAAAGTCAGTCTGCCAAGCACAATTTAGAGTGCTTAGTTCCAAGTTTCATTAGGTGGTGAAACAGCTATATGTCCCTTCTGTTTGGTTATATTGCTGCTCCAGAGAAGGGAGTGGTATAGCTTGTTAAAGACTGCTAAATCCTACAAGTCCCAATCCTTCCAGCATTTTTTTCCTTCGGCATTTAAACATAGAATCATTCAGATTGGAAAAGACCTTCAAGATCATCAAGTCCAACCATCTTCTAAACATTATCATTACCACTAAGCCATGTCCTGAAATGCTACATCTACACGGTTTTTTAACACCTCCAGGGATGGTGACTACACTCCCTCCCTGGGCAGCCTGTTCCAAGGCCTCACCACTCTCTCAGTAAAGACATTTTTCCTGATGTGCAACCTGAACCTCCCCTGGCACAACTTAAGTCCATTTCCTCTCATCCTGTGACTAGTTACCTGGGAAAAGAGACCAACACACATTTCACTACAACATCCCTTCAGGTAGCTGTAGAGAGCAATGAAGGTCTCCTCTCAGTCTTCTCGTCTCCAGACTAAACAACACCAGCTCCCTCAGCCACGCCTCATAAGACATTTTCTTCAGACAACACCAGCTTCGTTGCCCTTCTCTGAACTCGCTCTAGTACCTCAATGTCTTTTTTACACTTCAGTGCCCAAAACTGAACCTGGTGCTGAAGCTGTGGCCTCATCAGTGCTGAGTACAGGGGCACAATCACTTCTCTACTCCTCCTGGCCACACTATTTCTGGTACAGGCCAGAGTGCTGTTTGCCTTCTTGGCCACCTGGGCATATGCTGGCTCATATTCAGCCAGTCATCCACCAGCATCCCCAGGTCCTTTTCTGCCAGGCAGCTTTCCAGACACTCCTCCCCAAGGCTGGAGCATTGCCTGGGATTGTTCTGACCCAAGTGCAGGACCTGGCACTTGGCCTTGTTAATCCTTAACCCATTGACCTCAGCCCATCAATCCAGCCTGCCCAGATACCTCTGCAGAGCTTCCTACCCTCAAGCAGATCAACATCCTGCTCAATTTGGTGTCATCTGCAAATTTGCTGAGGGTGCCTCAATCCCCTTGTCCAGATGATCAACAAAGATATTACAATAAGACTGGCCCCAAAACTGAGCCCTGGGGAACACTGCTAGTGACTGTTAACCATCTGGATTTAGCTCCATTCACCACAACTCTCTGGGCTCGACCACCCAGCTAGTTTTTAACCCAGTGAAGAGCCCACCCATCCAAGCCATGAGCTGCCCACTTCTTCAACAGAATGCTGTGGGTTCTTACTGAAGTCTGGGTAGGCAACATCCACAGCCCCTCCCTCATCCACTAGGCAGGTCACCTGGTCATAGAAGGTCATTTAATTATCAGTTTCAAAAAATGTGCCTATTAAACAAATACTAGTGTTGGCCTATTCCTTGCCACCTTCCTAGTTTCCATTTCTATGAATTATATCTAATGACTAATAAAATAAATCAAGACAGAAAAGTGAAAGAACTATCTCAGATTGCTGGAAAATATATATAAAAAGAACATTATTGAACAGTCAACTTCCCTTGCTGCTTAGAGATAACAATAGGATGTTTCAGCAATGCAGAATCTGTCTGTTCACTGTTAATTGTTAGTTTTGTTTTAAATAAATGAATGAGGTAGAAATATTTACCAATTTATGGTAAACAGGTCATAATTGGAGAAGGCTATGAGAAACTTCATGATGCAATCACATTTAGAATAAAATAGATGAGTATGTTTATAGAAACAGAATCATTATCAAAGATGACTGTGCTGCTTCAGCTTTCCTTATCAAAAATAGGATGAATATATTGCTTAGGATATAAATGGATCTTTGACATAACACACATTTCTAACAGCTCTATTGTTTCATAGCTGGCCCCCACATGTCTACAATTTGCAAGTGGCCATATTTGATCAACACCTCAAGGTCAATATGAAAATCTTGCATTGTTTGGATCTGCAGAGTTTTAAGGACTTCCTGACATGCCGTAAATGTGACATAGATGTCATTCATGAAGACGATACTGTTACCTGCCTAGAGGTACAGCAGCTGCTCTAACAGCATAGTCTCTTTGTTTTTCAGATGATGTTAAGAAAAGGTCAGACTAGAAGCTGCAGAATGACATGTCAACTTGAAGCATGAGATAGTGCCCAAGGTGCTTCCTTTCATTCAATTTTAAATCAGACAACTTGTAAACTTGCCGACATTTTGTCCCTCGCTACTAGCTCTTTGTTATGATCCTTGAGTACTGATTTTCCTGAGCAAAACAGGTGTCTTAACCTGAAAACAGTAGAGGAATAAACATAGAAAAAAAAACTTAAATATAATCTAAACAGACAAGTTGGCACTGTCTGTGTTTTTTCTATCTCAATGACAGATTTTTGTATGAAACAACCATTCAGAAAAACAGGCAGCTTAAGAAGGACTTTTCAGAGTAAATATTCTGAGGTATTTCTGTAATCACCTAGCAAGCTAGTGAGAAGTATAATCCACCTTGGCCGTATTTCTAACATAACAGTAATATAATTAATGTACTTACTGTATCAGCTAGTGAATTAGGACCAGATTTTTGTTTTCTTTCATCCTTTAGCACTGGCAGTTGGACTTCCACAGTAAAACTTCAGATTTCAAGGCTTAAGGCTTTTCAGCAACAGAGGCAAAACCAGTAATTTTTTTTCCAACAGGTAAGATAGGGCCTGTGGCAAAAGAAATTGTTAAGAGAGCATAGACAGGCAGGTGGAGAATCAGTCTTGCTGCTTACAAAACTTGGAGATACTGATGAGCACTGCTGACTGCTGGTACCAGAGGGAGCCTGTCTCTGATTCTAGCAACAGCTGCTGTCCCAGTATGGCTGTTTGCTCTCATAGCAGCAGCAGCATCTGGGCTATATTTTCAGAGTTTGGGCTGGGCAAAGTAAGCAACTTCCTATCACTGGCAATGGGCTGCCATAGTTCTGAGAGTGTTTTGAGCTGACTTTCATGACCAGGGTGGTCAAACATTACACTGTTAGCACACACACACATGAACTGGTATTTCAGGAATAAAGTAGTTGGTGTTACAGATTCCCCATAGAGAAAATCTCCTATCTCAAAATGTGTGCCTTTTCCATATATATATATATTTTTTTTTTTATTTTTTTTTTTTTTTTTTTTTTTTTTTTTTAATTATTATTAGTATTTTTTTTTGGGGGGGGGAGGGGTGTTCCCCCTTACACAGCAACATCAGCATAAGTGAAAATCCCTATACAGGGAAAACAGTTTTGGTACCGTGGAAACTTCATTATAGGAGGCAAATCTATAACAGAACCCAATCAACTTGAAACTGAACTTAAATTTGGAAATAAGATGCAGCTTAAGTGAAGATAATTGATGACTGGAACAGATTTCCAAGGGATGTTGTAAATTTGTCATTTGACATCTTTAAATCAAGATTGGATGTCTTTCTGAGATAAGTACTCCGTTTTAACCACCAAGCTATTGAGCTCTGTTATAGGGAAAAATAGTTACCCTCAATGTGGAACTGATTGGCAAAAAATTCTGATTTTTGCTGTACAGTAGTTCAGACTAATTATTTCTTGTGACTGACGTGATTACAACAATCCTTTCTAGGACTACTATTAATATTCTATAGAAAACACATGCACTGGAAGGCACAATCGTCCATGGAGGTCCACAGTCAGTCCTTTGCACCTTTGAGCAACCTTGCATGATGGCTTCTGCAGTAAACCCAGAGTGCTTATCAGGACATTGAAGAAGACAATCCTCCAGTGAACCTCTTGTGCTCACCACACAAGTGATTTCCTATTCTAAAGTGAAATCTCCTATCTAGCAAAACATCTTTCATGAAGACCCTCTACAGGCAGCTAAAAAGAAATTTATTTCTGCTCTTCATGCTACTGTTACTATTATGTTGTTTGGTGGTGAGAATATACTATCCACACAACATTTTTGCTGTTGCCTTTTTCTAGGTAAAGATGGAGTGACACTACAGTCAATTTGCTAGGTAAACCAGAGTTTTCTCCTTTGCAACACTTACAGCTACTACTTTTCTGCACCATTCATAGATGCTATCATCATGCAAACTGGACTTACTACTTTATTTGTTTGGTCTTTATTTTGCCACAGCTTTATAACAGTCATTGCAGGGCTGGGGACAGATGAAGTACTGAGGCTGCTAATCAGGCATTTATGGACTATTTCTTACATGTCCTCCTAACATGCACCTAACATTAGTTTCTGGTTATTTTCTTTACTGGTCTGTACTCTCGATAAGGATCACAGATAAGTAATCTATATGAGAAGTTAGAGTGGCCATTTGAGAAGCTAGGTTGTAGGCCCAGCAACCCTGGAAACAGAACATCTCAGCCTTGTGTGAAGTTGCAAATTCATCACAAGTCATTGATTTACTATAATTTCATTTTCTCCCTTAAGCCAAGTGGAGAAATTTTTTTTGTCTTTCTCCAAAAGCTAAAACTTTTATTTCTAGTGCACACATCCATGTTTCTAGACTAGGGTGGTGAAAAAAAACAAACCTGCTGACACTACAGGTAATTACTCAGAAAAAAAAAACCAAAAAAACCAAAACACTGAAAGAG
Source organism: Todiramphus chloris collaris (assembly GCA_025345505.1). Lineage (NCBI taxonomy): Eukaryota > Metazoa > Chordata > Aves > Coraciiformes > Alcedinidae > Todiramphus > Todiramphus chloris. The sequence goes on along the minus strand of JANVCC010000261.1, from coordinate 13,716,017 downwards.
GCTGAGTGGATCCAACAATGACACACAAAAATTCCCGTGCAATTTATGTCTCTGGTACCATTTTACATTCCTAACAGAGATAATTGGCACTAAATGGAGACCTTCCAATTCAGCTCACTGGTTAACAACTTTTATTAGCAGCAACTGCTCTATCATAAAGAGAAAGAAACTTCAAACTTTTAATAATTCTAACTTTTCTAACGCCTAACACTTTATCTGAGAATGAGCTGGAGTGCATTTGGGAATCTTAATCCTAGGAATACAGAAAAAGTATTTCCAGTCATCTGATTTAAATTCAGATAATTAACTTTATCTTTGGGAAAAAAAAAACCAAAACAAAACAAAACAAAAAACAAAAACCCAAACACCATTTTACTCCATATTTTACAAATAAGTGGGAAAAACCCCACAACTTGGGACAAATACTCAGTCTGAGGATAGCAAGATTTATCCACATGAATCCCATGTATTTGTAGAAAGAGAAGTAATTCTTAACTGTGCATTTCTGTGAGGTGTTTGTTATTCTTGCAATTAAACACAATAAGCACTGTATATGTCCCCACTAGATCTTAATGTAATCCTCACTATTTGATGACATGTCAGACCTCATCAATTTTACACCTTTTTACCCCCCTGGAATGAGTTTTCATTTACACATTTCAATCCAATTACTCTTGCTCTCCCATTTCATTAGGCCTTGGTAAATGTGATCCCACAATATTGCTGTTAACAACTGCTAGCAAGACCTCATAAATATATTTTATAATTGATGGATGTTACATAACAAGTGAATGCCTTAAAAGTCATGCTGAAAGGCATTAGAGCACCAGTCCTGTGTACCTCCCTCTCCAGATCTGGAAATAAATTCAGTTTGACAGTGGTTTTGCTTGTTATTAAAACTTCTGTTTGCCTGCTGTGCTTGATACGTTATTAGAGATGACAGCTGGCATTTGACTGAAGCTTAGTCCATTAGATATTCTGAACTCATGCAGAATTCAGAATTGTGCTGATGCAGACTGAAAGTCTAAAAAAAGAACAGAAAATATAATATTTAGAAATTGTGTGTAATATTACAAATTTGTACACTGAAACCCCGTAGAGGTCAAAATGGATGATAAGCACATGTGCTGGTATATTGAGAAAGTTCATGGTGGATTAGAAATACAGTTTTCTGAAGAATGATCCTGGTTTGGTTGCCCACTTAGTTGCTATAAATGTGCCACTTGAAAGATGACTTTCTGACACATTTGTGAGTATGTATTTTCAGTTCTGACCAAGTGGATCTGCAGCAATCTGTGAACTTAGAAACAGACTGGGAGGGCATTAATATAAAAACATCAGATAGGGTGAAAGAAATGACTTTTGTATGCAATGTTCAATTAACTGTATAATTTTGGAAAATCCTCAGCCACATGCTTGATATGTGTGCAGTATAGTTGCAAAGTTAGGTCCTACCATGAGTGAAGCAGAGCACACAACCGTAGATCCATAGAATAATTTGTTAGTCAATATGAGGAAAGATTAAATATGCTGTACAGCTGCCCTGGTCATTGATGAATATCTCCGAGACCATGATGAAGATGAACAGAACATGAAGATAAACAGTCTCATATCAGTCACTGAGTGATGGTACTCACTATGAGACACCAGCTGGTCTTGAACCACTGACTATTGCTCTCTTTGCCCAACTGTCTTTCAGTTTTTTAGCCACATTATAGTTCAGCCATACAATCCATATCTCCTCAGTTCAGCTACAAGAACACTATTGGAAACTTCTTGCTGAAGTCTAGGTGACATTCACTGCTTTCTCCTCGCCCACAAAGACAGACATTTCATCATAGAAAACAGTTAAGTTGGTCAGGTGTCATTTTCTTTGATACACCCTTGCTTGCTATTCCCACTTGTCTTTCATATGCCTAAAATAGCTTCCAGAAGGATGTACTCTACAATCTTCCCAGACACTGAGTTTAGGATGATAATCATCATCCTTGCTGGGTTTTTTTTTTCATACAGGCATGGCCTTTGGCTTTTTCCAATAAGCAGGAGCTTACTGCAATTGCTATAATCTTATCAAATTCCTTTCAGTGACTTAATCCAGTTTCTTTGCCATCCTTAAATACCTCCTGATACATCTGATGGATTTGTATATGTCCAACTTAAAGTTGTCCCTATCTTCCTCTGCTTTGGGTAACATCCATCTCCCTTAAACTCTTCTGTAATGCAGCGACCAGGGAGGTCTGTGAGAAGTGAAGACTAAAGCATGGAAGGTATTGGTACCTAAGCCTTTTCCATGTCTTTTCAGCACAAGACCACCTGTTCTGTTAAGAAGTCACATTTTCTTTGATGGTGTTTTTGCTACCACTATATCTGTAGAAGCTCTTCTTGCTCCTGCTTCACATCTTTCACCAGTTTTAACACCAGACAAGTTTCAGCCTTCCTAATTCCATCTCTCCTTGCCTTGGTGATTCTTCTGTGTTTCTCCTCAGTTGCCGGTTCCTGCCTCACCTCTTGTGCATTTCCTTTCAGCAGTTGAACTTGCTCAGGCTGCTCAGTCAGCCTTCCTCATGCCATGCATACCTGTATTCTTACCTACTCAGGCAGGGTGGATGATTCTTGTCCTTTGAGGATGATGTGCTTGAAGATTGTCCAGCTCTCCATGGCTTCTTTGTCTCCTACAGTATCCTGCCTACCAGTTCCCTGAACAACCTAAAATCTAGTCTCCTGAAGTCCAGGGCTATTTTCATCTGATTGTCTTGCTCTTGATCTTAAACTACCATCTCCTTGTCAGAGCTTCAGCTATCACAGCTCCAACTAGTTCTATCTTAATCATTAGTAGCATGTCCACAAAAACACCTTCCCTAGTCCAGCACTTACTAAAAAATGTCTCTGACCATCTCCAGAAATCTGGATTGCTTGTAGGTGCTGGGAGCCAGGGCTTGTGATTATGAGACTTTTCCACCTCCTTTTCTGGGCCTCTCTCCTACAGTGTCACAACCTGTGCCTAGCCATAGGGCAAAGCTCCATGTATTCATGCCACTTCTTTGCATAGACAGCAAATGACCCTTTTTATCACTTTTGCCCATCTTTCCTAAACAGCTTGTGGATCCTAGCCTTCTCTAGGAATGAGAGGCAGCAATCTTCATTATATTTTATGCATATGTTTTCTATTTTGTCACCAAAAAAACCCCACCAATCTCTATCTTAACCATCAACAAATGTTTGTCTAAAATAAATTCAGAACACCTTCATTTTTTTTTTATCCCTACTTATCTGTCAAACATGGACAGTAGGATGTAAGCACAGGGGCTTGTGTTGCCTGTCAGGCATATTGCATTGTACATAGTACACCAAATTCACCTCTGATCAATCTTTCTTGCAGTCATCAGCTACATCACTCAAGGCTTCTCCAACAAGCCTCAGTTATAGTCCATCCACAGAATTGCTCCAGGTATTTCATTTTTGCAGAAAGTTTGTCTGTGTATGTTTCCTTGATTTATTTTCACCCTGCACAGAAAAATGTCCAATACATCATTTACCACAAGGGTGGCTGTTACAAGAGATGAGATTATGAAGAATAATTACTAACAGAAGTGAGTTGCGTAAATATCATTTATGCAGCTCCATGAAAATTGTTATTAATCTTCCCTTGAGAAGAGTGATCTATATTTAAGGTCCACTTTTTTTTTTTTTTCTTATAGTTTTCCTTCTTCTCCTTTCTTTTCTGTATTCACTGTCAGCACCAAAGTTGATACTTGAAGGTCCAGTGGTGTTGCTTCAGGCTTTAGCTGTCCAACAAATTCAAGGTATTATGTGTAGAGGAGCAATGCTGTTACCAAAGGTCTAATTAATCAGAGCATCTGTCCTCTGACAAGGACTCAAGTGTGATCCTGCATGTGGACTGTGAGACCTAACACAACTGTGCACTAAGAAAGGGGTGGTTTCAAGCCCTTGGGCTGCTCTAATGATATCAAATAGACCATTTACTACCAAATGAACATTGTGTGATTGTTCCTGATGAATAATTACTATTAGAACAAGCCAGGGTCTTTCATGGAAAATATTTTCCTGCCTGTCATATAAACAAACAAAACCATGAACTCCTGATAAACATCACTAATGTTGAAATGGACTTATGGATTAGTCAAAGGCTCAATTAAACAATAAGATGTTTAACATTCTTTTGTGCATTTTTCTTGCTTTCAACTCCAATTCACTGGAAACATAAATGACTGATCTTTAACTTTTTAAAGAACTATTGCCATGATTTTGGAGACATTACAAAATATTAGTTCATTGAGAAGAAATGTCACTGTTATACCTCAATAGCTGAAATTTTGTTAGAACTGCTCGGAAAAAAAAAAAAAAAAAACCCACAATTTTTTTACTTCTCAGTCTCACTATCCTACATATTTGCAAAACACTTGAATCTTTCCAGTCAATATTTAATTCTGAAATGAAACATGTGAAAGTGGAATTCAAGGTAATGATTTTTAAAATTTGGTTTGTGTTAAACCACTCTGCTTCGAGATATATAATATTTGTTGAGTGCATGTCATATTATTAGAATCAAGGATAACAACACTTATTGAGAGGTCAAAGTAACCTGAGAAAAAGCCTGCTACTATCCTAAAGGAAAATAATTGGGGTTTTTTTTGAAAAATAATTTTGTGCCAGACTTCAGCAGCTTCCAGAATGTTAACCATTGTAAAACAATGGAGACTTCACTAATAATGTCTGTTATCCAGTATATGAGTTAAGGCTTTGACAGGATTTATACATGGAGATGTCACATGAATCTCTGCATCCGTGACTCTAACCATAACTAATACATTTGCCTGTCTTCAAAGGAATTCTGAGTATTGTGGGAATATCATAGACAGGAAATTAGCATATTATAAGCTCTGTTAAAAGCAGCTTGGGAATATTTTTAAGAAGCATTGTGAAGAAAAGCATCTAAAAAAGACATGCTATAGCATCCCAAAGTCTATGAATTTGTACCGTAGTAAACTGTATCAAGTTATCTCCTTTCGATAGACAATCAGTACACCTGAGAGCCAGCCTTTTCTGACAGGGCCATTTCATCTGATAGAGTATCAAATGGCTTGTTCATTATTCTGACTTCAAAGGCCAATGGTGCTGATATCTTCAAGGTGGTCTGTAATGCCTGAGTGATGAGGCCACCTGTCAATGTGACTGCAAAATTAAAGAGAATCTGTTGGGAAATGAAGGGTAAACTTCCTCTCCCTCAGATTAGCCTGATTAGCCTTGAACAATTTAACTTCTACAAATCAGTTTTGTAGCTATGGGAAAACTATTTATCAGTAGCTACTTTTTTTTTTTTCTGGCGGGGGAGAAACTGTTTATGGTGAATAGTTCTGTAAAATGTGCTCACCTACTTCAGAGCCATTTTTCCTTTCACTGAGTTACAAAATAAAGAAAATTCCTCTTCGATCAATATTTGAAATTATTAATTTGTTTGGTAATGGTAAAAATAACTATTCCTCTGCAGCCTTGCTGTCTTTGCTAGTTTTGATGACAATGCTCTGTTGAAGAGAGCACAATGTTAGGAACTAATTAAGACAAAGAGGTTTCATTTATTGAATAGTAAGCTTGTGACCAGCAAGAATTTCTTAGCTAACTACATTATCTTAATATTCATGACAAAAAAAGGAACAATATTTTGTGTTTGAGGAGGAAGATAAAGAGGGACATAGGCTTACTTTCTGTTTTGTCATTGAAATAGGGAAGAAGGAACTGTTAAGAACCTTTAAGGTATCAATGAAAGTGGGGACTGTGTGTTGCAATACAGGGAATTTTTCTGTTTTTCTTTACCTGTTGCAAAGACAGCAAAGGGAATCTCCATGTTAGTGCATTAATACAACTTACTGATGCTTAGGTTGTCCCATAGTCTGCTCACTGCTGGTCTCCCAAGAAGCTAGTGGCCATCCCTGTCACAACCATTAATTAACAACTTCATTAATTAGATAAACAGAAAACTTTGTGTACAGTTGATTTACTTACACACTCAGTTTTAGAATACACAGAGCAGTGGATATGAAAAGCAGCAGGACAGCATTATCAATATGCACATGTGGCTTGAAGAGAGATTTATGCTTCTTCATTTAGCTCCAATATGAAGATCAAGTCTAAACTGAGGCAGCCACAGCCTGCTATTACAACAAGTGGTTTTCTTGAGCCAGGGCTAATTAGGTTTATTTTCTTCTAGATTTTAATTGACTTGTTGTCTAAGAAATCTGAGAGACATGTTTGAGATCTCCGTCATATGTGTATGCTGCTGTGACTGATATGCTATGCTGAAAACTTTCCCTCGTTTGAGGCACTTACCAGGCCTTCCTCCTCTACCTGCATATAATATTTGCAGGAATTTAATTATTGGAAGACTATTATCCGCTTGCTAGTCTTGACTGAAATCAGCCAGCAGGTGCAGAAATTATTCAAAGGAGAGAGAGAAATACAGATCTAAACACACATTCACAGAGACACTGTGATTGTGTATGACCAATTCCAATGGCAAATCAGCCTAAAATGACTAAGACTTTCCTTTTTCAGAACCAAAAAGCAAAACAAGAGAGAGAAAGATGAAGCAAAACCAGCAATAATGTGGCATAGCTGCTCCAGACATACTCCTTTCTTTTGACTTCATACTCCATTTTTTAGGAGCAAGGAACCAATGACCGTAACAGTTGGCACATACTAATAACTGTTTTGTTATGGGACAGTGTGCTCTGCTCCGCTTGAAAATGTACCCCCTCGTCCCAGTAATTCTGCTACTTTGTCTCAGCCACAAAGCTGTGAAAGAATCTCAGCGCCATTTGGTCACACATGGATGGTGTCTTGCTCTTTGTGGTTATTCTGCAAAGTTATTTAATTAGTTCAATTAATTGTGTCTCTGGAAATGGAACTCTAAACAAGGTTTTCATAATGTGGCATCTAGCAGGCAATGCAAGAGTAAGTTCTCCAGCTGTCATCTGTAAGAGACAGGACTTCTAGTGCTCAAGCACACAGATAAATACATAGAAGGTCACAAGTGTGCAAGTATGCAGACAATAAGGTATGGGATACAGATAAGTCATTAATGGCAGCAAGATTGCTGATTTTCTTGGTCCAGCAAAGGGTAGAATGAGGCATAGAGTTTCTGCTTAACATTGTAGAGCAGAATTCCCATAGGAGGTGACCTTCCCACATGAATTAAAACTACTGAAAATAACTATACAGACCACCTCAAACTACATGCAGCTAATCCCGCAGCTCTTTTCATATGCGATATTGAACATGCTTGATATAATTTTAGGTTTTAGGTTTGCACTTCTAGCATGTGGTATCAACTTCTTTCATCTTTTTCATTAGTCTTAGAATATTATTTTAATTTTTATGATTGAATTTTTTTTTTCAGAAAGACATCAGAAAAATCTGAAGGGCTTACAGGTTGCATTTTGATTCCTCCTATCTACTGTCACTCTTTCAGAAATGGCTGCAAACATCTGATATCAAAATAGCATGTGTATTAGCTGAAGAATACCAAATAGTTTTAATCTACATGGAATGATCCATAGCATGAAAGGATGCATTTCTTAGAACATGAGAAAGTTAATAGCTACTGTGTGAATGTTGGTCTTACTTCCTGAAGCTGTAGCCTTCAAAAATGTCATTTCATGTTGACAACTGCTATTAAATGTCACTTTTCCTGCATGGAGAAGGTTGTCTTTTCTTGTCCTTTCTAGTTTTGTCTTTGTGGTTCCAGAAGCAGAAAATTTTTATGTTCTTCATGTGTGTCTATTTTAATTTCTGATTTTACTAAGTAACTTTCTAAAATAACATTCTGAAACGGGGAGACGATTTTGTTATGTGTGTGAATACTATTCTTTATCTGCTGCCTTCTAATTATTTTTTTATTCTTTAAGTTTTGGAAGGACTACACTGCTTTCTAGCTATTGTTATTCTTAATTCTGATGTTCTACTTCCTTTTACCTTCCAAACAAAATAGTCATAGTATATTTAACCTTTCTTCATAATGATGTGTCACCAGTTCCCATGACTTTATATCCAAAGAAAAAATAATAAAAAATTTAATTTTTGTATTAGGCTTAAACTCTATAAAAAAATGTTATTGCCTCACTAACTTCTACTTAGTTTCCAGCTCTGCTGTAGATGTTTTCTCTCACTTCATTAGCCCAAATCTGGTCACAAAAACTTCAGAGGAAGATTATTCAAGCAGAGCTTCTCTTTTTATCACATTAAACTTTTTTTTTTTACTGCAGATGATCAACATGCTCCATCTTCACATATCTACTCTGACAACCCACTCAGCTCCCTTATTTATCTCCGCATTCCACTTGTCACTCAGCAATGTACTGGCAGTGCTACTATCTTTAGCTCCTGAATTCATCATTTAACATTTGCTCACATTGAAACTCAAGAACTATTTCTTGATACATTACCTTAATGTGTTTAAATATCACAGAGAATAATCTATACTACTTAAAGTATTAATGTTACTGAAGATCTTGTTTTGCATCAGCAAAATTTGTCACCGTATAGAGAGGTAATTAGGATCAGCTGCTGCCACCTCTGACATAATGCAGAAGTGATGGGCTCATAAATGCATTGACTAATAGTTAAAAAGAGATATCTGGTGTAAATTAAATAAAGAACAATTATCTCTATCACGAAAAAAAAAAAATTTAAAAAAGCATCTGGAATTTATTGTAACTCCAGAAGCAAGATGGAGGTACTTCCAGTTCTATATAGCTTTATAATTTCATGCAACAGTATGGTCATTAAGACAGAAGCAGAACTTGGTCATTGGTTGTCCAAGAGGATTAAAGTTGTATCCAGCTGTATGTAAACCAGGAGACTTAAATAAATGTTCTATAGGGGAAATTTCATGTAAAGGATGGTATTTGTGTGTATACAAATATCTACTTGTACACAAAGTAACTTTTCTTCCTATCCTAAAACTTTATCTTTACACATTGCTGAGTGAGGGGACTCATTTTTTTGGTGTAAAGCAGTTTATTGCAGAGACTATGTACAAGCACAACTCTCTCCTAACAGCATTATATGTGCATCTTGCTTTCCGTACCTTAGAAGCAGATGAAGAATATCACATAGGTGATGCAATGCTGAATGCTTTCTGCTTGCTCCAGGGCATCTCCTTGCAGATGTGTTCCAGCCCTCTGTGCTAGGTGCTTAATTTCCAGGACACACAGACTTCAGAGGGTAGGAATGAAGATCATCATCCTTCTGAGAAGGCACTAAATTAAAACAAACCATTAAGAAGCCTTTTAAATCTCAACCTCTTCCAACATAATTTGCCTTCTGCTTGGGATTCTGGTAAAAAATCTTTCCTCAAAGGTGACACCTCACTTTTAAAGTCAAACAGAACAATATAATGGTTATTTCACTGAAAAAGAGAAATGGACACAGTTCTCATTATTCTAGCTACTGAAGCCATCATGTATGGTAGTTCATCCATACACACAGATGAACCCTCTTCAGTGCTCTTTCCCTCTCTCATCTTCCTGAAGATTTCCCTGAACCCAAAGCCTATTCTGGAGCAAACTTCTATTTCTTCTGTCCACTGCATACTTTTCTGATGGGGCCAGAACAAACTGGTAAAAGAGTTTGTAATGACCCAAGAGGAGTGGAAATCATCTGAATGCCACAATTTTGTAAGGTGTATTTTTTTTTAATGGAAATTAATTATAAATGCAGAACTAGTCCCCAAATTTTTCTAGAAGGTGTACTCAGAACCAGGGCTTCTCTACTATGCACACTGAGTGACCTATCAACTAATCTGTGCAGTTGTAGAGATCTCTTTGCCTCCAGACAGTTTTAGTGGAAGAGAAACTGCATTTATGCCCAGTATCCTACCATACATGCAGTAACCTGCATTATTTTTTATATATACACAAAGAAAAAAAAAAGGACAATTGCTTCTCAGCTAACCTCTGTTTAAAAAAAAAAAAAACAAACCAAAACCCACCACCTCCATTTGCATACAATATTGCATGCTAAACTGTAATTCATTAAATGTGCTTAAAAAACTCTTATGGCATGACAACTTAAAGGTAGTTAAGCAGATAAGCTCCTTGTTTATAAGTGTCACTAAGTGTCAGTAAGTAATTGGAGTGGTGATAACAGAGCATGTTTCGAGCATCAGAATGAGAACATGGAGAAACTGAGATGTCTGCAGAGCTGTAGGGTCAATACTTGGGGGCCTTTCTGGTAGAGACATTTTCAAGACTAGAGTTTTGATTTCATGTGCCCTGATATTTCTTTAGGTACATAAAAGCCTTTCTGAATCAGCTCTAGTAAAAACAAAAGTGACCATGACTGGCTTTTGCACACAAGATCTTTTTTTCACACCTTTGACAAATGCTATTAGATAGTTTACCACATAATCATTCACTTGTAGCTCGAGATAGAGAATAAAAGACTGTTCCAGACTAAGACCCTTGTGATTTCTAACAGAGCCACCTTTTTCCTTCACCGTCCCATCCAGATTTGTCTTCTCCACAATTTACCAGATCACCCAATGTATTTTTTCTTCATTAAAAACTTCACATTAGAAAATACAAATCTGTGACATAGACAGTGGCATTGAGTGCACCCTCAGCAAGTTTGCCAATGACACCAAGCTGTGTGGGGCAGCGGAAATGCTGAAGGGAAGGGATGCCATCCAGAGGGACCTTGACAGGCTGGAGAGGTGGGTCCATGCCAACCTCATGAAGTTCAACAAGGCCAAATACAAGCCCCACCCCCTGGGTCGGAGCAATCCCAAGCACCAATATAAGCTGGGCAGTGACTGGCTTGAGAGCAGCCCTAAAGAGAAGGACATGGGAGTACTGGTGAATGAGAATCTCAACATAAGCCATCAGTTGCTCTTGCAGCCCAGAAAGCCAATCGTATCCTGGGCTGCATCAAGATAAGCGTGGCCAGCAGGTTGAGGGAGGTGATTCTCCCCCTCCACTCTCGTGAGACCTCACCTGGAGCACTGCGTCCACTTCTGGAGCCCCTATTACAGGAAGGATATGGATGTGCTGGAACATGTCCAGAGAAGGGCCACGAGGATGATCAGAGGGCTGGAGCACCTCTCCTATGAGGACAGACTGAGAGAGTTGGGGTTGTTCAGTCTGGGAAAGAGAAGGCTTCAGGGAGACCTTCTTGTGGCCTTCCAGTATCTGAAGGGGGCCTACAAAAAAGATGGTGAGGGACTTTTTAGGATGCCGGGCAGCGATAGGACTTGAGGGAATGGATTAAAACTAGAGATAGGTCGATTCAGGTTAGACAGTAGGAAGAATTTCTTCACCGTGAGGATGGTGAGACACTGGAACAGGCTGCCCAGAGAGGTGATGGAAGCCTCATCCTTGGAAGTTTTTAAGACTAGGCTGGATGGGGCTCTGAGCAACCTGATCTAGTGGGAGGTGTCCCTGCCATTGGCAGCAGGGTTGGAACAAGATGATCTTTAATGTCCCTTCCAACCCTGACAATTCTATGATTCTATTTTCAAAAAACTGAGTAAAATTAACAGACTTTCCCATTCAGTTGACACAGAGCTGGAGTCAGTGCTGAATATTGCAAATTGATAGTAGACTCTTAATGGATATTTAGTTATGAAAAAAGCATATCTTGATTTAAATAACAACTTGAATTTTGAAGGATGCATCCATGAAAATAAATACAGTATGCCATGATGCAGAAATGCAGGGTAATTAATAATATGACCTAAGAGAGTAAAATCTACCTTGAAATAGTCAAACACATAATCACTACTAAATCAAGGCCTTTATTTTCCTGCTTTTGTCTTTCCAATGTTTGGTTTCACAGTAAATGAAAGGGGCTATTTGAAGTAAGGGAAGGCAGAAGACAGGTCTGTGAGGGGCTATTTGAAGTAAGGGAAGGCAGAAGACAGGTCTGTGACCTCTAGATAGACCATGGAGATCAAAGGCAGTCTCCATATGTGCTAGATATTATCTTTTTGAGGCAAGTGGTCATGATGTTTTGTGATGCAGCAGTGTGGAAACACACAAATAACCCGGTTAGTGACTGCTGAGAGAATGACTGACATTGTGCTGGAGAAGCAGTAGTAAAACCATGAAAAAGGATTTTATTTTATTTTATTTTACAGAAGAGTCCTTCAAAGCTCTGTAGTGCTTAAATAATGGTTTAATAGAAAATTTCTGAGCTTACATAAATACCGTAAAAAAGAATAGGTTGCTACAACTAATAACATTTGAAAGTTAATGACCTTAAACTAACAGATTTTTAGAGGAATCTATGAAACTACTGCTTCAACACATCTTTTTGTCAGTTTATTTTTCTTTTAAATACACATGATTTAAACTGTCTTTATTCCTTGAGTGTATTTTACTTGTTGCATTACAAAAGGAACATTTTTAGTAGAAAATTACAGAACTACTGGGGAAAAAAAAAAAAACAAACACTGATTGTGTGGTCAGAACTGTGGATCAACACAGCAAAGCCCCTACTCCACTACTGTCAACACAGCAAAGTATTTTATCAGGAGTATCATGTTAGGCATATGTGTCCCACTACATAGTGGTGAGTATAGTATGGGCTTTACCTGGATGAGGCTCTAGCTCAAGCAGATGACCAACATATTTCATCTGTCTCTTGAGGTTTCCTCTCTGTGTAGGGATACAGAGTAGCATTATTCCCTTCAAAAGACCATGAAAATTCCTTTGTGTAAACTTGCAATTCTGGAATGAAATGAGTGAAGTGAAAAGGATTATTGCTCAGGATATGCTATTAGACTAAAAACATTTGAAAACAGTCTCTAGGCACTGCAAAGTTACTTTTTTTCAGCAGAACCAACTGCTGATTTTCTGACCAGGAGAATGATGCTTCAAATTCAATAGTAGTTAGTCTTGCACTTCACAATAAAATTGATATACAGCCTACCAGCAAGGCAGTCAATAACCAATTTGCAAGTAACATTCTCTTGGCATGTGCAGAAATAAGCCATCCTTTTTCCACGTTACAGTTTCAAAGAATGACAGCCATCCTTCAAACCTTCATTAAACACCTTCAGGTATCCTGTTTGTTGCTGTATACTTGGAACAAATTCTGTTCTGTTGATATAAATCCTGAATAACTACACGGAAATCAGTGGACTATTTCAGCTTTGTGATTATCTTTAATATAAAGTCTCTAATAACTCTAGGTAAGATCTCTTTGACAGATGGCTTTATCAATAAAAGATGTTCAGATTGATGCAAACAGAGTAATAGCTATTGAACTTCCCACCTTAATAAAGCACCCCGCTAAATATTATAAAAACACTTCAGCAGAAATGGGGAATAGGGAAAATCCTAAGCAATGCACGTAAGCAGTTTAAGAACAAGCCAGAGTTTTATGTTCTACAATTTTACATACATCTTTAATTAAAATAAGAAGGAAAATATTTGCGTGGGGAAATGAAAGAAATGGTGAGAATGCGTACAAGTTTCCACATAGTCACTTGAAAGAATGCTCAGTAATTCAATGTGATCCTCCTCCTGATGATATTGTTCACATTTTGGTCCTTCCTTCAGCACCTGTAGTTATTTTGCTCATTCAGGACAATTGGGACAGGGGATGTCTCACAACCTGCCCCTAAGCCAAATTGTTATGCAGAATTGTGGCCTTGGTCCTCCACTGCCAGAGGGAAGTATCTTCTGACCCAAGTTTTGTGGCTCTGTAAGCCTGGCAGAGGAGTTACACCTGCACATTTGCAATGAGAATGAGAACTCTGAGTCAACTGTCCCCCATTCCCCTCCTACAATTCATAGCACCAGTAGCAAAGGGTGATTCGCCCTTGTCCTGTAACCCACTAGAGACTAAAATAGCCAAATATAATTCCTGCTATATAAATAAATCAATGTAAACAAAGTATTACTCTGCCTTCATGAGACCACATCTGGAGTACTGTGTCCAGTTCTGGTCTCCCCAGTTCAAGAGGGACAGGGAAATACTAGACAGAGTCCATAGGAGGTTATGAGGATGGTTAAGGGACTGGAACATCACACTTAGGAGGAAAGGCTGAGACCCCTAGGGCCATGTAGTCTGGAGAAGAGAAGACTGAGAGGGGATCTTATTAATTTTTACAAATATCTGAAGGGTGGGTGTCAAACAGAAGGGGCCAGTCTCTTTGCAGTGATGCCCTGTGATAGGATGAGGAGCAATGATCACAAACTGGAACACAGGAAGTTCCACCTCAACATGAGGAAAAACTTCTTTCCTGTGGGGATGACAGGGCCTGGAGCAGGCCCTGTTCAACAGCGGTTGTGGAGTCTTCTTGTCAAGAGGCTTTCCAAACCCACCTGGATATATTCCTGTGTGGTCTGCGCTGGGTGATTCTGTTTTGGCAGGGGGGGCTGGACTTAATCACCAGAGGTTCCTTCCAACCCCCACCATTCTATGATTCTATTTAAAAGATAACAGATTCCTGCAAATGATCCTTAAAGCTGTAACACACTCCTCCACACTTCACTTCCCTCATGTCTCTATTTTTTAATCCTCTGTTCACTCTGGAAAACTTGTCTTTTTCTCTATGCTGATAGGGTGCATTAGCAGTTGGGTAGGGTTTTTTATAAATGCATCTGCTTTGGGAAGAATTATACATCTCCAGAGAAATGGTCATTTATCAAAGCAGGTTTGATAGTCTTCTCTAAGGTATCCCCATAGTTTATAAACAAGGGCATCAGTATATGAAAAGATAAAAGTCTGCTCTAGCTACAATAAACTCTTACTTGTAAATGGCTTCTCCCTTCCAGTCTTCTTTTATGGATGCTCCTCTATGAAAACACTGCATTTTGGCAAACCTGCATCCTTTGACAAGCCCTTAAATACCTAAGTGTTAGGCACATCCTTTCCCCAAAGCCTGGAATGCAGTATTATTGGTGTGCTACACAATCACCACATAATTTAATAAGCCACTGCCACTTTAATTTTATAACACACTTCCTCAGTTAAGCTCTCTATACCCCAGACTTAAACAGCTGTCCACAGCTGTTGGGAAGTGATTTATCGCTGTCAGCCTTCACAGACAAAACATTCAAAGGTGCAAGTTTTCAGCATCACTCTGCAGATAAACAGTTGTATGTTTTCGTCCCTTACAATAAGCCTAAGTAGTAACTCGTACCAATTTATATAGCCTTTCGTACCTATTCTACAATACACAGATTTATCTTAATTCTGCATTCTCTAAGTGTAACAAATGGACTGTTCAGGAAATACAGAAAGACATGCCTTCTGGTAGGTTTTTTTCTGCCTCTGAAAAATGGCAACAGAAATCCTCCAAACTTTCCTGTATGGTTGGTCACACCAGGGACTGCACTCTAAATGTGTTAAGACCAAACATTTAGACTTGAAACATGTGAAAATGAAGTTATGTTTTGGCTTGCCTTTCCTTCTTAAAAGGCTCTTCTAACTGTATGATGCTGTCTTATAAAATAGGCTGTAATAGCCTCCTGGAAAGCAAACCTAGTAGACTTAAGAATCCCAACAGGCAGAACTCACAGGCAAAACATTCAAAAGGGCAGGTTTCCTCTTTAATTAGACAAACATTTGACTCCTCATGTGTTTCAATACTGTTTGAATGAACATTATGCGCATTAATTTTTCATAGGTGTTTTACCATTTCAACTTATGATACAGTATATTTTATTTTGTATTCTTGTATACTATACTTTGGTGTAATTGGTGATAATGATTTGGTATACTACACCCTACTTCAGAATAAAGTCAGAGTAACTTTAGTCGGAGTAGGAAATAAATAGAAGAGGCTGTTATATGTCTGCTGAAGCCTAACAGAAACAGAGGAGTCTGGTGTAGATTTTAGCAGGCAACTTTTTTTTGAGAAAGTATTGATTTTTCCATAACTTGACTTACTCCTTCCAATACAGGTACCAATACACTGACATTATAGTGAGGAGTCACACTATTTTACTGTATTCTACTTATGTGACATTTCTTAAGTGAATTCTCTTTTGCCTTCAAATTCAGAAACAAAATATATATATACACACAACTGTAGAAGCAGGGAGTCCTCACACATAGCACTGCCAGTATAGTCAAAAGCATTAGACAAAAATGCTTGGGCAGTGCATGAGGTTAGAAGTAATGGCAGAATTTTTCCAGCTTTGACTGTTTCATAGCAATGAAAAGTATGAAGTACAGACACCTGGACATATTTGAAGATCAGTAGAGATAAATGAAGCTTCTTACTTGCGTGTCTGACATCTGTCATTCAATCTGTGGAGTGATTGGATAGTCTTGTCTCAGTTCTAATCATTTACCAGTGCCATATTACAGAGAACATTCATAAATGAAAGGGTTTATTCCAACTCATCTATAGTACAATAATTTCTAAGATGGTAACTGAAGATCACTTATACACTTATATTCCTTATTGTATGGGACAAAGTGAACAAATCAGTATTTTAAATATAGGATTAGAAGCAGTAGAGTCTTTCCAAAGGAAAAACACAGTCAATTCAGTTAGTGAGGTCAAAAGAGAGAGCCTTGATATAGTGATGCATACTACCAATATAGGACAAAGAAAAATCTAGTTCAGCAGAAATATTTTATTTGTAAAAAACAACCAAACAAAACCACAAAGAACAGCCCAAGCAGAATCAAAACCTTCAGGTCCTGTAAGTCTGAACTGTCAACAGCATTGCTGGCTTTAGGGGGCAGGACAGCTTTGTAAGGTAGGAAGGGATTGTCTTATTCCCCCCATCCACTTTTCAACAGAAAAACTTGGAGAGGTCTTAATTTCTTTCTTTCTGATATCCTTAGGAGGATGCTCTGCATTCTCTATGGTCCTGAATAAGTTCATTCCTACAGGAGGTTTCAATCATAGATTATGATCACAAAGGATTAGAGAGTTTATTTGAAGAAGCTCTGAGTGCTACTCTAAATTAAGGACTGAGCAACATGAACTTCTTGCTTCATTTGCATTTGCTTATACCCCTTTCTGTGCTAATCTATACGTGCATGCCAGGGCTATGGGAATAATGTACTAATTAAAACCAAGTGCAGAACTCCAGAGTGTAGCTTTCAGCCCATACTGGCTATATCATCAGGTTTGTTCTCTGCTCTCCAGAGTGCCTTCCTGATGCAGAAACTAGGACACATCAAGACAAATAACCATTTGGAAGTTTGAAAAGAAAGCAATCTCAAAAGTAATTTTTTTTATTATTATTATTCAATTACCTGATGACATAGTATCAAACATATGATTTGTTTAAAAAGTAGATAGAACAAGTGTACATAGCAGAAGCTTGCCAGGTCACTAAGCACAATAGTGCAGATTCAACTCAAGAAGTCCCCAAGGAGTAAATTGCCAGAAGCCATGAGAGAGGGACATATGTTTTGTGGAGTATCACTCTATACCTGTGCCATTCCTAAGCATTCCACTCTGGACATTTTCCAGAAAGCTTGAGGACCCAGTAGCCACAGCCACTACTAAATTTAGCATATCTTTGGCGTGACCCAATACAGATATTAAGTTCCCACAGACCAACCAGCAAAACACACGTACGTATTACTTCAAATGTTCAGCATGTACCTTTAACGCTTTTAGGGGACTTGTTTCCCCTGTGTCTCAAGGACTGCTTTACACAACAAGATAACTGCTATTAGAGCTATAACTCATAGCCATATAACTTCTTATATAGGTGCAAAGTCATCTGCCAGGAGAGAAAAATTCCTTCCTAGACTACAAAATCAGGTCCTGTAGTCATCTCCTCTCCTGAAATGCAAGTTCCTTCAACCCTGCTACCATTAACACCAGACAGTTCACAATGGGAGAAAGCTGAAAAAGCAAATGAAATGTGAGCCTGTCAGGGCACAATGCACACTGCTGGGAACCATTTTACTTACTGCTGGAATTACCCAAACAGTGAACATTGTTACAGTCACAGTTGTGTTTCAAGTAGAGAAAAAGCCCTGCTTTGAGCAAGGTTTTTGGTCCTGCCTCCGAGAAAGGTACTAACTGAGGGAGGCAAGGGAAGTGAGCGTTAAGGGAGGCATATTCCTAAAGGGAAGGAGATTTCTTCTGGGAGAAGGTTTCAATAAGCAGCACAGGCAACAATTAATGGCATAGGGATCATGATCTTGTGTAGTTCTGAATATCCTAGTGGTAGGACTGGATGCAGTGAAGTGTTCTACTAAAATGAGTACTGCTTTAAATGTACATCAGGCTAACTCAGAAACTCCTCAGAGTGAGAGTCAAACACTACTGAATTTTGTGCCCTTTCAGTATGCCTCACTGCGAAGTTACCATGAAATATATGGACAATGTTTGTTAAACAAAATTAAGTCTGTATGTTTTTTCAGTTTAAAAAACAGTCTTTCCAACAAAATTTTTATCTCTTGTAGAATTAAAAGGAATCATAACAACATTTTATTGTACATACTTCCTTACAGGTAAAATTTAACATGATCTAATGAAAGCAGCAGAATAATATCAAAAGTTAATTTTCAGTTGTACTGGTTTGTGATATATTATCCTTTTTCTTCTTTAGTCAGCTGGCACCTCTGAATGACATTTTCCTGCTGAACTATTTTTAGCTGAAACAAAATTAATATTAGTTTAAAAGAATGGGAAAGGAAAAAAAGACTTCAGCATTTTCAACAGATGTTGGAGAGATAGAAGGAAAGTTTCTTGATATCAAAGTGTTCTTCAAGGATAAACAATGACTTTATTTGTTCTAAAATGAATTCTGTTGATGAATTTACAATATCTTTACCACATTGATTTAAGTTACGTACAACTGAGGGGAGACACCGCAGCTAAGAATTATTTGTGACTACCCTGAACAGGAGGAAGCTCACTGTAGTCCTTCAGTGTTCTATGGCTTTAGCCTGGTCCTGCATGGAGACTCAAAGCTCTAGCGGTGACTGAGGAACCTTAAAGGCATAGCTGCAAACCTTGTCTTCAGCCAGGTGATCACACAGGTAGATATTATCTGAGCCCTTACATCTTCTTAAATCCCACATCATCTCAAGTGGCTACCACAGGTTTAATTTCCTGCAATTTTTTTTTTCCTTCATTTGGGAAGAAGGATGTGATAACAGAATCCAATGATTTCTGTTCACTTCCAAAGAGTATACAAAATCCATTTTCCTTATAGGCAAGAGCCAAAGAACAAAGCAAAGTGGTTGGTTTTGGGTTTGGTTTTTTTTTTTGTTTGGTTGGTTTTCTGTTTTGTGGTTTTTGTGGGTTTTTTGTTTGCTTTCAGTTTTTTATTGTGGTTGTGGGGTTTGTGTGTGTGTGTATGCGTGTTTTGTTTTCAGAAAACGCTGTACCTCTGAGACAGCATTTAACTGAAAAACTACCTCTTCAAACTTTTCCTCAGTCACTTACTGAGCTTACAGTACTCTCTCCTTGCCTTATAAAGTTCTCTTTGCCACAAACAAAAATGCCACCAAACTAATATATAGTAATGTTCCCTCCTTGTTTTTTTGACTCCAAATTCAGTGAAATGTTGTTCTGGACCCCTGGTTGGACTTTCACATGTCCTGTGCCTGTACTTGTTTTAATTCAGCTCCCTCATTAATTAAGAGATATTGACTGTGTTTGAATGACAGGTGTACTGTTCAACTGCTTGAAAAGAAAGAAGTTCCTTTAACATCTGCTCTTTACCCTGATAGAAAAGCACCATAATGCCTTCCTTTCTGCTAGAAAGGCAAAAAGAAGCAACAGAGGACATGATTTTCTGCACAGCCCACTGGATGTTCATTTTGCACCTGCAACCAGGTCTCCTGGGCCAGTGCCCCAACCCACCTCACAGCACACCACCTTGGTGCCCCTTTTTCATGAAAGAACTACACCCTCCTCAGCCCCAAGAACAAGCCAAGCCTTATGGCAAGCCACAGGGCAATGCTGGGACTGACCCAGTCCCAGGGCTGCCTGGTGCCTCCCATCAACCTGATGCTTCAGTGCAGGGTTGCAGAGCTACAACGCATCATTCAGCCCTGCCTGCAAACTATTTAAGCCTGTGGGTTATGAAACATTAAAGAGACAGGTACTTCAACGAGTTACTTCTATATTATTAACAAATATCAAAAAAAGTGTTTTAATGATGACAGCACAATTGTTTGCACATTTCTAAAGTATGGAAGGGGGTGCTGTAGTAGTCAGTCACTGCTAACTAATATTGTATTCACCTGAATTAGAAATTCATTAACCATCATTTTCGTATACTGAATCTAGACTGGAATGGTTTAGAATTTCTTACAGGTCAATGCAAAGAGAAAAAAAATAGCTTGAATTTGTGTGAATTGCCCAAAACTTAGGAATGGTATATCAAATGTTACAGATTTAATAAAAGGCTTCTACTTTGGCCATAAAATTAATTTTTAACTATGCTTGCTCAAATTAAATATTCTAAGCATGTAAAACATTGCAATATGTGAGACTTGACCTTTCTTGATTTGCAGAGTGGTGCATAGAAGCAGATAAGCAACTTCATGCATGCAAGTACAACAGGGCTATATTCCTTTGCATAAATACTTGCATGAGCATTTGTGGTATTTGAGCTTTTCCTTGTAGATTTTGTCTCTATGAAAATCCATAAACTGGGATTCCAGTAATGCGAACACTTGCTTATCTGAGTTAACACTGCACATATGAATAACCTAATCGAACTCATATGCACAAAATTATTCACATATGTTAGTAGGATGATGGCCAAAAGAATACTGATTGCTGTGACATTTATTCATTTCACTTTAAGATGAGCCTGAGCCACAAAGTGCTGGCCTAATGCTGCATCTTTTCAAAGTGTAGGGGTGTTCTGAACAAGATCTTGGTCCTAGTCCATTTCTCACACAATTAATATTTTAGATAGTTAATTTGATTGTCTATTCTTATTCACCAGAACAAAATGCATGACTTTAATCACTAAATAACACCTGGATTATTCATCTCATTCCCCCTATGGTTAAAGAAAACATGATTGTACATACACCAGTATAATAGGAAGCTCAATTTAGTAACTTACTAACTTAATGTAATGACCCTTTTCCTCCGAGAACTGGTTTTGACTCCAACCCAAACTAAGGCAGAGGAAACTCATTTTGACTGTAATGGCTACAAGTATAATGAGATTAGGCTGACAGAATCCTGTTCTCTCCTTGCAGCCCAAAGGTATTCAGTTCAAAACCTCCTTCACTTGGAGGGGGAAGGTGCTAACATTAGACCCACTGGTCATTCACCAACCTACACAAAATACACTTCCATTTTGCTTCATCAGATGTACTTCTGTGATGAAAAATACTGTACAAAACATGATATCTAATGCTAAATCTCTAGAAAAAGTTGTCTCTTTACCCAATCAACTCTGCTTAGCCTTCTAATAAGCAACAAAGGACATGCTGTTGTATGGTATATAAAATAATAATATAATCTTTTGTTTTCTGGTATTCATGTAAGCTTATTAATTTGGTAGTTTCTACCTACACCACCTAATTGGAACATAAGGGCAAGAGGAAGAGATTTTCAGTTTAACAATGGAGAGAGTACTTACTTTTCAGAGTAACCAGCAGAAGCAACATGTAAAATTTTAAGCTTCTGCAAACTACTTTAGGGAACAGAGTTGTAGGTAAGTAGCACAGCAGCCAGGTGTTCTGTTGGCACATAGGGTAAAACTTTTGTACTGCCCCTCTGTAATCTTCAGGCCCACTCTAAAGAGCAATATATTTTGAGATAACAAGTGCCCTTTTTGGTAATTTAATCCTACTTTTTTTTACCTTATTTTAGCACCCAAGCTATCCTTCTAGCCTCAGTTGGAGCCTTCTTTTGTGAACGATGACTTATCCCTCAAGGCCATGCTTTGAGAGGTTGTTTCAATTCCTCCGCATTGAAAAATATGTCCCTCATTTCTGACTCGACTATTAGAAATCTTTGTGCCTTTTCAGTGAGATTAATAGCTATCTGTAGGAGAAATCTTTTTCACATCAATATTCATAAATTATCAGGTACTGTCTGGGAATACATGTGAATCAGTGTAGCAGTCAGCGCACTATCAATTTTCTTGGGAAAAAGGCAGACTGTCACACAGTATTACTGGAAAGGACTTTTAACCTTCAGGGCCAGCTATTTTACCAGATGGCCATCACCCTCCTTTTTGTATTCAACTAGCACTTTTTTCAATAGTTTTCCATTAAAGAATGATCACCAGAAAAACATGTACTCTTTCTGAACAAAAATGGCAGAAAGTAGGGCACTGCTGTGATCTTAAAACAGTAACTAAATATTTTCAGAAGAAAAAAACAAAGGGCAACTAATCAAAGGACTACAAGCTTCCATAATTTCTTTCAGTAGGAAACATGCACAATGTTTGCTTAATCAGTCAGTCCCCATGTGAAACCAATAGGAGTATTGTTCCACATAGAAATTCTCCAAGCACTAAATCCATCAGACTTGGAGCTTGTTAAATCTGAACCTGTGAATAATATGTCATCAATCTCCTTATACTTTCTAACATTCTTGTTTCTGATCTCCTGTGATCAGTGCTGCTTATTAACATGGCCTGTGGTGCACCACAGACACCATTACAAAACTGCTGTTAAATCAATCACTGGGTGGCACCCAAGAGCCAGCTACGAGATGTATTGAATTGCAGACACTCTCTAATACACATATTTTAACAATTTCCTCCGTCTTCAGTGAAATTATGCTAATATTTTAGTTGAGTTTCCTTAAGTCTGGAACTCAAATTAAGTCTGTCTGTTTCTTTTTTATGATAGTGCTTGAAATCACTTGCAGACAAGGGGTTGTTGGACCATGAGATTTATAGTGGCAATGCCACAAAGGTGAAACACATCCTGGGGAAGAGGAAAGCAATCTGTATAGCCAGTGTTTTCACTGCAGTAAAGTTTATAGCAGTATTAAGTGAATAGTTGCAAATCAGTTTGATGGTGTTGATTTCATTGAGAATAAGTATATTTACACTTAAAAGCTTTCTCTTATATATTTTCAGTATGTTTTACACAATGGGGATAGCAAAGGTTGAATATGAGCATATTTTGGGAGTGACAAAACCTGGTTTTCTTTTTACCCACGATCCTTCTAATTTACTTCACAAAAATGGTTTTATAACAGCTCCTAAGGGTCTGAGTCAAGGTTCAGCTACTTTACTGAAGCTCATTGATATTTCTGAAGATGCTGCAGAATCTTTTATGTTCGGATGCTTTTAGTTATGATGTAGACATGTGTGGCAAGTAAAATACAGTGTATGAGTACCAAAAGCCAGTTTGCTGGCAACTGAATGGTTCACACCTCATTGTGCCTCTGTATTATGTAAACTTGTCATCTGCAGAATATCTCAAAATTCATCCACTTTGGGGCAGGGAAGGAACCCTTAAAATATAAATTAAAAACCAGATACATTATATAAATAAAAAAACAGATACACAAGTGTACTTGGGGACAATTATATTAGATAAGGACACTAAATCAGCTGTTTTCTTCAGGTAATATTCCAGTTGAGAGATTATATTTCTTGAAGGACACAAATCTGAAAACCTTTTCCAGAGTGAATGGAAGGCTAGCAGCAACAAAACCAAACTAGAGAGAAGAAAAGATAGACTCTGGGAGGGTTTTTAATGCCTATTTCTAGCAATGGCAAGAGAAGGGTGCATAACGGTGAATTATGCAACAGCAGCTGCATCCAGTGCAAAGGGACAGCTGGAGAGTACATATTACAGGGGCTGGGATGCTGGTCAGCAGGCAGAGAAAAAGCAGTGGGGAGAGTCCTTCAGATATCCATTTCAAAGGTATATTATTTAAAAACACAGCAGAAGGTGGGAGCTTGTGTGCCTTGAACCATGACAAACATAAGCCCATTCTCTTTCCTCCTCTCCTCAAACATATCCAGAAGTGTCCTGCAGCCAAGCATTTTACATTGTCAGACCTTCAAAAAGTTGATTGAATGCTGGTGCTGTGTTGTCCGAGCACATCATGTTCAAAGCCTGCCCTCATCACAGCCCAAACAACACAGATATTCCACTCAGTGCTTCCCACTAACCTGCCCCCCCCCCC
>JANVCC010000261.1:13647785-13691541 GCA_025345505.1 Todiramphus chloris collaris | reverse complement strand
AAAAAAAAAAAAAAAGACTCCTACAATCTAGCCCTAAAGTAGCAAGGCAAACCCTAGTTATATAAAGTTATGACAAACTCATCTTTGAGATATAGTTAAGATATAGTTATCACATTAAGATATAGTTATCACATCCCCAACCTTTCTGTCCCCAAATAACATAATAAAAAGTTAACATGCCCATTCATATACGTGCAGTCTTTGGAGTATATGAAATAGAGCTTCAATAGCTTGAGAAATGAGAATTCTCTAGAGATAAAAAGGTTAAGTCTTTTTATATAAAAAAATTAAGCTCCTATATAATTCTTAAGCATTTCTATTTCAAAGGGTAGGAAAGTCATCTAGTTTGGTCAATTAAAATATTTAAAGTTATATCCTTGCAGTGATTTTTTTTTCTATAATGAAAAATATATTTTACTTTTATAGAGAGCAATGAATAGCTATGACAGTTACTTTTTTCCTCTTGTTTTAAAGAACAATAGGGCTATTCAAGATATGTGGTTTTGTGTACTTCGCATTTTTTGAGTACTTCACATTTTCTAGTTTCCAGTTTCCTTAGTATAATGTTTGCTCATTCCTTGGAGTAGCAAATTAATATAAATCACTTATTTCAATACCACAATTGGGGTGTTGTGGTTTTTTTTTCCTCAGATAATCTTTTAAGAGCAGAGCAATCATAATATAATGTCTTTATACTGAAGAGATTTCTTCCTGTCCCAGTTCTTACAAAAATATCATTTATAATAATGTGGAGGCTGACATTCTATTTCACAATTTCCACACCTTTGTGTAATGCAGACTTGAGGCTGGTTTTCTATCAGCAAGAAATAAGACAAGAAAACTGGACAAAAGAAAAAACCTGATAGTTCATTTCTAGTAAACGTGTTTAAATTGCAGGGACAAGACTATCAAGATGCATGCCTGTCTGAGCAAATGTAACCTTGCTTTTATCCCTGTAGAACTGTTATCACTGGGTTTGAGGTTATTTCTGATCTATATGCTCAGAATACCAGAGCCAGTGCAAGCTAGTGACTTCAAAAGTGAATTACACAAAGGACAGCAGAACCTGATTATACCCTATCAGATATGTCACATGTTCATTGCCTGACAAGTTTACGCTGGTGTGCAAATTACCTCTTCCCTCCCATTCCAATAATGAATGCATCCAGGTCTGCATATTGTTCTCAATTAAGCACCGGCTAACAGATCACCTTCTTTCACTGAAGCTGTTCTTAGTAGTCCACACAGCTATACAGAAAGTCCTCTTGCAGTTTTTTCATATTGATATGTTACAAAAAATTCCTTTATAGATTAGTGATATTTCAGTGTAAAACTGTAAACTGAGATGAATCTGATTTACTACACAGTCTTGGAGGCCAACTTATACTGAGATACCATTGTCCTTCAAATGCTTAACTTGGGTACATAAATGCCACTTATCGAAGTATGCTAATACCTGACTTGCTCATATATGGACTTCCCAGGAACAAGTTAAACACACATAAATTTTCCTACAGCATTAACTTCAAATACAACTAGTCTGAGTTCAAGAGTCTATACTGTTGGATCACAGTAGGAATGTATCCCTAGTTCAAGTATTCTAATCTAACATCTTTCTGTAGCTGAGAAATTAGACCACTTCCCTCAAATATACACTTACAATGTGACCGTGAATAATCTGTAAATGACAAGAGGCTGTCTTTAAGGTTATACTCTTTTAATTAAACTTGCATTAGCCACTGGCCAAAAGATATCATCATTTGCGATTCCAAATTCTTCACTTGCAATGACTGTAATAGCTTAATGAGATGGAAGTTGAATAGACAAAATGCAAGGATTATTTTCTTGAAAACTTACATTTGAACTTGGCTTTACTGCAGTATAAAAACTACGGAAAACAACAGGCTTTATATTTTCTTGGACTACAAGCTTTTAAGCACAAGCTCACTTTCTTCCTTTTCTCACTGTTGAGGAGCCACATGGCTGAGATGAGCTTTTTGTTATGTCAGAGCACACAGTGCCTTGACAAACAGCAGAACAAGAAATCTATTTGGAGAGAAGTCTTTCCCTTAACACAGCAGCTGCTTCTGTCCAATAAGCTCAAATTCAGACAGGACTGGTAATTTAAGAGGTTATATCTTACTGTGGTAACTGAGGTCCAATGACATACTCAAATTCCTCTCCATAAACTATTAGATCTGAGTGAAATCACTTGTCTCTATATAGACACATTCTCTTCAACCTAATGACTTCAAGTCTACTGTTCCCTCATCTTTCTTCTACTTGTCATGCCCCTATCTTCTGCTAATATGTCTGAAGAATCTCTTCATCCTCATCCATCACTTTTCTCCATCAATAACTGACTCATTTCTTCAATGAAGAAATTAAACCTGACTCATCTCTTATTTGCCTGAGACATCCTGCAGTGCAAGCAGATTTGCCAGTGACCAAAACAAACTGCAATCATACCCATAGTTACAACTGCCTTTTAACCACATTTAACTGAACTCTCAGACTTCTCTCCACCTCTACTTTCACTCTATATTAGATATAGCATTAGCTTTGATCTTTTCCTTTTTTAAGAAGGTGTACATTTTTCTTGTCCTGACTAGCAGGGGCATAAGGGTCTTTTCTGCCTTAGGAATCTTAATCCATAAACACAGCCATCTCCATGATGAGAAGTCTGAACCTTTAGTACACGCTACACCATTAGTCTAAATTCTAGCTATAGGCCAGTTATACAGAGAAGTTTCCAGGCTACCAGAATAGTTTGAACATCAGATTGCAAAATATGTTATTTCCTACTAAGTCAAAAATAACAGACCAATAATACTCAGTAGCAACCAAAGAAAATGCTGGCCAGCTGCTGAGCAGTATAGCACACCTGACATGCTCTGAAAGTCAATTGCTCACCTTACAGTTGCTCTTACCTCAATGCTCCTGGCTAGGGTGGAAGAGTTTTAAACCTCTACTGCCCAACATTCATTCTGCTAATTTACATCACCTGCACATACCATAGCAAGTTTCGGGGTTTTTTTCTGGCACTTCAAAAGGAACCACATGCTTCATTTTATCTTCCAGTCAGGTTTCACAGAGTTAAGGGAGAGTGCAATACCCTTTGATTGCTGTAGAGGCTACTGCTCCTTGATTTAAGTTGCAGTTTCTACTGGAGACTCTCCCTCAAGTGCATATCCAGCCTTACTGCTTTATTTGCACGAAGGTTCTAATGGCCTTTCAAATTTAGCCACACAGACAAAAAAAAAAAAAAAATCACTCAAGGTCTCTCCCTAGTTGCTATAATTTTCCCATCTCTAGCCTTGACAACTACTCCATAGTACCATCATAACTTTTAGAGGAGCTTCTGGACACAAACGTATTCCTATGGAGTCTCTCACTACTCTTTTATATATAAAATAAAAAATACTTCCCTTCATACCCTGCTTTCAGCCTACTTATACCTCTCCTTCACCACTAAATTTAGGTCCTAAGACATATGCAACTGCAACCTCATGTTGGGGGCATTTTGAAACCAATAATTCCGTGCTTTCTCACACAAACAGCAAAATTTGCTCTCCATAAAGATATCTTGGAGTCTTTCCTGAAAGCACTCCTTTGCTGAGATGGCTCCAGGAGTGATCCATGTGGCTGAACCTCACTTGTGTTGGCTTGCAGATGGACTGTGAGCTGTTTGGAGCACAGACTGTAATTCAGGGACAGGGAAGATGAAGACTCCTCACATAGTGCAGTCATAATTAGTCATTGCTTGTAACTGCTTTGAAAACACAGATAATTACTCACAATAACAGCTGTGATAGCAATAAAGAGTTACAGCTGTCTAACTTATCTAACAGATTAAGACAAGAAGTTTTCAGTAAAGGTTTTCCAGTTATGGAATTTATCATTAGTCACCACATCAGGAGTTTGTCATTCTTCTGGTCACACAAGAAAGCCATTTGACCTGCTCAGTTTTAGAAAGACATGATAGGATGGCTTTATATTCAGGTTGTTCGACAAATTCTGGATATGTCAGTATAATTTGAATTTTTTTCATATTAAGTATTTGAAATGTTCATAAATAGGTCAATCTTGACTAGATCAGTCATTTCAAACTTTAATGGAAAACAAAAATGACTGAAATGGAAATCAAACCTTCCTTTCCCCAGTAGAGAGGGGAAATCAGGAAAACCATAGGAGACCCATGTGTTGACACAAAAATGGATTTAATGAAACAGCAAAATGAACACCAACATAAAAACATATCAAGTTACACTCACCCCACCGAACATGTAGGAGCCACAATAAACAGGAAAGCAGTCCACAGGAGAAGTAAAAGATGGAGCAGGGTCAGAAGGAGCCACCTTCTTACCAAACTTCCCCCTTTATACTGAGCTGATGTTAATGGTGTTGGAAGCACCTGGAGCCAACTTGGGGCAGCTGCCCTGGCTGACTCCAAACTGCTCATGGCCTGCAGCCCATGGCTGGCACAGGATTCTGTTCCAGAGAAATCAGGACAATGCTTCAAACATTTTAGGAAAATATACACTGAAGAATAAATGTGCTAAGTATAAAGCTATACTAGTTTTGGATGCTGTCATTTAATTTGTATTACTAGTTTTCTATTATTAGTATAGATACTTTCATAATAATCTTTACATAAGAACATGAAAAGTTCTACATGGAAATATTAAGTTATTATATGATATAGAAACGTGAAATTCACTTGGCATCTATTCCTCCAGTGTAGATAAAATGTTATGTTCTTTCCCCATCAATGAGGCTTTTTGTTTTACATTAAAACAAAAATTCTTCAAGTGTGATGTTTCTGGTGGGACCTTAATATTCATATAACCTGCTGGGGGGAAAAAAAAAAAAAGTCAGTGAAGTAGTACAATGTCAGTGAGAACTTTCAGGGAGTTAGTAGTGCTCTCTCTGCTTTGACTGCTCACTCTTCAACATTTTTCATCTCCTAAGAGAAGTTAGACCTGTCTCTTTAAGATCTTAACCTATGGTGGACACTGCAAAGGAAGGTGGTGCTAAAGTCCCCCATGTCTCTTGGAAGCCATCACCCTCCTCCCACATCCCTCCCACAGAGCCTCACTAACTCTGCATGTAAGAATGACTAGAAGCAGTGATTCTCCACTGTTTCATTTGTGGAATTAAGAAGAAAATCGAAGCTGTGAGCTCTGATTTTTTGAATAAAGATGGAGTAAAAGCCACAAGCAAGGTAAGTATAAGCTGTCACCCTGACTGCAACCCAGAAATTTCTCCAAACTTACCTCCCTTTTCAAGTCCAAGGAAAAATTGGTGCTCCCTAAAAATGAATTCTTCCTTGCTCAGAGCTAATATGTCACCCGCTCCCTACATCCTCTAGGAACTTGCCATGCAACAGACTTAGGAAAGCAACTGTGACTGGTGTTCACACAGGCTCAGCAGCTTGATTTAACCTCCTCACAGTTGCATCTGTTGCTGTGGAGAAGAGTATCTGTCACAGTCCATTTGGATCTCTCAGATTTACAGGACACCGTTTTCTGTGAATGCAAATATTGAATACATAGTGAACAAATATTTTTACTTAGGCAGAAGACTGCTGCTGACAGTACTTTGAGGTGGTAGGTTATATTTCACCTTGCATTTCTGATCATTTTGGAAACTAGGCAGCAGTTTGAATAGTAACAATTAAAGCAACAACATAATGAAAAAGTATTATCCACTTCAGATCTACTTAAACTTGTCACATTCAGTAAACATAGTACAGAAAGACCATCTAGGAAATGTAAATAGCTCTGCAGTAAATTTATATTATTCTAAACAGCTATTTCAAGTGAGGTCACTAGAGTGCATTTTCCATTTAAAAGAGCCATCCAAACTCAACAAATGGCATTATACACATATTGGATCCTTCAAAGAAGAACAAAACATAGTTGGCAGGCAATTTACACAAATACTGGGTTGTCAGTTAATCCTTATAACTGCATGGCAGATATTTATTGTAAACTAGGGATCACTCTAGTTCACATTGCCTGATTTTATCTTAGTGTATCTAACAGCCAGGTAGCATTGGAACACGGACTGAATGGTCTATGTAGTATTTACCTACATAAACATCTGTGTCAATTTTTGGAATAGGAAATATGCCACCACTTCAATTCTGCTGTGAAGAGTGGGTGGTCAAACAAAAGTCTTGGTGGTATTAATATGTTTAAAATTAAACTGTGGCTACCAATCACTACTAAACATGCAAAGTCAAGATGCTCATGCTTGCACTAGTGTAAATTTGGAATAGCTCCACTGGTTTAAGTGCATGACTCAGACTTACATCATTAGAAAGGGAAGCTGAATGCAGTCCTGATCTTATCATAAGTAAAAGAAGAATCTGTTATGTACATTCTCCTTACACAAAGCATTCCCAAATGATGCCTTTTGTGCTCTTAAAAAATTAACACTTAAGCTGCTTGTCTACTCTCATCTCACAGCTGGATCATATGTTGCCACTGTTCCCTCCTCTGTGGCTTCAGAGGGCTAAGCAATGCAAAGTGTAATAAAAAAAAAAAAGAGAAGCAGGCAGAGTTGATCACATCTGAGGCGGCAGGATAGAATAGGAGCCAAAGCAGATATGCAGGAAGAAATACACTGTTTGGATGTGGGAACATATTCTTCCTCCCTGCCTAATCCCCATGCAATGTGTGTGTGAGAAGTTGGGGTGAAGGGTGCTGCCAGGGCATAGGGCCACAGGAGATGCTGGGGAACAGTGGGGCTATGTCCTAGAGCTGGATGCTGGTGTCCAGCCTCTGGATAACTAAAGAATCTCTCAAAGCGCAGGAAACTGAAAAGTAAGGAATTTTAGTGCATACAGCTCACTAGTTCAGGGAAGCGTTTTCACAAGTTGTCCTTTGAAAGTCTGCATATCTTCCCTCTGTAGGTGCAGCTGCAAACCAATTGCTGCCTCTTCTCTATATTCCTACAGTTTCCACTGAGTGCCTTTATATTTGAAGAGTTGTCTAACCACATTTAATCCCATCCCGCATTAAACAGAGAAGTGAAAAGTGATGTGAATTGTATTTCCGTGGGAATTCCCACAGTCAGGGAGTGATCGTTGCTGCATAGCTGTCTTTTCATGCTTTGTTAACAGATATTTATATTCCATAAATACTATCTCATGCTCTGCTCCTTTCCTACTGTCCTGGTTTGAGTGAGAACAGAACTAATTCTGTTCAGTAATTTTGCTTTTGAGATCAGTTCTTCTAACTAACTGCACTTTCCGAAGTCAGCAGCCTGTTCTCACAGACAGAGTCTGCTCTAACTGTGATAATAGCCCATGTTTAGAGTTACTACCAAGGATTGGTGTGCAGACCAAGGCCACTGCTGGATCTTGTGCACCACATTTCTTGTGCAGAAAAGTGAGAAGCTGCACCTGCAGGGAGGAGTGGACAGGACAGGTGACCCTAGACTGACCAATGAGGTATTCTATCCCATATATGGCATATTCAGCATAGAGCTGAGGGATCCGAAGGGTCTCTGGGCTCTTCTCCCCTCTTGGACTGCTTTGCCAGCTTTGCTTGGCTTGGCTCGGGTCCTGTTTCGGTTCCTTCCTCGGAGCACCCAAGGAGGACTCTGTCCGTTCTGCCTTTGATCTGGTCTGCGTGTTCCTGACCCCGGTACCAGAATCCAGCTCCTGAACACAGCTCCCGTCTGCTGCGGGGCCCAGTCTGGGACTGCCCCAGTGCCTGCTCCGCAGCATCAGTGGTGACGGTGATGGAATTGCCATCAGGGGGGTTGGGTTTCATACTGGTTTTGTATGTATTTGTATATATTCCATTTTTATTATTATTAATTTCATTTTCATTAAAGCTGTTATAGTTTCCTTTTCTAATCGCTCAGTCTCTCTCCCTTATTCCCTTTCTCCTTCCCTTTGGGGAGGGAGGGGGGTTAACAGAGGTCTAAGGGGCTGCCCTGACCCTAAACCGTGACACCTACAATGCCACCCCTTTACTGGGAAACCTAAAGCCCCATTGGTCCTTTAACTCCCTTTTTAGTCTGAATGCAAAGTGAATGGTATTGCATTGAGAAAGATTGTTTGAAAGATTAAGTTACTCGATTAGAGGGGTTTATTCTACCTTACCAACTTCCTTATAAGCATTTTCATTTGAATTTTCAAGGACAGGAGTCCATTCTTATAACAAGCTTGGGCCAGGCTTCACATGCCATCTGACATTTCTTTATGTGATTTGTCTTAAAAAAAATTGAAAGCTTCTTTAGTCAAGTCAAGTGTTAGCATGAGCATGGTCATGGGCTATCATGGAAAGCTCAGAAAACCAAGGTCTCTGTCAACATGTTTAGACATCACCTGACACTCCACTAATGACATACTCTACATAAATGAGAAGAATAGATGTTGCTGCTGTTCAGTGAGGTAATAGATAAGCATAGCTACTTAGAGGCTAAGATAAAAATATCATCTGGAGAACAGTGGCATGAGCATCACAAGGCCACTTACTAAATATCTTTCTGGGAGGTGTCCATAATATCATGGAAACAACAGTGTTCAAAGCTCAAGAGACTCTAACCTGCACAGTATTGTGCATCCAGAGCTCCATCACTGTTTGAGACTCCTAATGGTGTTAGGAGGGGTTCCTTTATAGGTCTCATAGATTTATAAGTTTCAAGGACAAAAGGAATCACTGTGGTGCTATTATCTGACTTCCTGTGTAATGTGGGCTACAGGCCTCCCCGACCTAATTAACTGCAGTAACAATAACAGAATCTCTGTTTGCACAGTTAGTGCTCAATAAATAATAAAATAAATAATAAAATGCATCTACACTATGGAATATCTACAGCAGACAGTAAGTGAGGTGTGCACTCCCTGCTGCAGTGACCCTCCTATGTGCCCACCTGTCAGAGACGGTGACAAGGGCAGTGTAGTGTGTGCCTCAACATTGCTGTATCAGTGTGAACAGACTGCAGACTACAAACTGGACAACGGTTTGTCTGAGGTGATGACAAAGCAACCGGGCTCTATCAGCAAGGACAGGCTCCAAACCACGAACCAGACCACAGCTTGTCAGGAATGGCGCCTTATCGGTGTAGAAAGCTGCAACCGCACCCCTACGCGTGAGCCCAGACCCAGGGCCTGGAAGACCGAGGGGTCCGGAGACCCCTGAAACCCATCTGAGGCCCCTCAGAGACGGTGTTGGGCATGCGTGCCACTGCCAGGTGGTAAGTGCGATAAGCAGGGTAGTCCCCGATAAAAGAGCAGGAGCCACGAACATCAAACGGAACGTTCTCCCACCGGACCGGAAAGCACATCGGATCGACGAGATGCCGCAGATCAGTGGTGGTAGCTATCGCAACTGACTCTTATCTTCCTTCCTTTCCTTTCTCTCTTTCTCTCTCTGCTTTGCAAACTTTTGTCGGGAAAATAAAGCCACTTGGCACTTTGACTCCGTTTTGAGTCTTAATTCTGTTCCTGATAATATGAACAAAAGCTCGCTCTGGTTTATGACCAGCACGCGACACCACCACATGCAGTTGGGACCTTTGCTTCTCTTGCCATAAGTTGCTGCAGTGCTTCCCCCTATCACAGGACTCTTGCACACTTGCAAATTGCATTTCAGATTTCAGAAAGAAGGTGTCATGGAGGCACAGAGCACTAATTTTCAGATGATGTGCCTCTCAGCATAAACCAATCTCATTGAACAGGCTTCCACTTGGAAGATCTGAAACCTCAGAAGGAATCAATGTGCTCTGATTTAAATGCTGACACTTTCTTGTTACTTGTGTATTACTGAGATTTGGAGTAGCTAGTCATAATTAAGGATGTTTTTCCTATTCACAGAGAGGGATTGTCTGTTCAGATTTGCTTTAATTTTTTTTTTTTTTCCCCTCATGATTCCCTTACTTTAACCTAATATCACTAATCCACTGACCTTTATTTTTGACAATGTACAATGTAATCCAGAGGTCTGAAACTGTATGTATTTGTTAGATTTGGGAATTGATTTAGTGAATCTGGGAAAGAAAAGAGAGATAGATGGAAGAGAGAGGCAAGGAGAAATGGAAAATAAAAGAAAATCTTTTTGCATTGCCAACCAGACCAATAGTTAAAGCTTGCTTTCGCATCCAAAAAAAACTCCAGCACTTTTTGGTTTATCAATCAAGTAACACTATTTGAGTTCATCCTTGGCTGGCAAGATACAGTACTGCTTCTCCAGTATTAACTATCATGGAGCTGCTAATAAGAACTATTTTTGAGATTTCGTTCAGAAAGATTTTTAGCAGACTTAGTCACTGAAAGACTGTTGCATAATGGCCATCTATGTGTGAGATGAGTCCTCTTTACTCAACTTCAAAAGGGAAATCAGTGGACATCATATCAACACAGCACAGAAAAAAGATACATGGCTCTTGAGGGAGTACTCACATGCTTAAAGGTGTATAACTTGCATACTCAGAAGCTTACAGAGGGAAAACAATTATTTTAGAGTTAAGATAGGTCACCCATTCAAGGTTAAGTTTACCTGTCACAGGGGAGAGCCAATTTTGCATGTTGTTTTGGGGATAGGAGGGTTCTTCATGACAGCATGTCCATTTTTGCTTATTCACAAAAAATAACTTTTAAAAATTGCAGCTGTGTTTGACTTTTCTGTTCATGACCTGTTTTGTCAGTTCATTCTACACTCTACTTTCCACTCAGAAACAGAAGATTTTCTGTATTTTTTGTACCAAAAGTCCACTTAGCCCATCATAGAGTATTTAATGGTGTTGGTTACAATAGGGAAGAGTATATAATGCAAGTTACAGGAAGGAATCCATCCCTTAGTACGTCCTCACAGTTTACAGGATTTAACAGTTCAGGAGTATCCTGAGTCTGTGGTTAAATATGAGCAATTGCATTAACAGATTTAGCCTCTAGGAATTTGTCTAGTCCCTTTCTAAGCTGGTTCAAATCTTTAGCCTTCTCAACATCATATCTCAATATGTTCCATAATTTAACTATGTGCTAGGTCAAAACATTCCTCTTCTGATTTTCTTTAAAAATAATGCCTAATAATTGCATTGAATGCATTGTTATTATAGAAAATAATCATCCTCTATTTATCTTCTCTTTGTTAATCTTATAAATATCAGTGTCCTATCATATTTTATGTGAATTCAGAGACAACTCTTTCCTGCTCTACTCTACTCTACTCTACCTCTCACTATGTGGCAGTTGGTCATTCAATGGGGTGCCAGGATGCAGAGGGTGTTCAAAAGATGGGACCATCAGGGTTTGGCATAATGGCATTTCCTATTTCTAACACTTTCTCCACAGTTGCTAACATTATATGGCATTAAGTCCAATCATGGGCACTAAGCTGTTTTTTTCATCTAGGAAACAGTGACTCCCAAACTTGCCTCTTGATGGCTCAGACCTAACTTAGAGCTTTCAAATGGACCATTCAGGTTGTCTGTTTGGATATGGCAGCCCTTGCAATGTTGATTTTATCAGCCTTGCTACCAGGCATAAGACCATGCTTAAGGATTGAGGCTCTATCACTGTAGGAACTGAGACCACGACTCAGGGAGGGAAGAAGGGAAAAATACTTTGACTCAAGCAGAGAGGATATATGATAGTTACCTGTCTGATCTCTTATTTCTGAGACATAAGATGGAACAGCATCTTGCAGACATTTTAAGATATCAGAAAGGGTCTAAATGACATATCTGCCCCAGTCTCTGACATGCCATCCTATTGGAACTTTTTTTCCAGCATGTTATTTCAGGGCCTGTGCCAGCAGAACTGGCATCAGGCACCGTTTACCATCTCTGCTTTGCAATATCCCCAAAAAGTTCCTGACAAAGTCCAAAAAAGTACAGTACTTTAGTAATACATCAGGATGGTGATAAATGTAAAGTCTTTCTTCACTTGAACACTTAATCTATTATCTAAAAGCTTCATGTTAAAAAGAAATATTTGTCTTGAAGGAAAAACATTTTACCATTCCTCACCTGTTTTACAAATCTGCACTTACTCTGGCAAAGATATCCACTGTCAATTTAAATGAAAACTGACTGAATGCTACATCAGTTTAAAATTAACTCATACTGCAGTTAGAACTTATTGTAAGACAGCTGGGTTTTTTTGGGTTTTTTTTTTTTGAGGAGAACATACGGATTATGACAGAACCTATTAAATGTCTCTGGAGTGTATCTGAGAAGCTGTGTCACTTTACTCTGAGCTCTGTCATTGAATTTCTGTCTGAGCATCTTAGTCTCCTGTAAGTTCCAATTAAGTTACAAGAAAATAGAAACCAGAAAAACCTTTCTTAAGCATTCTTGAAAATATATCTGGGTGAATGGCAGAGTTTCCCTGATAATTCTTTCTCTTATTTGCATAGATGACATTTTAAATTAGCGCAGGATGTTCCCTTTCTTGCCCTAGTTAATAGAGATGAAATGTGCACACTTGAATGTGTGAACTGGGGATCATCAACTTTGCACCTCACCTCTGTGCTACCTGGTACAAGGGATAAAAACTACTACACATCAGTATCTTTTGAAAAGATTAATGGCCTGGTTTACAAATGCTTTTATTAGATTTCTTGCTATTCCTAAAGTTTATGGCAAATATATTTCTGTCAATTTGTTCATTTTATTGTGTTATGGTAGCAGTGTTTTCATATTCAGCAAAGCCAGAGAGCGTTGAGACAGAACACAGCTGTCAGCCTGCTCCTGCAATGCCCTCCAGCAGTTTCAGTAAGAAGGTGAGTGAAAATAGCTTACTCAGTGGGAGCTGGATGGGCCATTTCTGGGCAGGCTGAGTGCAATTAACTGGCTGGGAATTTGTGAAGGAAACTGTGGTTAGTGCCCCTTCTCTCATGAAAAGTGCATGGGATCTTTAGCAACCACAATGGTCAAGATTTCAGGGCTTAGTTTAATTACTGGGAAACGCTCTGTACCTTTAACACAGGGGAGAAAGGAGAAGTAGTTTGGTGTGTAGAATGTGTGTGTTTTAAATGCCATTTGATATCCATTAAAGGCTCTATGCTGGAGCAGATGTTTTCTTGTTTAGAAAACTTATGAAGCAGAAATTCTGTTGAAAGAAGCTTCACTGGAACACATTAAGATCTTTCATTTGTTGGCAGCTGACATTATGAATGTTACTGGTCTTTACAAAGAAGAAAATGTAGTATTTCATTTTATTAAATTGCAGAATTAGTCTTACTTGTTGCACTGTTGCAGGCTTCTCAAGTGTTGCACTGTGTTTTGTTTTATAGTATACTTCATGTTACTACCTGGTAATTAAGACAGTGACTCAGTAAACGCTCTGCCTGTGAGTTGCCACTGTGCTCCTTGCCTGTGCGTTTTAAACACAGTGTCTGCTGAGACTAAAGACAAATACTCATTATTATGAACTATATCAGGTTTGATTCATAACAATTTATAGAATCTTTAGTGTATGAGAGAAAAAAGCATAGTTTGATTGTTACATTCCAAGGTATTTGCGAAACTGGCAGTAAAAAACATCTTCAGACTTCACAACATGAGTATTTTTATCGTGTGTGTTTGCAACATAAATACATCATTTCTGAAGGAATAAAGCAATTTTCTAGCATTGACTTTTATGATGCCAATAGTAGAACAAATCATCAATTAATCTTGAGAAAAGAAATAAACAGAGAAATGTGAAGCAATCAGAAGGAAATTAGATTATTTCAATACATGAAGCTTCAATGAAGGTGAAGCATTAGTGAAAGATTTCATCTGACCTATCAGACACCACTTTTAGCATTGATTACATGTTTGTGACCTGAACTGGAGACATAAATCAGACTACTGCTGACAAGTCCAATTAATTTTGTGATCACAGAAAAGCAGCATGACTTTCTGGTGCAATTTGCACTTGCAAACAGGAAGGCAGAGTATCAGCATGTCTGGAAACTTTTGCAAATGCAGCAACACGCTTCTGAAGACTTACAAAGTGGAAATAATTTTTTTAATTTGCGTGAAGAATAGCTGTACAGAAAGTTTTCCAAAGAAAAAATAAAACCATCATAGGAATGATAGTCTAGGAGGGTGGTGTGCTAAAAAAGGCACACTATAGGTCAGTGTACTGACCTATAGTCACTTAGTGGAACTTCGGTGGTGGGATGAAGACTCTAAATTGCACTAATCACTTTTAAGGTAAAACAGTTCAGGGTACTGTTCCTATTGTTTCAATATTTAACCCTGGTGAAAATAACTTCTTTTTTGTTCTTGTGTCTGCATAGGAAGCTCATTTTCCAGAGAGATTCTAAAAGTCGGTTTTAGACTTAAAATGTTTCCTACTGTGCATCTTTTTTTTTTTGTCAGATATCAGTGATCCAGTGGTTTGAATGAATGCCCCCCAGGACAGATTTTGCCATGAATACAGCAGTAGGTGATCCCTCCCACATGATCAGGTGATGGAAAAGCATCAAAAAATCTATAATTATAAATCTTATGGCCTCTTTGGAGAGGCAAGGAGACCACTGCATAAGATACACAAGGATAAAGGGGGTTCTTCACTTTGTATTTTGCAGTACTGGAAATGCATTCTGTATTGTTCAGAACAGAATATCTGCTTTCCAACCACCTTCTCCACTACCAGACCACCTTCCTCTCAAATTAGTACAGCTGTAATGGAAAGACAATATTCTTTGTATTCAAAAAAGTGATGGGGTTTTGGAGTTTTGTTTTAAATAAATCCAAAAGAGATAAAATATTTTAGTAGAACACCATCAAGTAATCCAACCATCAAACGTATCTCCAATCTAAGATCACTTGGGCTTGCTCTGCCTAGTGGCTGTGGATGGGGAAAACAGACATTTTGCTTGCAGACTAAGTTACACAAATTCTCTTTTTTAAGCACAGTGAATGTTTAAACACTATCAATAGGCCTCTTAGGAGTTTTTTGTCTCAATCTGATGTTAAGCCTAGCTGTTGTACTTGCTGATTCTCAGGGCAAAATCTCATTTGTTCCACAGGACTCTTTTTCTTGTTTGACATGTGTTCTCCAGTGGGAATTCCATCACCCTTTGATTTAATTCTTCCAGATGTTTCATGCATCCTATTATGAGCCTCTTCAAAGAAACAATAGTCACTGGTCTAGAAAGCAGTTGCATTTTCATTTTTCCAGGGAAGGTAATAATTTTATGCTAGGAAACAGGAACAGAAAAAGTGTATGGGTAGTTGAACATATATGTGTCTATATGTATATATATAAATCAGTAATAAAGAACTCCCTAAAATCTTGTGAGTTAAACCCAATGGAAATATACTACATTTAAGCAGTAAATACATACATAAAAAATACATTCTATATGAAGGTAACAGTATCCTTGGGAATAGAAGATTTAGAGCTTTTAACTTCTCCCCTTTCCACATAATGATTTGCTTTGTGTTTACAAAGGGGTGTTATTACAAAGAGGGGTAGTATATTGCACCTGAAAGCCATAATGCCCTCATGAAAGACTGTAACAAAATAGACACTTGTGGAACAGATTTTAAATTTTAGCATTTAAGGTGCTGTTACACTTCAAATTAAAAAAAAAGTCAAAAGCTCGTCTGAAACTTTGTGCTCATTCAGAATGTAGAAGTTGCTCCTATTGTCATTAACTTGTGAATGTTTCCACACTGGCTATTTGTATCCCTTACTGTCAACAAATTGCACTGCACATATCATTCCTCTCCTAGCACAATGTTTTTTCATCATTGCATGTACATATTGTTTAGGCATCGTTACCTTCATCTAATTAATTCGTGACCTTTAGGCTTGGGAGGAAGGGTTTATTATCTACTTTTGCAAAGAATTTTTGACATCATGTTGTGCCTTTCCTGTTCCTTCAAGTAGAAATCACAGATTAATTTCTCCTCCTAAACGCTTATAGAGTACATCCAGCTAATACCCCCATCATAATTCACCGGGCTATGCAAGCTCAAATCATTGGGTTGTTTACTATTTTTCAAGAGCCTTTTCAGTTCAAACTACTCTTCCTCTAAGGCATCCTGGAAAGGCACAAATGTCCTCAGCAAACACCAAAATTTCTGCCAAAATTATAAATAATGACAGTCTGAAAATAACCTTTTCTTTTGTCTTAAAAAAAAAAAGCCAGCAGAGTAGATATTTGGTATTATAAGCTCTGTGACCAAGTTCTGTACCTTTCCAGTTTCAGCACTTTATCTCCAATAACATTGTCTCCAGACTACAACAGGGAAAATCTCACT
Source organism: Todiramphus chloris collaris (assembly GCA_025345505.1). Classification (NCBI taxonomy): domain Eukaryota; kingdom Metazoa; phylum Chordata; class Aves; order Coraciiformes; family Alcedinidae; genus Todiramphus; species Todiramphus chloris. Next base: position 13,675,317 of record JANVCC010000261.1, on the reverse strand, counting down.
GCCCTGGAGTTTCATCAATAAATCAGATGAAACTGTACTGATTGCATGGGATTACAATTAGCTTTTTGTTCAGCATTTCTCATGACCTGACTCCTTTAAAAGCAGAACATGCTTCCCTCACTTAAACACATGGTATTGTGGGAGGGACCTAACCCATGGAAAGCATATGCTGGAACAGCTGTGCTTAGCCTCCATGCTGCTGTCTACAGGTCACCTAGATCCTGTGCCCTGGGGTACAAGGAGGACCCACCTTTCAATTAGCAATGTAAGAAGGGCAGAAGAGCTGAGAACCCCAAGTATGAATATCTCACACTGGAAAAAACACCCACACACCCAACACATAGATGGAAGCCCACTTGATTAGACCTACACAAGCTTCACCAATTTCATACCACAAACATGTTGAAAATTGAACTTGATAGTTTTTGCTCAAAGTGGTTTAAATTACATTTACCTGCATTTATGTGAGCTTTATGTTAGGAATATTGATTCTTCTGAAATGTAGTATATATGCCAGGCATATATGTGTCCCTGTGGAAATACAGCAGAAAGAAACTTTTGGATTTCACTACCTTGAAAGAGACTTCCAAAATCAGCAGCTGGATACAGCATATTCAGAGAGCCACACCTCAAATAATGGGTCCAGCTTCTCACAGCAGCTGCAGCAGCAATTAATCCTACAAACTAATCCTACAACTAATCCTAGTAAAATTTTTTTCACCTATAAACATCATAGTCACTAAAAGTAAGATTTGAATTTTCCTTTCCCCTAAAACTCTTGTGTAGCAGACAAAAGTGGAAACCTGTCAGAAAATCTGAGTCCACAATTTGTTCCAGCAATAAGTCAAGACTTTAGTTTGACAATTATTGACTTAGGTACAGGAGGAGATGACTGGTACCTTCCATGTGTAACTGGCAGCTAGGTTGTTATGGATTATTAGGCTCACAAAAAAACAACGAGACCACAATATATAATTACTTATATGTGCCAATGGGGACCTCTTTGGTCTCCAAAACTAGAACCAATGGCTCCAAAACTAGAACCAATCAATCCAATGGCTGCAGGTGGGACTAAAATTATTTTTTAAGCATGTAATTTCTCCCTGAACCAAAATAATTCCTTCCAGTCTTTGTCGTTTGAGAAAGATGTTCAGCTGAACATCTTTCTTCTTCAGTCACAAGTTACTGAGTTTGATAATGTTCACTTATTTTGGTGCTGATCTAATCACTGTCAACAAGGGTGAAGCAAAGAAGAGCAATTCTTTAACAGAAAATAATGAAACCCTGTAATCTGGAGGGAGCTGCCAAGTAGGCAACAGTGCCTCTTGAATGTGAAGTATATGGATGCAACTTGTATTCTCATTGACTTATCTGAAACGAAGTTTACCCCTTGAATCTTTAAAATCTATCTTACGTTCATTGAATACTTTTATTTTAGGGGTGTGTTTATATCCTCATGTTGAGAGAGGAGTAAGATACTGCATTAGAGCAAGTAAAGACACTCTTTAGTTCTGATATTTTTATCTGTGTTCCAATATATGAATATTGATAAGTTAGTGATTAGTGGTGGTGTAACTCTGATGATCCAAGTGTATTATTTGGGTGGAATCTGTAATTAATTCTCCTCTCTAACTTTGCTTCCTTTTCCCCCTTCATGTCTCGCTGATAATGATGCTGCCATTATTTACCTCTTTGTAAATTAATGTGATACACCTTGAAGTGATGTCTTGGTTTGATATTGGGTGTCATATATTTCTTCTTCTGGCAATATCTGCTTATTTCTTTTGTCCCAATTTCCCTTTGTTTTTGGAGAAAGAAGCACTTTTCCCAGAATCCAAACATCTCCAAATGATTTGAAATACTATTACTTACAGATTAGTAATGTCCTGAGAGCCAAAACACATTGAGGTTCCATTCTACCAGAATAGAATTTTTTTTAAAGAGGGGTGATAGGCTAAATATTGAGTGAGTGTAACACACACTGGTATGGTAAGAGGGGAGGGAGGAACTCCTAAGAGGAAAATGTTCCTAGATGGAAACGAAGAAAGTTGTATCTGTCGTATGAATGAATGATTTCTTTCTTGAGGATGAGCAAATGAGTAGCAGTGGTCCCCAGTCATCACCTGCCCCATGGGTATTCAAGATGGTGACTCCTGCTTTCTCCTTCTGTGTTATCAGAAGTCTTACTCTGTCTCAGAAAGAAGCAGGATGACTCAGTGCGAACTGAGTAGGGGGTAAAATGAATGACAGAAGGATTCAGCAGTAATTCTGCATTTCCTTGATTTTGTCAGTTTAAAGTTGACCTCTTAACATTAATGTAGATTTTGTCATTTATTTTTTATGCCTGGTGTACCTACCTTAATACAGGGACAACAGTTCATGATGACTGTTTTATACATAATTTATATACAATACTAAAACCCTTTGTACTACTTTAAGGGGTTATAAATTCACTGCAGCCTAGTGGATACATTAATGCAAAACTCCTGGCCTGCACATTTTACTTGATGTGAATTGCCTATGATTTCCCACCCTAAACATTTTGCCAGCAATACATAAAAAGAGTTACAGAATATATCCATGAGCAATAATAAAAGCTGCCCTCCTGGGAATATTCACATCTCTAAGAATAATTATCCACCAAAGTTTGTAACAGATATTAATCGTTCACACCATTTTATTATCCACAAAGCAGTGCTATTTCCAAGACTTGTACATTATCCAAAGTTCTGGCTATAGAGAAGTATAACAACACTATATCCAATTTTATTGCACTCTGTCACATCAGCATGGTGAGACTGCTGTTATACTTTGTCTTGTTTGTTTACACTTTGGTTAAAATGAGATAAACCTGCTATTATGGTATGTAAAAGTCATCTTAAGGTTATTCCATTATATTCTGTGAAATTAATGCTGTAAAATACATCCATTTCATCTTCACTGCCCTATTTATTACTGGCCTTCCTTTCTTAGCACAATGACATTTGTGGTTAAGATGCTTGCTAGTTTTTCCAAGCATAGACCTTTCCCACACGAAACTGCACTTTTGGGCTACTACTCTGCAAACTGTGCCCTTTATATGCTTCAGTCTGCAGCAGCTTGCAGGACTAAACATTAAATTATGATATGATGTAACATAATAAAGAAGTAGGAAAAGAACATGTGCAGAGCCAAGACACAGCAGTATGCACTACCTAAAGGAGTTGCATTTGCATCTTTAGAGTTCTTGAGCGGATGTTGGCATGAATCAGCATACCTGTATTGAAAATACCATTTCTGTCATGAAATCAATATTAAAAAGAAAAGGCAATAGGATTGGATGTTTGTTTGGGACCCACTGGTATCACACAACTTTATATATGTGCAAACATGGTCCCTCCATCACCTAGACAGTGCTTTCCTTTTGTACAGTCTTCATTCTTAGGGTCTCTACAACGGAACCCCTTCGTGGAGAACTTTCCAGGTGCAGACACAGTCATGTTGCAGACCTGGTGTGGAAGTGGAGAGGCAAAGTGGCAGATCTGAAACATAGGCTGGGGTGGGAGCAATGAAAGGTGTGGGAAATGAAGCTGGGTTGCATGTAGCCATTTGGTTAATACTCTCTTTTCGTAGCAGGAGCTCGAGGAGACAGCCTGCTGCTCTAGCTCCTACTTTGGCTAGACAGATGAGGATCAGAGTGCTGTTATTAAATCTCTGAGTCTACTAGTTTTGCCTTCCTCCAAAAGCTGCTCCATGCTACATCTGGGTTCCCAGGATGACCTGCTCCCCACCAAAAACCCAGGGGCATCCATTCGTCTCCTGGAGAGGGAAAAATAATGAATCCAAGAAAACTGTGAGAGAAATTCAGGAAGCCAGATCATCATTATTGATATTATAGTTTCTTATGAAAGGCTGCAAGGGATCTTTAAGGTTTAAAAAAACCTTTCAGAGCTTCAGTTTTATGTTAAAATAAAATAAAACAAAAATGAAAAGAGAAGACGGTTTCCTTATGGACACAGCTTCTCCTGAAACCACACAGGAGCTTTGATCAAATACTAAGCCTTGAGAATATGCATTGTATTATGTACATTTCCAACAAGCCCCAAACTTCCCTTTGCAGCCTCTGATCCAGGTGCTTACCAAACCAAACACACCTTTATTTCATTCAGTCTCACAGGCTCTCAGTCCATCATGTTAAGGGTACAAGCCCTTGATAAATATATAAATCTACTCTGTAAGTGGTATGAAAACATGTCTAATGTGCTAGGTACTGTGTCTTGTAGTAATGTGTACACAGAAAAGCTGTCATTCCCTGTAGGGCTAAAATAACACTTCCTTATTTGCCAGGGAAATTGTTTGCTTGTTTTCTGAAGGGGAGCACAATTGTTCAGGCTGTTGTAAACGGAGTCAAAATAGATTTCAGCAAAGAGTTACATTTCATTGAATTATTTGTGACGGCTTTGATTAATCACAGATGTGCTAATCAGATTTTTTCAATGTCTTATTAACTACAGTGCCTTTTTTTCCAGGACCTGATTTTTCTTCTTTGCCAGTGATAATGTAAACCTGACCTGAAGGCTGGCTTTGGTCCAGCTTTGGCAGCTTGCAGTCACTGCACAAAGGAACAGGTATCCTCTGACCCTTTGTTTGTTTTAAAGTTTCTATGATGATTGTGCTCTGACAGTAAGAAGACAGATCCAGGCCTTGTTTTATACAATTGCTATAATGGGGAAATTTTGTAAAATCCCTTGAAGCCAATGATGAAACAGGACAATGTTCCTTTGTCATTACATTCCACCAAATGCCAAAGCAGATCAGAATCTGTCCTGTGTGTTTAGGAAGAACTCCTTCTGAAAATTAATTAAGACCTAGGGTTTTAAAATGTCAGTAAAATATATATATTTAAGAGATAAAAGGAAAAAATGACTTTGAGGTTACATTCAACACAAGTTAATTTAAGTCAGTTCTGTTTATTTTACTTACAGACAGCAAGAGGTTTCAGATTTCAACACATCACACACCTGCATCTTCAAGGTTTGTTTTCTTTCCATCCCATGACTGCATTCAGTAGACAACAGTAACAGACAGTAAGAGCACAATATTTTCTAAGCTAGAATGAATTAAAATCCATGTATCAGTTTCTAGAGTTTAAGTAAACACTAGAGACCATGGGGGAAATTTGAAATATTGCAAACAGCCCATAGTTATGCCCTGAGGTTGCACAGAAACCACATTAGTGAACACCGAAGCATGATCAGTAATTGCTGATGTTCAGCATTGGGCTGCTGCTGCAAGTCGTCACCTTTAGGTCTGTGTAGTCCTATTTCAACATGGAGTTAATGAAAAATTCAACATTTTTTTCAGGGCACAAAAGATGTCAGCAAGTACTAGTACATTTTTATTTCTCTCTCCTCAAATTGCTTATATATGAGCCTTGACCTCCTGAAGTCAGTAAAAGGACTTTGTTTTTGTGAAGCTTTGAAACTTCATGTTGAATGCATAAGGGCTTTTAAAGAGAACAGCAGAGCAGAAAGGTTCATACATGTGGACATCTCCACAGCCATGTGTGTGTACATGCAGGGGCTCAAAGGAGACCATGCAGAAATGTTCTTGGCTTTTGGGACAGCACTTCAGTCTGAATGTAATTCTTTAGTTCAGCTTTAAGAAAAGTTACACAAAGAATAATGAAGCTTGGGATGAAAACTGTAAGCTTTTAAATGCATCTTCTGACTATTTTTAAGTAACTGAGGTCTACTGGGAGGACATTTCCCTCTATTTATCTTTCCTTTTTAACTTGAGGTTAAGAACCTAATAAATCTTTCCAAGTAGTTTCCCTTTACCTCATAGACATCTTGAGCAGTACCACTGAGGTTCTGTGGCATGCAACCAGCAACTACCACTCATTACAGCTGCTTAATGCTGTCTTTCTGTTTTTTACTGTTTTCCCATGAATTAGTTGAAAAATGTAAAAAAACAGCTAAAAATAGAATGAGAAGGTGCTGTAAAAATGCTGATTATAAGACTGTAAGGAGTTCCCTAGGTACGGGAAAGAGTTTCCAGAATAATGCATAGGAAGACTGCCCTGTTGAGATTATTTTTTTATTATTATTTCTTTAATATGGTAATTTTATGAGTGTCTACTTAGAAGGGAAAGCTTTGTTTTCTTGGCAGGAAAGGCAGGAGAGCAAGTACTCTAACACCCATGAAGTTCAGGGATCAGTAGGGCAAAGCAGCTCAAAACCTCTCCTGGCTTCCACATAAGAAAGTCCCTGACTTCAGACTCCCCTGACTTCCGGTATCATGGTTTTCCTCAGACACATGCTGACACCAGCAGCTTATGGCTTGGAATAGGAGCTGCTATCCATGTCAATTGTCTGAGAGAGCTGTCATTTGGAGTTTCCCACTACTCCTGCTCTAAAAAATTTCCTCCTTTCCTTACCTCAGGCTTTTTGCTTTGCAAAGCTGCTACAAGCATCTTGGAAGTGTGAGCATGTTTAAGAGCAATTTTTCCCCCAACTCCTCCTGTGACAGGTGTTCAGAACTTTCCTTTTCCTCCAACTATCATGTATTCAATAGTCCAAGACCATAAGGCCCAAAGAGAGAATACAATTGCACTGAAGTGAACTTCAAAAGCAGAATTGTTAAAGTTTTGTTTTCCTATATTAACTTGCCATGACTTCTATGCAAGTTATTTTCATTTCCCAAAATATAGGACAAAGAAGACAAGAAGAATGGTTGTGTGGAAATATACAGTTCATTTTCTGATGTTTCAGTTTAAAAACAGACCAGAAAGGAAATGATTACCTCAGACTCAGTAATTTCTCAATCTTCTCACCATAGTCAAAGAGTATTGCATTGCTCTGAAATTTGGCACTGGGTTTGGTTTGTTTCCAAACAAAAAGAAGAGGGATGTTCAGAGTTAAAACTTTTAAGTCCATTAGAAAGACAAACAGAGCTGTGACTGCTTGTGTCTGACTTCATGTAAAACTGATATGTTTGAGACACAGAAGTTCTCTTTCTCCCTTTTCTTCTCACTCTCTGATTCTGTTTGTCTAAGTATATTTATTTTGTTGCAATTTCATGGCTGTAATCTAGAATTTCTTTTCCGGACAATCTTACATTTATTCAATAGCAAGCACAGTTCCCACACACACGCTTTGTCATGATGAAACATCTTCTGCAAGCTCAGAACTGGCTCTTTATTGCTAAAACCAGATGTTGTTACTAAGAAAACTGGGGAGTTTCCAGATGAGACATGGAAGATTTCAGCATTCTGTTTTAGATGTTGGATCTAGTACAAGTTATAGACCCTGATATTTTGTTGAAGATGCTCAGAATCAAAGGTTGAAGAGAACCATTTCTCTAAGCAGGAAATAATTACAATATTCAAATACAGGATTCAATTTTAGCCATCCCCACTTGAAAGCCTTGAGTTTTATGCTAGTAATAAAAAGAATCTGGTCCTTCTTTTATTCCTCTTCCATTACCTATGGCAGAAGAGAAAAATAAACATTCTGAACTTTTTCTCATCTATTCCTCAGTTACTTAAATTTCCCATGTTGGAAGTTAGCTGAGTGGTCATGTGTGAAAATTTTTAAAAAATAAGAATAACCTGGATGATGGAGGATGCTAAAAATATTAAGATAGGTACAGAAAGGCAGTTGTTCTTGTTGCCTCTAAAACCACTTGGTTAACACTTGATTATCAGTCTTTTATTTTTATTCCCAGATTACCTGAATGGTTTAATACCATCAGTGATGGATGATATTTTTCTGAATATCTTTTACCTCTGCTGTGTGGTGAAGTTCAGCCACTCTGTACAAAGGTTATACCCAGTTAAAACAGTCTGTTAATTATTTATGAGACAGCAAGAAGACCAATGGGACTTTCACTTGTCCTTCTGGAGAAATAATGAGATCATTACAGTCTATTTAACACCATGAAAAACAATATCCACAGGTGACCTTTCAGAATCATTGCCAAATTGAATTTATGGCCATCATGTACTCTCATCAAGAACATCAAAGAGAATATTAAAGTTAAATCGACACTTCTAATGGCAACAACAACCTGAGGTTTGATAATAATAAAATCTCTTCGTTTTCCTTCATTTTATTTGAGTGAATGTCTCTCACAGACCAGATATTGAAGGAACAAAAGGTGTTTTAGTAGTTCATAGGCCACTGGTATAAAATAACTGAATACTACCATAACCTCCAAGGGATGAGAGTTACCGAAAAAAAAAAAACCATAAAGCTTTGTTTTAGATTAGTAACTAATTCAAAGGAAAAAATATGGTTTGTCTGTCCTCTATAGTAGCAGATTATACTGAGGTAGATACAATTTCAATCCTGATCCCTAGGTGGGTTTGAAAAGACATTTACATCTATCAGGCTGGTGACTATAGGAAGAAATAATAATTTAATCTAAACGCTGTCACTGAACAAAACAGCAGCATGTAGAACACGTGCAGCTGTGAAACTACAGATGGAATAACACAGAAACAGAAGCTAACTGTGTATCTTGAAACAGATGTGAAGCAGAAGGGGAATGTTCCAAGCAGCTGATTTAAGAAAAAAAAAAAAAAAAGAAAAAAAAAAATAATAAAAAAAGAGAAAATAAAACCTTTCATGAAACTAATTACAATTGCTTATCTTTAAAAATTTACAATAATTGCTGATATACCGTTTCAAGATGTAGGCTCAGTCCTTGCGTAAATGACTGCACAATAGCATGGCTGCAACCTCTTCATGTGACAAAAGAGCATGACCCACAAGTACCCATGCCACAGGAACTGCTGGAGAAGCCAAACCTGGCATCCAAGGAAAGCTGAGTGCAGGAAGAAGGCACAAAAGTAGCAAGATGATTATTCATGTTCAGGAGCATCAAATTCATGTACTTCTCTTGGTCAAAGAGGTAACATATTCTACCTCCTGTCTTGCCTGTCCCTTCTCCACCAAAGCACTGATAGCAATTTTCTCCTCCCTCACAGCAAGGGAACAACACCACAGAAGTTTTCTTCATTATAATCCTCTGGTTATAAGAACTGTTTCTCCTTTGATATCAGAAGTCATTTCTTCACATTGTCTCAGATTTTGAATATGAGCAACATTGACTTTTGTAGAGCTCAACCCAAGCAATCTCCTCCTCTATGCTAAATAAGCCATCTGCCTATGCAGCTGCACAGCTCCAGCTGTCATTGCTGCTGCTGGACATTGTGTTCCCAGCTTGTCACCCTAACCATCTCCTTCACCACCACCTACCTCTGCCTCTGACCAGTCCCATTTAGCCAACCAGAAAGGGTTGTAAAACCTCAGCATGTGTCTTCTCAATAGCGCCAGGGCCCTGACCAGCTCCACAAATTCCTGTTTGTGCTGCCTGATGCTGTAATAGCAATGGATGTTTTATCTATAAATAATGATACAAAACTTCCAAAGCCAAAGTGACTGAAGATTCAGCAGAAATTTTTATCTCTTTTTCATACTGAGTAGTTTCAAGACCCTCACACCTCCTGGAAAGGAGGTGTTTATTGAACTCCTATTCAGAAGGTGCTTCGCAAGGAACATTTTGAGGACAGAATTAACAAGTTTTGCTCTAGGGCAACAGAACCTGTATTCCTGTTTGACCTTCACAGTTCAGAAGCTAGCACAACTATATATCATCCTATAACTCATTAGCAGTAAGGAAATTGTAGGATTAAGTATGGTATAATCTTCTCCTTCCTCTACTTACTTTTAAAATCCTTCAACTCTGTAGTCTTTAGGGTTTTTTTTTTAATTTATTTTTTTTTTAAATCCTGCAGTAAATGAACTGGAGACTATTCACAAATCAAATATTAAATGCTCCAATATCCAAGATAACCTAAATCCTAGGAACAATGTTGGCCTCTTTCCAACTCAACAGCCCATAATCTGTGTATTTTTTTCCAGTTCACTTTTAGAGCTCTATTAAATTCAGTGTAGGCTGGTGGTCTTCTACAATTCAGTATTTTAAGTAGTCATCAGGCATTTTTCTAAAAACAACATGAAGTAAAAAGATACCTATTCATTTTTTTGTCACAAGCAGTATATTTGTGGTCTGCCCCTGAAGCCCTCCCACATTCATCCTCAATCCTCCTTTCTACTTTCTTGAAGAATCTGATAGACTATGTCAAAAGTAGAGACAATGTTTGACAAATAGAATATCTGTCCAAATGGTTTCATCTGAGTTTTCACTTTGGCTCTGTAGAGTACCTGCTGACAGGGTGCAGATTCCTCATTTCCTGCTGTTCAACGTATGACTGGATGGTAAATGAAGCTCTTGACATTGCTTCTGTTAATAAAATCTGGCTGCATCCTCCCACCAAGTGATCTCTTCCTCATGTCCTCATTTATCACTTTCATATTCCACTTTGGAAGAAACCAAACTTCCAGGGAGCAAAGTACCAGAAGGGAACCATTAGGAGAGGATGTTCGGGGAGCAAATTATCCACACAGACCATCAAGTTTTGTCTATTAATTTTTATAGGCTCAAGACAAACCTTGATCAAAGAGTGTTTCCTTCCTATCCCAACCCCCAAACTACAGCAGAAGCAATTTATAAGGAGAAACTGATTTTTGGAAGATTCTTCTTATTTATTTTAGAGGGACCACCACAACATGTCTGTTTTCCAGAGGCCACTCTTCTTCAAGGCAATTTTCTGTCGTGCTTATTCAAACAAGTGTTCTCACCAAAATAAAATACTGTGTATTTTTGATCTGCCAGAGTTTGCTTCTGAAGAGCAGGGAGCTGTTCTGTCCGGGCAGGAGCAGCCACCCTTTCTTTCTGACTAGCACATACATGTTTTTCATAACTGAATACAGCTGTTCTCCTTTCTGCCCTTTCTTAAGCTTTTGAAGGAAATCTTACTTAGAGAGGTGCCAGTGCCTTCAGCAGGGATGCAGAATATGAGTGAACACCAATTGGAAAGTCTGCCTTTGTGAAGGACAGGTACTGTGTGACCCCACTCTTAAACCACTGCAGAGAATGTAGGTGTGATGTCACAGGGAAGAGTAATTTCAGCTACTAATATTTTTGAGTCTAAACAGATAGTTGTCATTTCTTTAAAAGACTGTGTTCCACAAGTGAAGGAGCCTTCTGGTCTCTTGGACAGAGATGTCAAATTCTTTTCCCAGTGAGATAATGGATATGAAAAAAAACTTCTATAGGCACATATAGACACCTCAACTATTGCCTGTCAGCATGGATGCCCTCATAAATATGTCCAGAGAGTAGAAGTAGGGTAGTTCTCAATGATAGACCCTTGGGTCTATATGGCCTTTCCCATACTATCATGAAATTATTAATGCAGGTGAGCCACTGAAAACAGCTATAAAAGGAAAGGACTAAAAAGAAGTTTGTAACTTACTGCTTGGTATTTGTAATGTCACTGGTATACACAATTTTATGTTTATGCCTTCACATTTAGATGAGACTGTAAAATGGACCTTGGGCTTTCAGAAGCAAATACATATTTCAGCATTGCAAAGTCTGGGAATATGCTTTTAGAACAAACGATAGAGATTTTATGAATACAAATTAATATACTGCAACAGCTAATGGAAAGCACAAAATTAATATCGGGAGTAAGTCTCAGGAGAGTTAATAATAATAACAAGACTTCAATAAATTAACAGCTGTACTCAAATTGTGCAGTTCTTCAGAGACAGGCCAATGCAAGTGTTAAGTGACAAGGGTAGTGGAAGTGCTGTAACTTCTTAAAATGGATCTTAAATTAAGCAGATAGTTTCATTCTCTCAGGCTACAGACACAGTATCCAGTATATAATGCTCAAGGCATAAGTCCAGATCAAATCTCACTGCAACAACAATATACAATAAAGCAGAGAATAAGCAGTCAAAAAAAAAAACATGCTGACCATGCATTGAAGAGGAGGCACTTGAAAGCCCATGTTTGCCCTTGTTTCAGACAGAGGCACTGTCCTCAGTGTATGAGTGACAAAAAAATAACTCTTGAGGATTGTGTCAAGCAACCATCTACAGGATTTTCAATAAAGATGAGTAGATGTGCTAGAGATTAACTGCACTGCAAGGATGTCTGAGGTGCAGTGTTTCACAAGGCAGGGAAAAAAAAGTCATTGCTCCCACAAAATAACACATCGTTTAATCTTTTGAACCAGGATGCCCAGAATTTTGTAACACTGAGGTAGACCTGGCTGAGGCACATCTACATCATATCATATAGGCATTAGGTACTGTGTAACATGTGTCTGTAGTCCTAAAGAAAAATTATTCTATGGGTAGTTACTAATAGTTTTACTAGGTTAAAACCAGCCAGGGCACCTCACGTCACTGCTGGTAGAATTTCCCCCCCCCCCGAACCTGGAAGAAAATAATTCTGTAAGTAGAAATCCAGAAATAATAAGGATAGCCTCTAAAGTATGAGGAGCTTTCACAGCAGCTGCCCTCACGCACATCAGTGCCCCGTACATCAGTGAGACTGCACAGCTCTAGCTGAGGATAGATCACAGCTCCTGAATACTTATTTATGGGAAGAGAGGGAGAATATGCAAATATTACATCTGTGCTTGGCCCCACTGAAACAAATGTTGTCGATGGATGAGAAGGATGTCAAATTGCAGAAGCCAGAATTTCCTGAGGGCAAATAAACATTGCCCTTTTTTTTTTTTCTTTATATATTTTAACAACCTTTGAGAATCTTTTGGCTGCAGCAGCAAAACTGTCTATAAGAAAAAATACATTACTAATTCCTTCAGTTTACACTCTCATTGAACTTTTTAAACCATGACTGTCTTTATTACATTCTAAATTAACATATTTCTGCAGAATGTGGTGATTTACTTATGTTTTTGTTGTTTCTGTTGGCATTTTATGTTCAGACATTTTTTGAAGTACTTAACATTAAATAAATTCACATGCAGATAACTTTGGAGCCGTGCAGTACTTTAAAAACCACGGGTTTATAATAAAACAGCGAGAGCTTTGATATCGAAGTTAAGCTCAGGATAAAACTAGTTAGAAAGATTTCTATGCTCACGAGTTTGATTTTGTCCACACTGGGCCAAAAGTCTTTTCTCATCAAAAATAACTTAAATCTGGACTTTCCCAAGCAAGTCAGTGAAGATACTTCATATATGCTTCTCTCAAAAAATATTTAAAATATTAAATACATGGTATTCTATCAACTCTGAGATCTTATGGAACAGTATTTTGCCTCCTCACACTTTTGGCAGATTTGTATTGTAATAATAATAATAGTAAAAAACCCTAAGAAATAATAACTAAGAAAAGGCATATTTAGTGTGCAAATTGCCTCATTTTTAATTACCATTGTCTTGTTCATCCAGGTCAGAGCTCAGTGACTGGATGCTTGGCCTGTGTTTTCTGTTTTGGCCACTTGAGGGAATCATTCTGTAGCTGTGGTCCATAACTTTTGTTTTTACACTAAGTAAGAAAAATTGTATTTGTTGCAGAAAGTTTTCCAACTTTGCTTCAGCATGAAAGACATCACAAAGCACAGGCTCAAAAATAAATTACTCCCTACATACTAAATATCCAGGAAAGGGAAAAAAAATATTGATAAATGAGAGTCCTGGGAGTTGCTAAGTGAGGTCCCTGCACACAATTTATGATCATGCACTCTTGGACTTCAGAATGATTAATACAGCTAATTCTCAGTAGAATAAGAGCTGTTTTAGCCCAGGAGAGAACTGTACGCTATTGTTTATAGAAGCAGATAACATCAAAGTGGCCCACTGCTTGTGTTAAGCAAATAGAGAATTCTGGGTCAGTGCAAATTAATCCTAAAGGAGTAAGAAAAAGTTCTTAATGACTGTTAGATCACTGTGTTATCACTTTTCATACAACCAAAAATGGTAGAACTGTTAATGAGAATTACAAACAGCCTTGCTCACTGCAGCATGCTGGCAGCTGTCTATTAACATGATCACTACTAAGGCCTCTGACGAGCTATGCATACAACATTTGCTAATGAAGTGAAGATTTAGGAAATTTTCTGAAAATATTTGAACCACTTCAAAATGGGTGTTTTTTGCAACAAATATGAAAAGTATTTTACATCACAATTAGCTGAGTGGACTGAGAGCCTTGAAACCATTATCTTCTATTAATACAGCAAGATCTGGTTTATGGAAATAAATTAATTGAATTTACACATGAAGTAACTGGGGAGGGGGGGAAGTCTTGTTGGTTATGTCTATTAAACTGTGTTTTCTAGTTCAAAGACAAGGAAAACAGCTTTAGCTTTGTTTAGAAGGAATAGGTGGCAATTCACAGAATGATAGTACCACAGAGGTAACTGCAAGCTGCTTTAGAATCATTATTTGTTTCCCTTAAAGTACAATTTAACTGCTAGACTACTAGAAGGTCTAGAAAATAAACTACTTTTATTTGTTTTTAGAAGGTGATTCGGGTTTTATTGGTAATGATTTGTACACCTCTGGTGATGATTTGTACACACCCCAACACTTTATAATTCTGTTCCAGTCCCTCTGACGTGATCTACACACCACATTACAGGATGGGGCAAGGCTGTTGACAGGAAAGGGGTGGGAATGGGCTCTAAGAGTACAGCGACCTTGTAAGCTGCGGGCTCATTGGCTGTGCTGGCAAAACAGAAGGGCAAAAGTCTCCTCAATCCCTGTTGGCAGGTCCATGCCTGTTTGCAAGTCATCATAAAATGGTATGAATACACACTCCATGAGTGATTTAACTCTCCCAGTCTAGTTACTGTACAGTTATTTGTCTGGCAAAATTGTTTTGAAATAAATTGTCCTGTTTCTCTCAGGGTCATTACACCAAGAAACTGATTATTAGGTCCTCTGATATATCATCTTCTGGTACAGTTCTCTCACCAAAGTTCATACATACATTTCAGTTCTTCTCAGGATATTTGACCATGAAAGGACTTTTCAGAAGGCAGTAACAGCAAAATAGGTTCCCTTCTTGACTTACAGCTTTCCTTTCTACCACTTCATATCTGGAGTGTGTCTTTGCATATGGATACATATGCTGATGTAAGCCAGGATGTGAAATACCCTGTGTAATACATGTAATACCTACCTGCACAGGACACCAGCTCTTTTTTTTCCTCACATTGATACTCTTAGATGGGACAGTTCTTTTCTCAGGGGATGCAAAAGAGTAGAGCTGTAACAGTCTTACTTTATTCTAGCATCAAACTTCCTTGAAGACTTCTGAGATTTTCTGTATGTATCTGGTGGGGGGTAACCCAAATCCCTACATATGCTTTCTGGAGTAAATGAGACAACTCTTCAGCAACACACAGAGGGGCTCCAGGTATTTGCCAAAAAAACTACGGCTGGTGGCAAAAACTGCCAATTGCCGAAATTAATAGACTCCCAAAGGAGGCTTTATTAAGAATGTAAGAAGTCACACACACACACAAAATGAAAATATATCTTCTCTTCCCCTCCTTAGCCCTCCTCGCTTAGTTGGTTTGAGGAAGGTAAGCAGCTTTCCTTTTCACTCATGGTAAACCAGTCGCCTGACCAGGAGGGAGGTTACCTGGAACTGCAAAAGTATAAGTTGCACAGCCTGTGGTGTTTGTCCTAGGGAAAGTATCCATAGGTGGCTCTCATTCCTACTGCCTCATCATTGCTCAACCAAACCATTCGTATTTCATTTTTTTAATCTTCCACAAAAGTCTGTCCTCCTGCCCTTTAATCAACCTTGATGTTTCTCTCTGAACTCTCTCCAG
Source organism: Todiramphus chloris collaris (assembly GCA_025345505.1). Lineage (NCBI taxonomy): Eukaryota > Metazoa > Chordata > Aves > Coraciiformes > Alcedinidae > Todiramphus > Todiramphus chloris. The sequence goes on along the minus strand of JANVCC010000261.1, from coordinate 13,659,600 downwards.
TATGTCTACATTTTTGCTCTTATGTATCTGGAACTAAACACAGTATAATGAGTGCAGAACAGAACTACAGTGTAATGGCCACACAGAAAAAAAAAAAAAAAACAAACCCTGTGTCTTTGGAGTTGGGTAGCCTCTGTTTAGCGGAGTTAATTTACAAAGTTTGTGTTTGAAAAGGAAAAATATGCTATTTTTCATTTGCAGATAAACTTTAATCTTCCACCTCTTTCCTAGGAAAGAGAAGAACAAAAGGAAACTACTGAGCAACTGCTTGTGTTTTGGCTCTGTCTGCCTTTCAAACAACCATGCACAGACCCGTTAAAGTGTTCTGCAGACTGTCTTGGTGCCTGGCTTGTCCAGCTCACCCTTTCTGCCATCATATGAGTAATATGCTGTGCAACTGGCCACTCTGACAGCTTTCATGATGCCAAGGTTTATGGCAACTGTAAATCTATTAAGCCACAATTTGCACTTAATAAAATGAAACAGCAAGTAGTTAAATGAAAGCTCAGTTCTAAACTGGAGAACATTTTTCAGGAAAAGCCACTGAGCCTGCCATTGCCACTGCTGCCTGCCTTTGAGAAATTCAATCGTGCTGATTGAGGAAACCTAGAAAGAGCTGGCTCTTCCCTCCTCCAGTTTATAATTGCCCCATAGACCATTTAATCATCTGTAGATGATACAAAGCCTGTGCTGGGGAGTCCTGGAAGGGCAGGCATGCGCTTATCAAGCACTTCCTACCCATCAAGCAGAGCTGGGAGCTCATCCCGGTACCTCTACGCAGCCCCGCTGTCAAAGCAAGGAGCTGAGAGCAGACTAGCTCTTCCTGCTGTCACTACGCTGGCCTTCCTGCCTGCCTTGTCTTTATTACAGTAAAATCTGCAAGAGCCCATTTTTCAGGAGCAGGGTTCAGAGCAGAGAATTAAGGTCTTTCTGCTGGAGGAGGCAAGCAGGCACTGAGACACTTGCCAGGACAAGAGATGTTTGATGCCATCTTGATGAGAAGAGATAAGAACTGAAAGTTGAATAAGAGGAGTGAGGATTTACTGACTCCTGTAAAACAAATTTCTCTGTCAGCTTTAAAATGCCGTTCTTTATATCCTCATTCCTGTCTGTGCTCCATATTGTGGTGTTTCTGGGTGACCAAGTGGATGGCCCTGTTTCACAGATGAATAGTCTGGTCAGAAACCACATGCCTGGTTTCATTAACTCGAAGACAAAAAAAACCCTGGCCAGGGGAGGGACTGAGAGCTCAAAAACCTGATCCATCATACTAATTGGTTTGGAATATTAGCCTTTAGCTGAGATTTGAAATCCATTTCCTTCCGAATATAGGCAATTTACCTAACAGCTCAGGCACTATACATAACCACATAAAGCTTGACACTCTGCCCTCGACTCCTAGCTCATATTTTCTGGAATACACTAAGAGAATGCGGCACTTTAACATAGAGTTACAAGAACTAACTGCTCCTCAGAGGGCATCTCTGGGCACGTATCTTCCCCCCTTCTGAAACTTTTGTTGAGGAGAATTCTTATGAGGATTTTTAATTCACAAAAAATGCTCAGTGCTGACTAATATGTGCCAATTAAGTTCAGCCCATTGAATCAACAGTTTCCTGTTACCTGTTCCTTCAGGTAGAACAGCAGATGATACCCCTGCCCTTTCCCAGGCTTCTGTGCAGGGACCTTTCCTGCCTGAAAACAGTGGGGACACCTGTTTTCCAAGTGCGGAAGGCCAGCATCTGAAATCCTAGGAATGGGCCCGCTATTGAGAAAAGAGTGCTTGATAAGGCAGCCACTGTGATAGGCAGCGGAAATTTGATGATGAAAGGAGATGCCTAACAGATTAATCTGGTGTGATTTGCCAAAACACAGGGTTTTCTGGAAGATTATCCACACTTGCAATAGGAAGGCCTTTGTTTCATAGAAGTCCATACTTATCATGGTATTCTTTATCTCAACAAGAAACATAATGGTTTACTTGTTTACATGCATGGCAGATATATTCAGAGCTGGGCTTAGGAACTGTGAAGTCCTTTTCATTTGAAATGCTTCCAGCAGGCAGGTTACTAGCTGAGGGGGAACAAGCAGTTGGACACACATAAAATTTAAATCTGCCTTGCTTAGATTGGCAAAAATGAATGTTATTTCATCCACTGGGAAAATGTTTCACTTCCTGCTCAAATACTTTTGGAAGAAAATCACAAGCTCATTTGTAGCCATCATATAAGTATGTATATATATTTTTTTAGAGTTAAGTGGTATGTCTACAGAAATGTATTTGTTACTGTATATCAGTTATTTTCCACTAAAATTAATTATTTTATTAGCTTGTCTTTACTTCTTCAATTTTACTTTGCTTACTATAAAATGTGACTAATGGCTTTACATTATTTATTCTGAATGTGGGGCTGGAATCTAGCCCTTGATGTACCTTGAATAGAACTGCTTTGGTTTCTGGAATTGACTTTTAAATACCTTACACCTCCAGGACTGCAGAACTACCGAAGCACTGTGTTCTTGAACTCTGAAAATAAACAAAAACTGCCATGTCAGAAAACAACTTTATTAAAGCCCTTTTTAGCAATCTTATATCAACAAAGATTTTTACAGTGTGCAATATTTAAGCTTGCTGGATATACAACGTACATGCTGCACATACACACATTGTATTAAAGGAGCTGGAGCATGGGAGTTTGAAGGAGTTATTTTCATGTGCTCCTCAGTGGTAGCATACTGTGTGTACCCTATAGGTTTTCAATTTGGTGCAGAGGTAGACAGTTTCCGTATCAAAATAAGTACAAGGTGGGGGACTTCAAACAAGACTAAAAGAAAGGGGAGGTGAGAAGCAAGCTACTCACCCTGATGCTGCAGGATTCGTTATGTGGACCTACCACATCAATCCGCTGCAGACAGCACAACAGCAAAGGAACAGAAATTAGAAAGAGGGGGGAAATGGGGCTGGAAAGCTGATAAATCCATCAAAAAGAATAGATATCCAAAGATTTTTCTGTCTAGACCAGTGGATGGCTACAAACAGGAGTTAATGGCTCATGCAAATGGATACGGTGTAATGAAAAATTACCATGGAGTAATGGTTGGCATAGACAAAGGATTTTATTTTATGTGTAGGACATATTTTATGGTTTATGAAGACATGGGAAATCTACTTTGTTTTCTTCTTTCATATTCATACTTTACGTTATTTATTTTAGAATGTGTTCAGGCACATATTGCACCTTTTTCTGTCTGCTCCAAGCCTTCCTATAGTTCACTGCACTTAAGAGCTAAATCCTCCAATTCATTGTAGTCAATGCACAGCTGAAACTGAGGAGTGCAGGGAAGGCCTTCAGAATTTGCTTGGAATTAGGGCAAATCACAATCTTTGCAAAATTCCTTCTTTGAGTTCACGGTGTGCATACAGGGTCCGTGAAAGCCTTAAGGAGGAATCAGCAAGCAGTATCAAATACAACTAAAAAAATAACACAAAACAAAACAAAAGCAACTTTCTAATGTCATTTCCTCTTGTTAAGTTTTACACCAGTTTCACAAAGGTGTCTGCATAAAATAAGGTGATGGAAAATAGCAGCATCTTCTGGACACAATCAGTGGGACTACTTTCAGAAGAAAGCCCTTAGCAAAGCAAGAATGACAACTCTCACTCCCTTATCTTGAATTATAGAATGGTGGGGGTTGGAAGGAACCTCTGGTGATTAAGTCCAGCCCCCCCTGCCAAAACAGAATCACCCAGCGTAGACCACACAAGAATATATCCAAGTGGGTTTGGAAAGTCTCTTGACAAGAAGACTCCACAACCGCTGTTGAACAGGGCCTGCTCCAGGCCCTGTCATCCCCACAGGAAAGAAGTTTTTCCTCATGTTGAGGTGGAACTTCCTGTGTTCCAGTTTGTGATCATTGCTCCTCATCCTATCACAGGGCATCACTGCAAAGAGACTGGCCCCTTCTGTTTGACACCCACCCTTCAGATATTTGTAAAAATTAATAAGATCCCCTCTCAGTCTTCTCTTCTCCAGACTACATGGCCCTAGGGGTCTCAGCCTTTCCTCCTAAGTGTGATGTTCCAGTCCCTTAACCATCCTCATAACCTCCTATGGACTCTGTCTAGTATTTCCCTGTCCCTCTTGAACTGGGGAGACCAGAACTGGACACAGTACTCCAGATGTGGTCTCACTAGGGCAGAGTAGAGAGCGAGGAGAACCTCCCTAGACCTCCTGGACACACTCTTCTTAAAAGGGACCAGTCCCTTTTTCCATATACTGTGAAATTCTTTCTTCCACATGAGTTTTTCCAGAAGCGTCTTACTCATCCATGCAGGTCTCCTGACTCCTCTACTTGATTTTTTACTCAAAGGAATGCACTTATCTTGAACTTGAAGGATATCAACCAGCTCTCTTGGGACCCCTTACTTTCTAGAGTCTTAGATCATGGGATTCCTCCAAGCAGGTCTTTGAAGAGGACAAAGTTAGCTCTCCTAAAGTCCAGGATTGCAAACCTACTTATTGCCCTCCTTCTTCCTCATATGGTACTAAGTCTACCATGTTGTGATCACTACCACCAATGCTGCCCCCCAACCTTCACATCCGAGACTAGATCCTCTTTGTTCATTAATGCAAGGTCCAGTAGCACACCTTTCCTCATTGGCTCTTCCATCACCTGGGTCAATTATTGTCAATGCACTGCAAGAGCCTTCTAGACTGAGTGTGCCTCGCTGTGTGGCCTTTCCAACAAATACCAAGATGACTGAAGTCACCCATGATCACCAGGCCATGTGATCTTGAGGCTACTTCCACCTGCCTGTAGAAGGCCTCATCGACATTTTTGGCTGGCTTGGTGGTCTGTAGTAGAGATGCACAACAGTTTCACCCATGTTTGTGTGCCCTCTAATTCTCACCCATAAGTTTTCAACACATTCTTCATCCTCCCCTGAGCAGAGCACAATGCATTCCAGCTGCTCTCGCATATAAAGAGCAACTCTACTGCCTCGTCTTGTTAATCTATCTTTCCTAAAAAATATGTAACCGTCCGTGACAACATTCCAGTCACACAGGCTATCCCACCATGGCTCTGTGATTGCAATGAGATCATGACCCTGCAACCAAATACAGATCTCCAGTTCCTCCTGCTTATTCCCTATGCTGCATGCATTGGTGTATGAACATTTCAGAGAGAGAGAGAGGTGAGCACAGTTTTTGCCCTTGAGGGGTTGAAGGCCCTCTGGTTCTCAAAACTGGCAGCATGCTACCCCAGAAGTGCTGAGCTACTACACCCAGGGGCCTCTCTAGTAAGCCCAGATACAACCCACTCCTCCTTCACATCTAGTTTAAAGCCCTGTCAATCCACCCCACAATCTCTTGTGCAAAGACTCTCTTCCTCTTTTGAGAAAGGTGTCTCCCATGAGATGCTGTATAGGCCATCCCATTGTCAAAAAAGTCAAAACTGTTGCAGTGACACCAGGCAGGGAGCCATGTATTAATAGCCTGTATTCATCTTGTTCATTCCAGTGTCACTGCCTGTGACTGGAAGAAAAGATATCCTGTGCCCTAGATTCCCTCACAATCTGTCCCAAGGCTCTAAAGTCTAGATTGTTCTCGGACTACCAGTCTCAGTGTGCTCACCACCTACTGGGGGTATCGAGCTAGGAAGTTTCCTAGTGACATCCTTAACCTGGGCTCCAGGGAGGCAACAGACTTTCCTGAGAGGAGGATCCACCCAGCATACTGGTCCCTCTGTTCCCCTCAGAAGGGAGTGACCTACAACTATAACCCTTCCTTTCTTCCTTGTGGATGTTGTTGTGACACAGGCAGTAGACCTTTCTGACTGTGGACTTACCTCTGGTGTAGGTTGCTCATTATACATAGCCTCATTTGCTGGTCTTTCCCAACCAGAGCCTCGTATCTGTTTTTCAGTGGCACTTGAGTGGGCAAGGTTTGTCTGCTGCCTCAACCATGAACTCCCCTCATCCAGGTTACTGCCTCTGGTCTGACACTGGCAGGGTGCAGGGTCCCCCTGATCCTGGGTGCTTTCTGACCGGTGCTCCTGTTTCTGCTACAAGGAGGGCAGGGTCTCTCTCCACCAGTCTGTCTCCTGTTCGGCTTCCCTAATGCTCCTCAACCTCTTTGCTTCCCCTCGCAGAGGAGACCATCCACCGGCGGGCAGCGCCGGCAGCACTTCCCGCCCCCGCAGGGCCATGATGCTCTCCGCGGCGCGCGGCCTGGACGCTGCGTGTTCCCGCGGGTGCTCCCTCTGGGTTCCCGCACCCGCCCCGGCGAGCGCTGAGCGCACAACCTCCCGCCGGGGCGGCGGGGGGGGGGAAGTAAGACCACGGCCGGGCCCTTCCCGAGGGGGTGGCGGCCACCGACAGGCAGAGACCCCGCTCCTCCCTGCTCGCGCTGCTCGGAGGAGACCGCAGCCTCGCGCCACGCAGGCCGCGCGCCGCTGCCGGTTTCGCCTCGTTTCAATCTCCCGCGGTCGCCCCGGCAACGGCCTGGCCACGCCCCGGCTACGTCAGCCTCTCGGCCTGGCCCGCGAGAACTGCCGGCGGCGGCGGTTCCTTCAGAGCTGCCTCAGGCTGGGGGGCGGCCCAGCCCAGCTCTCTGCGGCGGCACCGACCGCGGCACCGACCGCAGCCGCCGCTTCGCTCTGCGCGTTACAAGAGGCTTGAAAGGGGGGGATGGAGGGCGTTGGGTTTTTTAGAATTAGTTGACTTGTTGTTTTGGCGTTGTTCTTTCTTAGCAAATGCATCACATCCGTTTGTTTGATATTAAAAGCTTATATGGTTACATCACCAGATACTAAAAATAGGATACTTCCTTTTGTATAGAGTAACATTAATACGTTAGATATTATGTCTGACTAGGACTTCTCCCTAAAACGCACCTTCTGGGTCAGGTTTCTGCAGGCACGCTCACCTATGGCATTGTAACCCAGCCACAGCAATAAAATTTGCCTGGTGATGTTAGAATATATTTGTTAGAGCTGGCTTCTACAAATAACTTCTGTTTTTATAATTGTTGTTTTAATGTCAAAAGCAAAAGTGCCTATCCACATCCCAAGTCTCCTGGAATATGTGTCTCCTTGAAAAAAAGAAAATGCTATGCCAAACTACAAGTGCTGATGCACTCTGACGGACATGGCCTTCCTGATGAGCCATGCTAAAGCACAGTGAGCTCCAGAGGACTTCACTGCAGCGCTTTAGATCAGACCAGAAGTGCATTTCTGAACAAATCCCCTGGTTCTTCCCATTCACTATGCTTCTGTTCACAGTACAGTAGTCCAAGAGCACATTCAGCACACATTTTTTGGATTAAATCAAGGCACACGTGCTCCAAGTGCACCTAATTCACTCTCAACAGCTAACAGGTAGCTAGCAAGTCCCAGACCCAGGCACAAGCTAGCCTAAAGCAAACTCCCTCTGGCACATGCCTGGTCCTTGGCACCAACAGATACACTCCACTGATCTGCCCATACCAGCCTGTACTTCCTGCTACTGTATGTACTGTGTCCAGCACTAGTTTTGCCATATGGAAGGAAGTTTACGTGGTGGACTTCAGAGCAGATTAAGATCTGGCACAAACAGAAGCATTGCATACTAAATTGGTGGTTTGCTGAGAGTCAGGGCTTCAGCTGAAGCGAAGTGTCTTGATAGATGCACAGAGGAGTCCCCTATGCCTCCACACAGGATTGTTTGCTGCATGCTTCTACTTCCTATCAAATCTGTCATTTAACATTACAAAAGACATTTGTGAGTGTGACTGAACAAAAGAAAAGACTCCATTTCAAATCAATGCCCTGTGTTATTGTGAATGTCCACCACAGGAATATATCTCTTAAATATGAGAAAATTATGTGTATAACGATGAAGTAGCAGGCAATGGCACATCTCTGGATAGTGACACAGGCCCTTCAGCATTTCTGGTTTGCCACTAGAGAGACCTTTGTTTCTGAAAGCTCATGGGTTGCTTTTTTTCTTTGTTGCTCCAGTTAGGTCTATCAAAAGATACCAGCTCTCCTTACAAGCCTTCACTCAGTTGTAAACTTAGATCATCCAGGCTACAACAACAACAGGACAAACTCTGCATAGTGCAAATGTAATTTGCAGGGTCAGCATGAAACTGATCCCAGCTCTTGGATGAAGAGAGAGCTATATATGTTGTGTCACATCCATGGAGCTGCCAGCACCTGCTAAGAACCTTCAACACAAGCCGAAGCCAAAGTGAGCTGAGGTCACACTTCTGGCATGTCAGGATGGATGAAGTCATTGTGTTCAGAGACCCTGGATAAATGTAGTGGAGATGTATACATACCACTAAACCACTGTTCTCTGTCCATCCTCTGTTCCAATTTTCCTTGGTCCTGCTTTTGGAGGATATGGAGAACAGGTAGGCTCTTGTGTGTATGAAACAGCTACAAAATTGATTTCTCCATTGTTAGATTAGTATGCATGATCAGAATTTAGCCCGTCTTATTTTCAAGATTTTCCATAAAATGTTAAATAAGTCTTGACTTCATCTTTGAAGCAAATATGTGAAGTTTCTCTATTCAGTTCTACTTAACTCCTGGGTAGACTAACGTTACAGAAATCTTTATTGAACGGTAGGATGGCTTTGACATGTCAGCTCTCCACCACTGGATCCAAGGCCACAGAACATTTGTTGTTTTCATGTCTCTGAGACTTTTTAAAAGAGAATCTTCGATTTTTGGCAGTGAAAACAAGAGTTTAATTCAGACAAAAGATTTGCTGTTTCTGGTACTTGTCCAAAGGATTAAATACAACATAAAAAGCAATATACTTCTGTCTGTACCTTAATGCTAAAGAAGTATGTGCTCTGATTTTTTCCTCCTCATCTTTATTTGTAGATAGATTTGTCATCTTTTGCTTTTTTAGTCATCTTCCCTGCATCACAAGAGGACATGGTGTGTGACATCCTTTACTCTCTCATTTGGATTTACACATCCAGGGATTCACACTGTAGTGAAAGGTCATCATGCCTATAATATTAGTATGATCTTTGTGTAGAAATTCATACTCTTTCACGTTAGATGGACAGCTTCCATTATCTAGTTCAGTGTCTAGTGTACCACAGAAGTAAAAGCAGCTGTTTCATTTTGGATCCAGTGGACAGTTCCCATCATCAATAGCAAAATGACAATTGTTTGGTTCACGCTATCTGCTTGTCCTCTCTATGTGTCTCTCCTCTTTCCTATCCCTAACTTCTCCATCCTGCCCATGGCTTGTCATTACCCATGAAACTGGATGGAACTGTTTTCAGTTATTGTCTGAAGAGGAGTCACCTTCCTAGTTTCAGACTTGTGAAACTCTCCACTTACAGGCAACTCACCAGAGCAAAGAGATCCCTCCATGCCTTCTCTATCCTATGCAATGCAAACAGCAGAAGGATCTCGGTTATCTTCTGCCAGTTCAAGCAAATGCTGTTCAGAAGGAATGAGCATTCCTATTTCTATCCTTCTCTCCCACACAAATGATGATCATTTATAGCAATTTACAATAATAAAGCTTTGGAAAATATATATTGGAGGAGAAAGTGTTGTTTTAAGAACTATGTGGAATTTTCAACATAAAACTAAGAAAAGCACAGGCAATTTTTAGTGGTAAAATATTTAAATCTCTGCATATTTGACAGATTATTCAATGTGAATGAGAATGATTTGTTGTAAATGTCACCATAGCAGCTACATATAAATATATACAGCCTAGTCTGACTTCAGGATAAAGCAACATTTATCTTTATTACCTGGTACACCACCAAGAATAGAAAGAACCCCTTCATATTCTTGAGAAAGGAGATCCAAGGTTTGCCTTTTTTTTTTTTTTTCTTTCCTTTCACTTAAATAGTCAGAAAATTGGATGCAAGAAGCTAGCCAGAAAGTGCTGGCAATTGCATGTTGGATAGACTTGAGGGGTGAAATCTGAGAATCACAGAGACAAAATAAAAAAGGATGTTGTCAGGAACAGAGATGTAGACTTGGTAGCCATTCTCCTAGAGATGGTAAAAAAAGACATGAAAATTAATTAGGTTGCCAAGGGATGAGTTGGAAAAGGAGAAAGGCAACAATGAAAGAAGAAAGCCTGAAGGAGACACTGAGAAGCTGAGGAAGAGGAGAAGCAGTGACAGGAGCAGAGGAGGGGAAGTACCAAGTAGCTCCAGAAGCATCAGAAAAACGGAGGTGGAAGCAATTCACTTGTCCAAAGAAGCAAGTGATAACAGAAGAGCAGTGATGGAGAAGCAGAAAGAGAAAACCACTTAGAAAGGGCAGCAATCACCTCTGTGAAAGCACTGCAGGAAAGCTGCTGCAAGGGAAGACATGTGAAAGGCAGTCCCTGAGTCAGGGAGTGAAGAGAAGGTGGAAATGACAGAGCTCTGTCTCCTCTGCACATGGTCATCCCCATCTCTGCCCCTGTGACATGGGCCAGACAGAGAAGCGATGGCAGACTGCATGGTTGTTAATGTAGCTGAGGGTCTTAATCACATTCCTTCACAGAGAAATTATATTTCTTCAGGCTCATCCTGAGGGGAAAAGAAACCTTTTCTTATATTGTTGTGACTGTTGATCTCATGCTGAGAGAAGGGTCTGAACGAGCTCCTCTCACACTTAGGCTGTTGAAGCTATCCATCTGAGGCATTTGAAGGTAGTGCCTAAGCCAGGGGTTGAGTGTCTCCAAATCCCATACAGCCAGGAGAACAAGAGCGATTCAGGGCTCCCCGGCACAAAGTTCTTTTCTTGACTTCCCTCAAGAAGACACTTTTTCTCTCTCTCACCTGTACGGGGGACCTAAGGAGTCCAGTCCCTAGAAGGGCAGTCCTTTGCCACCAAGTCTCCCAAGCCAGCTCCAGATTTCTTATGCTGAAAGCAAAAGTTATAGGTAAAGGGAAATTAACCGCTTAAGCTTATTATGTCTACCATATAACTGGTATATAACTTATATGTCTACCATATAACATATAACTACTGTCTTTTTACTTTTTTTAATGAGTAATTTCCTAAACACTTTTCATTCAAATTAAAAATGGAGTGTTCACTTGTAAATTTGAAAATGCTTAAAATACATGGGCAACTTAATAGGAAGAATTGTAAAGCCAGCACATGCACTCGGCAGTGAAGAATATGACCAAAAGTTTAACATGTTGTCCTTTAAAAGAAGCTAATGTTGTATGTGTTGGTGTGGAAATACCATAGATCATGTTTCAATTAAATGACTTCATAGAAAAAGCCATAGCACGAAGATCGAATGCTACTATTTATTGAAAGTGATAAATTATCCAAGGATTACGGTTCATAACATGAGTCTCAATGTCTAGGAAAAAATGTAATAACAACCTTATGTATATTTAAAAAACAAGCTGTTCTCTGAGTAGCTAACAGAGCCTGATCCTGTGTATGTTTGTCTTATATCCTCTGTACATTACTGCTGCATTAACCCTATTCATCTCTCACATCCCTACTTGATAATCCCTCTTGGCCAGAGAGAGCACAGCCTGAAGCCAGCCCAGAGATGTGGGTTTACTGGTGAGCTGGACAATACATGGCCATGAGCAGTTGTCATGCATCTGGCTGCTGCCAGGCAGAAGTAGAGTTGGATTTGCCAAACAGGGGCCAAGTTACCTGGAAGAACAAATAAGTTTTTTCTCTTCCATCCAACCACAAATTTTCATTGCAGTTATTGGAACTTAACGATGGCTGGGAGTTCTCCACGTCTCTCAAATGTGGTTGAAATTGGCCTGAATTTTTGTGGGGACGGGGACTGGGGGGGGGGGGGGGGGGGGGGGGGGGGGGG
>JANVCC010000261.1:13543129-13647685 GCA_025345505.1 Todiramphus chloris collaris | reverse complement strand
GGGGGGGGGGGGGGGGGGGGGGGGGGGGGGGGGGGGGAGAGGGGGAGTGAAAAAGAGAGAATGGGAGAGAAAACAGGGCTAAAAATAACAAGTTTGAATTTTTCCAGGCCATTTATCCTGGAATATTAGAAAATGGAATGTGTAAAATAATACCTCTTTTTTTCTCACTAAAGAGTAGCAGACATAAATTGATTATATTTATTTTGATGCAGTTTCATACACATTGACAGCTGCTTTTTCTTCAATTCAGAGTACACACGTTTAAAGCTCTGTATTTTTCATCTCCCAAAAGGGTGGACAACACACTAGGGAATCATTTAGGCAGTGGCGGAGAAGAGCACTTTCCAGTGTGTGGATTATTATGGAGATAAACCTTCAGCTGTGTGAGAAGCACATTGAGAGAACCACATCTGTTTACATCAGCTAAGGATCTCACACTTATCTGTAATAGTATGCTTCCCAAGATAGCTTAAATGATTTGGACTTAATGCTTGATTACAGGGTTATTTTAAGAACTCTACAATGGCCCATAGGAGAAATCTTTCTGTCTTCAGTAGTCTTGTCTATTCTATACTCTAGATTCTACAACTATTGCTGATACTATGTATTAACAAATGAAAGGGACTGCTCTTAATGGTCTGTGCCATTGGGGAGTTAAAAACCTTTCTTTAAAGTAACCAGGCTCAAAGGTAGGACTCCAGACATAATTGACAGTACCAGGGCTTTGAATTAAATTGAAATCCTACATGCTAATGCCAAGAGCAAGATACAGTAGGTTCAGGAGAACCCTCACTGCTTTTGGCATTCTGATGCCATGGCTAAAAATCAGTTATCATGTTTGAGAATATTATCATCCTTCAAGTTCATATTTTAACACTATTTTCAGTCTGGCTTACTGCATCTTAATTACAAATCTGTCTTTTCCTTGTCTATCTCCATGGCATCCGATTAAGTCCTACAGAGGTGACAGACACCAGACCGGCATGTGGCAGATGAGATGCAGATGCATGTAGTGAAGACTTTGCTGTTATGTATGTTTTAATTTATAGTTTTCATAAAATGTCACTCAAAGGAAATAGGTTTACACACATACACTTTTATCTCTGCCTTTCCTCTTACACCTCTATCTTTATTTTTTTACTTTATTCTTCTGTCGCAGTATATTTCCACTGATCTGTTGCTCTTGTTTCCTTATGGAATGGCACCATTTTCTATGTTTAGATGTCTACAGTGAAAAACACTGAAGAATATGAATCAGTGTGAACAATGGATTTGCAGAGAACTGTAATAGGCAAATGGTCAAGGAAATTCTCCTTCAAAGTCAGTGAAGAACCAAAAACTTTTAGATTTCACTGCTTCCAATGCAGTTCAACCTAATCTTCATTCCATGGGGAAAACCAGGGGTAACTTAGAAATCTAATTACATTGACTTTCAGGGCTGATTTTTGTTTGCTGTCACTCCAGAGACAGCAATGCAAACTTTCAGAATATGATCTTAGTGCCCATAGTCCGCTGTTCTCATTTTTAAAAAATAACAACTATATCTGCCCATACTCCAGATCTCAAGATGTCAAACCTTTCTTTTCTTTTTTGTTCCCACAGGAATATTGGTGGATGCATGGATGGGGCTGAGAGTTTTGTTCAGGTCAGCTTTTTATATATACACTGTTTCACACTGAGAAAAATTAAGAATCAGCTGTATGGAGAATGAACAACTTTATTTATAGGGAAATAATCGTTTTGTCTGTTCTTAATTTATTACATATTCAGTTGCTTTCTGAATATATTCACGTGGGCTATTGTACTCCAAATATGCTTTGCAGACATCTACCAACACAATAATCAGTTGTGTTTACATTACAATCAGACTTGACTCATGCCTGTAACGCCATCCCACTTTATGTATTTACATACGGACTTTCTTCCTGCTCTTTCCCCCAGCAGACCACATAAAATGCAAGGAGTGGTTCATAAATTATGAAGTCAAATCTGCAAAAGTTGCAAAATGTTGGGACAAGGCTGCTGCTTAAACTAGAAGAATAACTGTTAGTTGGGATTAGGAGGTGGTCATCTGTGGACTGACTCTGAAGGAAGAACTGGGGAACTCTCAGTGCATTTTAGTTCTAGAAACAGGAGCGAAGATCGAACAGTGACCCTAGGGCATCCCCCATCTCTTTCCATGCTGTGGACTGGGCAAGGAAAAAAAGAGCTTTTAAGAAATGGCAAAATAATGCAAGCTTCCACTGCTACTATGTTTTTCATAGTGGGTCAAAATCACTGCGGACAAATGTAAGGCTTGAATATGCAGCTTCAGGAGCTGTATCCCAAATGTCAATCAGCTGCATTTCAACACATGGAAATTACAACAGCAAATCTTGCTCTTTGTGAAGAGGTTTGGTCATGCAAATCTTTCAAAGGTAAGAATTTTTGAAAAGGAATTTTTTATGGAATTTGGATGAAATGTCATTTGAATGCAAAAGGGTATCAAAGAGGAGAAATAAAATAAAATAATAAACTAAAATAAACAAGAAAACCCAAAAAACTTCAGGCACAGATAGCATCCAAAACACTTAAATTCCATGTTCCTTGTGCTGCCACAGCACTTGTGTGGCTGATGTAGAGTAATTGGTATTTTTATTAGACACCTCTACAACATCCCTGTTTGATGACTCGAAAACTGTAGAAAACATCACCCCCTCAAAGGCTTCCCACTCTATCTGGAAGGCCAAGTGACTTGACCCACAGTGCAGCAGTGTACTAAAGAGGCTGTAACATTTGAAGCACAAATGGTCCCCCTGATTTGACATAAAGCAGTAGGAAAAAATCACAACGGGCCAAGATCATGGGGCTTTGCAGGAGTGTGAATTCAGTGAAAATTACTCAAGAGTTTTAAACTAATGGCAATCAAGACATAGTATTGTCAGGTCTAATACTGACTCACTATGCTAAAAAAACTAAATGCAACAGTACAGTAAAAAAAAATGTGGTCAGGAAAAAAAATACCAAAACCTCACAAGGAGATATCTGTCATGGAAGTGCTAAAATAAACACTTTGCCAAATACTTGTTGGCAAGGACAAATGTTGTTGTGTTCAATCTAGTCTCTAAAATGAAAAAAAAAACCCCAAAACCCACTGTAGGACCTATTATTTGTAGCTGTGTTTTCACCATAAACTTTGCCTGCACAAAAGTTGCCATGCACATTGTTTATTATTTTAAATTGGTGAAGTTTAGATTTTCTTCCACTGTGAAGTAATCCCAGACCATGCTCTGTGTCAGAAAGACTTCAGATGAAAAGTAAGCGTAAAGAGTTTGATAACACAGACATCAAAATATTATAACTACCTTGTGCCAAAAAGCCACAGTAAGGACACATCATAAGATTGTAGTGTTGTGGTGAATATACATTTTTTTAAAAAAGATAAATTAACGTTCTTGCAGTAGATTATCTTTTTTTCTGTATTCTTTAAGTGTTCTGATTTCAAATTTCAAAATGCTTTCCTATGTCAATGACAATCTTAATGGAGTCCAATTAGTTCCAGAAGGCACTTTCTGATGCGCAAGCCCCTGGCCTGATTGCGGTGAATGGTGGGTATTTCCTGTGTTTAAGTCCACATATGGATTGAGTAAGGCAGTGGCAGAGAGACTACTGTTTTCCTTCACTACATCTTCATTTCTTTTTCACAGGCTAAGCCTTTTTTGTTTTTCCTGGCCCTGTTGTCAAAACATTGACCAGAGTTTTGGCTCATGATCTTGGAATACAGGGCCAAAACAATCCTCTGGAAAACAGTGTGGCAAAATGTATTTTAAATCTATACATTACACCATTCAACCATGGGAGTAGCCATGCCCGCTGCCCCACTCTGTGGTTTAAAAACAACATGGGTTTGCCCCCAGAACAGTTTGATTTATTTGACAAGCTTTTTCAAGCTGGGTATATCAACATTTAAACTGTTCTGAGGCTTGGCTTCCTATGTCACATGTATAGCAAGTATTAAAACACGCTCTAATCATTTTCTGCCTCTATTAAACTAGACAAGGTGAATGCATTGCGCATTCTGAAGAATTTATTTGAAAACCTGTCAGTGTCTCCAAAGGCTACAGTGATTCTCTTTTTCTCCTCTCAAAAACAGACAATTGGGACTTTTTAAATACTATCTTTGTTATATCCTTTTCGGGAAAATGCATCATAAAATAAATATGTAGAGGTAAATTCATGTTCCTGATATACAAAAACTCAGTGCAAAACAGTAAAATATGACACATTTCAAGGACTTCTTCATAAAAAGTAGCACAATGCACAAGTGCCCTGTCACACTGCCAATTGTTTTCCTGCATTGTCAGGTTCCTGAAGGGATTCTCTTTCCTCAGGGGTAACAACAAATACAAACGAAAACTCAGCTGTAAAATTGAAACCAGGACAAGACCAGTTTTGCACACATAATCAGGAAAATTGAAGTATTGAGATGGTGTGTGGTAGATTAAATAATATATCCAAACAGAATCTAATAGTTTAAGTACTAGGATGTAATTCCCCTGAACCAGAACTCCTGTAGGATTTACTTCCAAGTTTTTTTCATTCCATTTTTCACATTGGGTACCACAGCACTGAGCCAAGCCCCTTCTGGTGTAGGTTGCATGGACATGATCTACATAACACTCACCTACAGAAATATATGCATAGACATGGAACAATATACCTAAATGTGGGGTAAGGTACCTTGAACAATCTATAAATGATCCGTGTGACATTTGCACTAAATTTAAATATCCAGCCTGGATTTACTCCCAAACTGCACATGTGGAACCAAAGTGCCTTTTGTTGTTAAATAAAACATAAACTTCTCGGCCAAACCTGTTTCACTGTGTGTGCTGCAGAAAGCTTTACGTGTGTGTGTGTGTGTGTGTGTAAAAAAAAAAAATGTTTATGAATGTAGCGACACGTTTTACGGTTTCTCTTCTACACCTCCCCTGACCAATTTCCACCCGGGATGAAGGGCATCACGGGGAAGCGCGCCGGCCCTAATTGAAAGTAAAGTCAAAGCACTTAGCGTGGGGGGTGCGGGGGGTGGCACCCCGCTCGATGGGACGCTGCTGCTGGAGGTCCCGCCGCCCCCGGAGGCCTCCACGGTCCCGGCCCCGGCGCACCTCGGGCCCCCGGGGCGACGGCCGGCCCGGGGACACTCACCTTCACAGGCAACCTCCCACCTTCTCGCCGGCAGCTTTTTCCTCCTTCCGTGTATTCCCGTCGGCCTTCGTCAGGAAACTGTAAACCCCCAATGCTGGTTTTCTAGTGCCTAAAGACGGAGCACTGGGAAAAAAAAAAAAAAAAAGTGAAGTTTGGGAGAGTAACATGAAGCAGCGTTTCAACAAAACCCATAAACTCGAGATGCGAGAGCTAGCTAGACTGGAAAGGGGGAAGGGAGGAAGAGAAGCTTGAAAGTATCGGCGCAAATAACAAATAGTTTTGTTTTAACTTCCAGGCACCATAACTTGTTTTACGATTAGTGATGTGTTTAAAGATTTGTCCTGGAAGTAGTTGATATTAGGTTACAAAAGGTTATGTTAATTGCATTAAGCCATAATGACCCATGAAGGACTGCAAAGATGTAGAGAAAAACACGTTTCTTCTTTGAAGAAAGATAAATAAAATAAAATATAAAATAAAATAAAATAAAATAAAATGATAAAAAATAAACCCCAAGTGGGAGCGCAGCCCGGCGGCGGAGCGGGCGGATGCAGTCGGCGCTCCCAGCCGACGGAGGGAAGGCGGCAGCGCCCCGACCCCTGCGCCCTCCCGGGGTCTCTCCCCCTGCCCGGCACGGCCACGCCGGGGAAGGCTTGTGTCGGCTCTGGGCGCAGCCGCCTGCGTTATGGCCCGGAATTAAATGTGTCTAATAATCTATAGTCTCCCTCGCCGGGGCAGACCAGACAAACAAAATTGTCATTCCAAATGAAAAGAAAACACTATTTCTTAGAAGTGTTTAGGAGGGTGCACAGCGGGGCATATTTTCTTTCTTACTGGCAAGAGTTTGTAACAGGATCCCTTAACATTACTGAGAACATGAAAACATGAAACAAAAGTATTGATTCAAGAATTCGCCGAAGAAAAGCATCCAAATATACACTGGTTTGTTTGATTTTTTTTTTGTTTTTTTTTTTAAGGTTACATCAGATGTTTACCGGGGAAAGTGGAAGCTTGCGATATAGCCCTTACATGCCTCGTTCAAATATACGTGAAGTAAAGTGTTGTGTTGTTAAATTTACATTATGTTCATTTCGATTTCATCAGCTGCTAGATAGATCGAGAAATAATGGCATTTAAGAGGGAAATAGCAATCATCTTCAGAAGGCTGCAGCATAATGGAGGAACCTAATTAATTTAACCTTGCAATCTTCCATAATAGCTGCACTTTATCATTTCCACAGATGGAGCTTGAAGGAATTAACAATGTTGTTTATCCCAGCAGACATCTCTGACTGTGGTTAGCCAATGGCAGATCTCCCACTTAAAGATGCATTTCTCCACTTGAGGGAAACCAGCCCGAGCCCTGGCAATAGCTGTCGAAACTTGCTAGTGTTATATGTGTGTGGGATATCGAAAAACTGGGAAAATACAGAATATGTGTCTCTTTATGGTCTCATAAAGTGCACTTCAAGAAGATAGTTTCCTCACTTACCAGAGCCAACACTTTTCCAATATCAATTTCTCTTCCTTTATTTTCCCCTTCACTATATATATATTATTTAACAGCATATTCTGCTAATTTATTTTATTTTTCCTTTACAAACTTAGTACGTGTCTATTTCTAGATTCGTAGAAATCAACCCAACACTTCTGGATGATTTGCAATGTTTACAGACATTTTATGCTTGGGAAACCTGAGTAGACTTGAGGTAAGCACCCCTCCACACACAAAACACAGCGAAAGACGGATTATTTGAACAGGCTGATTGCTTATTATTTCAGGAAATAATGAATTTTCCACGCTGTTATATTCTAGGGTGTACACACACACTGAAATCACTCATGTTTGTCTGACCAGAGTCGGGAAGGGAGAAATCTCTGCTTTTCGGATTCGGGCTGTGAGATAATACCTCCTCCTCTGTGATACTAACATGGGGATAAACTATAGCGGTTAAATGGACTGCACTTTCACCTTCATAGCTGGAATACTAAAGAGTGTCGTTTGGCCACGTTAAGATGGGTGGTTTTTACCCCGAGCAGACGGGACCTGAGGAGACAGCCACGGAACTGTAGAAGTGTACCAGACGAGCACATTTTCGGCACCATTTTCTCTCCCCGCTCTTGTACAAAGAGAAGCGTTTGTGGGTGGCTCGGAGACAGGAATAGCTCTGCTTTCTGTGTACAGTAGCTGTGCTCGAGCTAGACCTTAAACAGTATTGAGCCTTTTTTTTTTTTTTTCTTAAAAAAAAAAAAAAAAAAACTTATTGGCATCTGGAATTTGCTGTTGCTGTTGTTTGAGGTGTTGTTTTTGCACACTGCCAAGTGCCTGGCAATCAGAACTCCCGTCCTTTGACTTAGACCTGGTTCCCTGCTCCGCATCATAACTGGATACTGTTCTTACCCCCTGATGAAGAAAGTGTCTTTTCTGTTCCTCCTCTGCATGGAGCAGTGTGTAATAGAAACCAACGCACGGAAGAATGCGGGGCAGCTGTTAAAATTCTTACCACTGTTAGTTGCTATATAGTGGTAAAGGTGAATAGTAGCTCAGAAGCCAGCTGGGCTGCTCGTGTCGTGTCATTTTAGGACAGTCGGTTTGGATCCAAACCTCGATTTGTTAATCTGTCAGGTACCTATCTCCGTCATCAGCCAGCAGCGTGACAATGAATACCCACGCTATATGAAACACTTGCGTGTCACTTCTGTCACTTCTCTCGTTGTCGGGACAACTCCCTGGCTGCTAACGGCCGAGGGCAGGACGGGGAGAGCGCAGGGCAACTAGGACAGTGAGAATGCTGTGATTTGGGCTGACGACGTGCCCCATGACTCTAACTAGCTAATGGGGAGCTTCAGCTAATGATGTCGCTTTGCCGAACAGAGGAGTCTAACCGGTTTGAAGTCCTAGTCATTGGTCACCTAGAAATAGCCTTGTACGTCTATATGTATATATTCTCGTGGGGAAAAAAAAAAAAAAAAAAAGGAATATATGGAGGAATCAGTACACAATGGAGCGTAGAGTAATCAGGGCTGTTAACGGCACGTAGCTGAAATCTGGGTGTGGGGCAAATCGTGAGGCACAGCACCGCTATCTCTGCTGCACGGACATCTGTTAAATCAGCCAAAACCGAGGGGGCAGAACCACCAAAAATCCCCCAAAACTAGAATAAACGAGACCGGTGAAGGCCTCAGAGGCACACCGGCCCAGCAGCGCCCGCGAGCCGGCACCACCTGCTCGTCCCGCCGGACCGCGAAGCCGCGCCGGGTGCTGCCGGCAGCGAAGCCCCTGGGCACCCAGGTTGCCTGTGCCCCCCGGCGCTCGCCAGCCGAGGGGGAGCGTGCGGTCGCCCAGGGGAGGGGGTGCGGGGGCTGCCAGATGTCGGTGATGCGGTCGCTGGGGGATTTGGAATCTTGGTTTGTGATTGAGGCTGGCAGCGTTGTGGGAACGTGCCGCAGTGCAAATCCCGCCCGTGTGAACACGGCTTCTCAGAGCCTCCTGCGGCTCTACTGCCACACATTTCCAGCGACAGCGATTTCATTAACAATAAAATTAGTTTTAGAAACCCGCAAACTGTCGCTACTAGAAGAACGGAATAGAAATCCCGGGGGAAAGCCCGCATGCTGCTCTTCCCTCGGGGGCTTAGGAGGGCCCCGGCCGCCGAGGTCGCCGCTGTGGGCGGGAGGAGAGCGGCCACCTCCCGCCCTGTGCTGTGCTCCCGCCACGGCCGCTCCTCCCCTCGGGTCGATGAGATCTGCCTGGGGATGCAGCGGGACTTTCCTGTTTACTCGGCCCCGGTAGCCTCCGCTGGTGCCGGCGACCTTGAGAGGGGAAAGGACGGGGGGGGGGAAGGACTGGGGAAAATGGTGGCGCGGTGATGTAGGAGACGGGAAGGCTGCAAAAGCAGCTGCTTTTTATTAGGACCTGGGCTGTTCTTGTCCTCCTCAGGCTAGCACCTTCACACAGCTCCCTCCCCTCGCCTCGCCTCCCCTCCCCTCGCTTCCCCCCCCCTCCCCCCCCCCGCAGCGCGCCTCTCCGGGGTGAGACCGGCGGAGGCCAGACCTACCCGGTTTCCTTGTGGAGCTGACCCGCAGCCAAGACACTAGTGCCCGAGAAAAGGCTCCGGAGCGACCCCGGTGTCCCCCAACCGGGCTCGGGCTCCCCTGGGATCCATTTACAGCGCAAGCCGGTTATGCAAAGCGGCGGGTCCGGGTTGCGTTGACACAGGCAGGGCGCGGAGCGGGGAGGCTGCGCGGGCGATCCGTCCGGAGGGTGGGCTCCGCTTTTAATGGGAAGAACACGTAAATCTTCAAATCTCCTATGAAAATTAATAATAACACACGAAATCCTAGACAATTCATCGCAACTGATTTTTATCTACCGTTTTATGCACTTCATTACCCACCTAAATATAACCACCCCTTGATTTAATGTAGTTTACGTAAACCACAGGCATTTTTGGCTTCCCTTGGCCTTTTCATTCTAGTGCTGGCAATGGGCTAACTTCAGACTTCTCTCAACAGCTTGATATATCTGGGAGTTGGGATAAGACCAAGGAGGGAGAAAATGACTGCATTCAATGTACTTGTCTCGATGCCTCTGCAAACCTACTTGGAGAGCCCCGAGCTCTTAAACTCCCGTATTTCTGTGCACTCCCTGGGCGCTCGCTCCCTGTCACCGTTACGCCCCAACGGACAGTTTCTCCGGAAGTTGGAAACCTTGGCCGGGCTTGGGGGAAGGCGGGGGTTGGCTTTAATCAGCATTGTCAGTGGGCCAGGATCAGGTGTGGATATGTTACAAGCCATGTTTACATCAATCAGTATTTTCGTTACAATCTTGTCAACGGTTTTAACTCAAAGCGTATGCTAAAAGCTGTGGAAATTTAGTGGTACAAGGAAGAGCGTTATTTTTTAGAAAAATATTGTTAAACGAGTTGGCATGGCTGAAAATTTTGATTGTAGTAGAACCTAAGATGTTTTTTCTTAGCTTTATCGGCAACGAGTCGGGTCGGTAAGGTGTATGAGGACGGTCTGTAATTCTAGCAAGTCACGACCGTGGCCTGCCGATTCAGAGAAGCACACGGTCTCCTCCCGAGCGTTTCTGTGAGTCTACGTCAGGAGCAGCTCTGACCCTCCTGGGTTGTCCCCGGCAGCGGCTGCCGCAAGCGGAGCGAGCGCGGGGGCTTTGCGGGAAGGGGTGACGGCGCCAGCCCTTGCGCGCCTCGCGCAGCGGCGCGCATCGCCCCGCTGGTGTCTGCCGCGGGACCGGCCGTGTGCTGCTCTCGCGTCGTCGCCCTCGGTGCTGCGGGCAAAGAGGAAGCAGGAGTCCGCGGAGACTCTCCGGGCTTAGCGCGGCAGATGCTGGCGGGTCTCTACGCGGGTTTGCAGGGCAGACGATGCCAGGCGCGAAGAGCTGCGGAGTATTTCCCGCGGAGGCGGGCCGGCTCTGACGCTGCTGTCCCGCTCTGGGGGTGAAATCCAACGGATTCAAGGCTGAACCGACAGAGAAGCGCTCCTGCCTGCGCTGTGTTTTTGGCTTAGCTACTTGCGCGGGGATGGGGTGGCCGGGCTGCGAGGCTCGGTGCGAGCGCTCCGCGCGCGTCTCGCCGGCCCCTTTCGCTCCCGTTCTGCGGCATCCCCAGCTCACTTTTCACATCAAATAAGCCATTAACTTTTGATCCTTGCTGTTACATTCCAGGCTTCTCGGTGATGTTTTCTGCACGCTGAGCCACCCCCCCCCCCCCCCCCCCCCCCCCCCACCGCCGGCCCTACTTCTGTCCCACTCCGCGTTTAAACACGGCCCGGAAGAACCTGAATTTCTATCGAAAAGATAATTTTGCACATTTGCACTCATTCGTCTCTTCAAGCTTGGCCTCACATCGAAATCCCTCTCGGATGAGGGATCTATCGTTTTAGATGTCCCGGAAGAGTGTTGAGATTTTGGCTTGCTTATATCTTTCAGCAAGCGAGCCAGAATGAGACCTATTAAAATACTGAGTAATGCCTGCAAAGACAATTTCCATAACTTCAAATCCATTACGCGGCTACCAGCAATAGCTGTTTTCAAGCGCTGCAAACAGCCAAAGGGATCAGAAAGACCTTAGCTATTCGTCTTTAGGACCTTATTAAGCAGGAGCAGTGACTCAATATTCATCAGGACGGATTTTAGGGTGTTTCCCCCCCCCCCCCCCCCCCCGCTTTGATTTCACAGTTTCTTCTCTTGGCCGAAGGAAACCACTCGAGTGACTGAGCGTAGACCTGAAGGAGCTACAGGATGTCGTCTCTGCGAGACAACGGTGTCGGCCCAGGGTGGGTGGAAGGAAGGTGATCATTTCAGGCATACGCCTGGTTTTGCACCCTGGTCTCTGCCCACCAGCCCGCTTCCCCGAAAACTCGCCGCGGGGGGACGAGGCGGCGGAGCCACGTCCCAGGGTCCTCAAGCCTGGCAAGTCCCGTCAAATTACCCCGGGGCCCGCAGAACCGCCTGCGCGGCTGCGGAGGGTCAAGAACGGTGACGAATGCGTCTCTGCCGGGGCGGGTGAGGCCGGCGGGCACTGCTTTTCTCTCTTGTTTGTTCCTGGCACGTTTGCACGGTCAGATTCGATCGTGGGATGATAGTTACTTAAAATTTGCCGTTTTGTTAAGTTTCTTGGCAATAAATACGCTTTCTGGAGCATTTCCAGACGTGTGCTCAGAAGAGGCCTGAACAAATTCAGAAAAGGTAACCTTAAATTCAAGCATTTTTTCCCCAGGTATCTAAGGATGTGGGGTTTTTTTTTCCTATTAACCTGTCACAAATGTGTTGAAATGGCTTCATATCCTTTTATTCATTAAAGGAGTACTATTTTCTCATAGTTACATTTGTCTTGTGAGTTGGTATTTTCTTTGAAGGTATTTGAACATCCTGTTATGAACACAATTTTCTCAAATATACCAAGTAATTTTCTTTATTCGTATTCATGAAGATATAGTAATGATAACTAAGCAAGACTTACATTGTCAAAAAAGATAAAAATTTTAAAAAAGTAAAATACACGGACCAGCCTCTCAAACTGCTAGGATTTAAATCAACCCACAATGTTCTAAGGAAAATGAGGAACATAAAATGTTTTCCAAGATCCCAAAATAAGACACCTTTGATTAAACTCCTATATCTTTTAAACTCCAGTTCCAAATCTGCAATGGTGACTGCACTTAGCCACTTCAACAAGTGGTCCCATGGAAAACTGGTGTATGATTGCCTGTTTGCAGATGTACGATTGCCTGTTTGCAGAATATGACCTTAAACAAGTGAATTTTCACTCTGAACGGTTCAGCCTTCTATTAATAAGTTATTTACACAGGCTTCTGATTTCAGGACTTTATTGCTGAAGAACCTAGTCTACAATTGTAGAGAGACCAAAGCTAAGGATATTACTCCATTTCAGATGGCGTATTCAGTTTGAAGGTCTTAGTCACCAAAGGTACAATAAAAATTATCAGAATTTAAAATATAAAGTAGGATCTCATTGATAACCTATAATATGTTTTTATCCAGTTAATTAATGGAGGAAACTTCCACATATTCAGAAATAGCTCTGTGAGTAGTTTTATTTAAATTTCTAACACAAATGTTTACAGTGTCAGATCTTATAAAGTATTAGAGATTAATTTACAGGTACTGAAAAAAAGGCTCACTGGAAGTCAGAGGGACTTCTACCACTGATCTGGGGAGCTGTGGAATGTTTCTGTCTGCAGTGACACAATTACCACAAAATGAAACTGGAAGACAATCTTTTTATCTGCTCCCCATAATAAGTTAGGTTGCTGCTTTTCCCAGCTCCCTCCATCTTCATAAATTTTAGACAACTCACTGTCACAAAGATATTGACAAACTAATGGAGTATTGGGGAGAGATGAGCAGCATAACAGAGGGAGAAATATTTAAAGTTTTATTTTCTAAATCAGCTTATCATGTGGAGGATAACAACAAATATTTGCACTACAGATGAAAATGGTTTCTTCTGGGAAGTCAAAAAAAACATAAACAGGAGTGAGAAGATTAAATAGATTTACTTTTGAATGGACTGTGGTTTATGTCTTTTTGTGGGATCTACCAAAGGAGTAAGTGAGGTTCATTGTCATAAATGGCTCACAAACATGGCATTATAGGTGCCAGTTCATACTGGATCCCAGTAGTATCTGCTTCAGAA
The DNA here is from genome assembly GCA_025345505.1 of Todiramphus chloris collaris. Lineage (NCBI taxonomy): Eukaryota > Metazoa > Chordata > Aves > Coraciiformes > Alcedinidae > Todiramphus > Todiramphus chloris. The sequence continues at coordinate 13,634,315 of JANVCC010000261.1, read as the reverse complement.
ATATTTCCATGTTCCACTAGAAACCATTACTGGAAATGCTCCCTGTGAATCTTTTATATTTTTTTCTAGTAAGAAGAAATTTGCTTTTAATTGCATCTAGCCGAGGACTGCATCCAACTCTGGAACTGAAAAGCCCAGTTTTACTAGTCCTTCTTTGCATGGGTAAGTTCAGTTTATACTCATGGCAGTGATTTGTTCATAATGCCTGTGCCAGAGCAACATCTGGCTTGCCTGTCCCAGCTGCACACTTCATGCAGGGGACTAGAGGCAAGAGCATTAAAAAAGTCTGACTGTGACTGAAGGGAACCAAAGGCTCTGAGGCAGATAAGATGTTTGCTGACTAAAGAGGCCCTGTTTTATACGCCCTTTGTGGTATGAAACTTCACTTAAGTAAAACAATATTTTACAAATTAAATGTATGCTTGAGTTGCTTCTACAAAGTTAAACTGCAGTATGGACTGAGTGCTGGGTTTTGTTACTTTACCCATGAGGGCAAGGCAAGCACCATGCTACAGTAGATCTGGCACAGAAGGAAAAAACACACAGAGGGCACAACAATGTCTCTGGTAATGAACTCAAATCCTGGAGCCTGTAAAACCACATTGTATTCTCGAGTGATGAATTTTGTATTTGTATCACTAACTTAGTTGAAAGAAGTGTAAAGACAGCTCCCTATTGGCAAACTATCTGAGGAAGTTGCAGAATGCTGTTTATTCCAGCTAGTGTCTGGAATAAGTTATGCTCAAGAAATTGGCTCCTGATACTCCTATTTCAGATGAGAATTTGTACCGTGTGCTAAGTCCTAACACTTCTGGCCAAACCATAGCTTTCATTAGGGTTTGCCATTCATCATACCTGCCAGGAGCTCTCAGATCTGTCTGGAGAGGTGCTTGTTTTGATGAGTGAAAGAATAACAGAAAAGAGACCATTTACCTTGGAGCTACTGTCAGTTCTGAAAGGCACTGATCCTCCAAATTTCAGGGCTCTGAGTTGTCAGTCTTAATATGTTTTCTTACTATTCCTACTGAAATTCATTAGCTATATAAGGAGGACCCAGATTTGGTTCAGATAACAGTACAGGTTATACATTTCTGAGGTTTCTACTGCAGATAGGGGGATAATGGCAGCAGGTGACCTGACAGCTCTTGGGGTGGTGGGGAGCTTTCACAACTTGCTTTTACTCCAGCAGCAACAGCTGATGCTTGGCAACTCCTGAGACTGGACTCTAGGAAGTAGGATGGCAATCTGAGTGCTATTTTAAACATTTTGCTTTATACACCATGTTTATCAATTGCCTATTGTGAATGGTAATAATGCTGATTTTTTACTCATTGCCTAAATAGTATATAGGCTTCACTTGATTCTCCTCACATCAACAGCAGAATCTGAAGAAGGGGAAAGCCAACAGAAACACTACAAACTCAAACCTAAGAAAATCTGAATCACTTATCTCCATAGTGTTCAGGGCTACAGGAAGGAGGTCCTCTCTTGTACATCAGTAAGTATGCTCAAGGCTCTCCTGAGAGCACAGTCCTCCCTGCAGCTGTGTTGCCAGCATTCTCAGGCATCTATGCAACATTCACCCTCGTGCTGGGGATGATTGTATTTTATTCTGAGGTATTCCACAGAAAAAATAAAGAGCATCCCTGGGGGTCCTAGATGTGCTCTGGCAGAGACATTCTTAAATATTTTGTATATATGTATGGGTTTTGAATACTCTATTACTTGCTCAAAATCAGTAAATACCTAGGAAATATCAATCTTTGAATTCTTACTTGACAAGATTTCTATGAGAAAAATGATAGAATTTGGACATACGCTCAGCCCTACCACCCCTGACTTTGAAGAAAGTCTTCATGACAGAGTAGATATTCAACAACCCATTCAGGCAAAGCATGAATTTCTGAAGCTGCACTGTACAACGTAGAATTTAGGCTGCACATGTCTATTCCATGAATCCAGGAGAAAGAATGTTGTAGAGATCCTGTTTTCCTCTTTGCTTCCAGAGATTTTTATGGATCCACATGTGCTCTTCTTTATTTCATATTCTACTAGAAGGAATGTTTATATGAATACACTGTGTTTGTACTTGGCCCAATGCTTAACATTTTAATTAATTCTTACCCTTTAATTTACAGGACTGTTGCACTGGAGGGGATGCGGAGGAAGAATTGTAAAATCCTTTCCAAGTCATTGGGGTCCTTCAGGACTGACATCTAGCTATTTTAGTGATTTTAATGATATTGTCTGTGTATCTTTAGTTAACGAAGATCATAGATGCTTGTGGGAACACAATTTCAATTTCTCTAAAGGTAGAGATATGTTTTTTACTTTCTGAAACTGGCATATGGGCAGACTGTGAAGAGCTGGAAAAAGTATCAGAAGAGTATGTACTGAAGACAAAGTAATGTCTGAAATAAATAGAAGAGTGTGAAACAATGGCAACTGTTGTGTTTAGACTTCTGGTTTAAGAAAGAAGAAAGGAAGGAGGAGGCCTGGATGGGAATGTTTGTCTTTACAGTATGGGTAAGGAAAAAAAAAAAAAAATCAGTGGCTGTGCTGCTTCCATGGGTAGACCAGCTTGACAAATAGAGCAGGGCATTGATTTACATTAGACTCAGATGCCCATGCTTCACACTTCATGCAGGGTCTGAGTTCATACCTCCAGGATGGGCAAGCAAAGAGAATGTTCTACCACTGTTTTGCATTGACTTCGTACCTGAAATATAAGACACAAGGGATCAGAGCCATACTTTTTCTCTTCATAGATAATCAGAAGGGGATGCACAAACTCTGATTTTAGGGACAATCCGAGGTCTGTGGGGTCACCTGCCATAGCACAGCTTCTCCCTGGGCAGCATTCCCATGCCATTCTTGATGCTTTGCCTCCTCCATCAAGGGTAGTGATGGATCTCGCAGCACGGTGCGTGTCAGGGGATGCTGCGGATACCCTCCCGACTGCCCGTCCTGCAGCCCCTGCCCTGCCAAGGAAGCAACGGAGATGCAAGCCAGGTTTGTGGGAGGATTTAACCTGCAGCCATCCCCTATGACCCCTCAGCACTGCAGGAAGCGGGGATCCGAAAGGGCCCATCCTTCCTCTTTCTAATAACACTTTCCTTCTTAAAAATAAAAGAAAAGCGGCGGGGTGAGGCCAGCGCTGCTCTCGGTGTGCTCCGTCTAGCGCGGTCGGGCAGGCGCGGTGCTGCCGCCAGCCGAGGCGGCTGCGGGAGAAGGAGGAGGGGGAGGTGGCGGGCGGGCAGTAGAGCCGCTCCGGGCAAGTTTCCTCGCCACCTCCCCCCCGAAACCCCTCCCCCCCCAGTGCGGCTCCGCGCTCCTCGCAATTTACCGCCGGGCGCCGCTCCCGGGGAGGCGCCGGGCCCGCGCCGCTGCCCCGGAGGCCCCGCGGAGTAAGTGCGCGCCGAGCCGTGCGGAGCCGAGGGCCGGGGCGGCGGGGCCAGGGCCGCCCGCTCCCCGGAGCCGGCGCGGCGCCGGGTGCCGGACACGTGGGTGAACTGGGGGCCGGGCGGGACGCGGCGGCTCAGCCCCAGGCGATGCGCCGCCGAGGGTGGCTACGCGGGCGCGCAGCGCCGCGGGGCTTGCGGCGGAGCGGGAGGGGCGAGGCTGCGGGAGCCACGGTGCGGGCGTGGGAAGGGAAGGGGCGGCAGAACGCGGCTCGCCCGGCGCTGCGGGAGTCCCGGGTGCCCGACGGATGCTGCGGGGCCTCGGCGAGTGGTTTTGTAGCGAAGGGTAGAAGTCTGCGGACGCTTCGCTGTAACGAGGGTGTCTGCCTGCAACCCTCTCCCTGGGCCCGCCGGCTGCGAGCACGGCAAGTGTTAGTGGAGGTGTCCAGGCCCCTCCGAGGAGCGTGCAGCTCCTCCTCCGACCGACGAGGAAAGGCCGCTGATCCCACCGCCCGGCCCGCGCCCCGCACTGCCCGGTGCCCCGGGCACGACCCTGCTGGGGTGGCCGCCTTTCGTCGGGAGCCCGCTGGCTGCCTGCCGGCTGGGGGTCGGGGAAGGCGGGAGGAGAGGAGGGATGCACTCCTCTCCCCTCCTTTCTCCGCGCAACCCAGCACCTCGTCCGGGATGCGGTGGGTGCTGAGCATCGGCGGCAGGAAGGGGTACACCCACCGCTGAAAACCCTCCTGGGGTTTTTCATTTTACCCGCCGTCACCTAAGCCCTTCGAAAGGATTCGTGGATATGGCTACTTAGGAGTCGAATTTCATCTGTGGTGTTGGTCTTCGAAGCAAAGCTTATTTTTTGCTGGACATACTCTGTTCTTTAAAAGTGTAATTAAATTCGCAGTTTTTCTATCACAATGTCAAAGATCAGAGTTTTCTTCAATTATTAAAACATAACGTTAGGGCATCTTTTTTCCTTTTAGGATCTGAGGAACAGTGTTGCATGTAAATTGCAGAGAGTAGTTCACATTGATTTGTAGTAGCAAAACACTTTCATGGTTACATGTGCTCTAGTAAAATGCAGTGTGAGCAGCACTGGACAGTCACTATGTTTGAAGGCTAACACTTTCCATAGCTTTTTAAAATAAAAATACAGTTATAAGAAGAGAAATCAGTCATTCAGTGCTGTGAGAATTTCTTCAAAGAGAAAACGTGGTGTGTAGAAAGTCCCTATGAAACAATTTCCAGATTAGAGTTGTTTGTTCTCTGCCAAAAGCTGTGTAAGCATGAACTGTAATGAGGACAGTTGTAGGATCACAGAGTAGGCAGGGAGCAAGTAGTCTGTCTACACCAGACAGAATAAGACAGCAGAGCAATACAGTATGGAAATGTCCCTAACTGAGGACTGCAGCTTGTGGCAGTAGCTGACGTATCTTCAGAAGATATGCTTCTCCAGACCTTTGTCCTAGCTTGCAAGCACTACCAAAGATTTCAGTGCAAGGTAAACTGCAAGTATCTGCGTCCGTGAACAAACTTTTAAAATTTATGAATTAGTGTTTTTGAATGGATCAGCAATCTTCAGAATTGCAGAGATTGTAATAGCATCTGTAAAAATGTTTTCAACCCATCTAAGTAGAAATTAAGTCACTGGTTCCTGACAGCTGTGCTGTTTATTTCAGGCCTGGTGTTTCATTCCTACTAGTCTTCATTAGCTGCATTGTCTCATGTAAACTGAATCATAAAAAGGGTAGGAAGAAAAAGGAGGAAACAAGTCACTCTTTTTCTTGTTTATGACTCTGTCCTCCTTGCACTGCAAATCCTGTCATTGTGGGCAAGGTGAGGGATGGACTCTGGCAGGGGAATTTTAAAATCTTCAAAGTTCATTTGAACAGCGTCTCCAAGTCAGCTGGAAACTGGGGACCTCTTGCATCCTGTGCATTTAGAGAATTTTAGGTTATTTTCTTTGTTTCTTTCATTCAATTATGTATTATAGAATCCACAAATATTACTGCTCAGAATAACCTTTCCTTCTAGATTTAGAGAAAGAGAGGTAGAGTGATGCAAAATGAAAAGATTAAATTGAAGTAAGAGACGAGTTTTTTCCCTTCCTTTCATGTTTACTCTTTTAATCTTTGAATGCTTAATCTGATATATGAAACATCATAAGATGATGATTTCTCAATTATCTGGACACTTTTAATGCTCTTTTACCCTTTTTGTTTTTAACCTCTTTGTGACAGCATCTCTTCTCACTCTGTCTCACAGTGCTAATCCTACTGCATGGCCACAGAAAGTAAAATGTGAATTTACCATTGAATTCTGTGATACAGGTCAATCTGTATTGGGGGAGCCTGGGGGGCTGCTGCTGCCCATACCCAGGGCAAGCACTGGGCAGCAGTGGGTGTGTGGGCAGTGCAGGCAGCAAACACCCTGGCCCTGGTGTGCCCATAGCCCCTGCTGTGCTCGGATACCCAGAAAAATCACAGAGGTGAACTCCCACCCTGTGAGGTGGGTCTGCATTTTTGCAGCTCCCCTTATAATGAACTGAGCTAGGAGAAAGCTCTTTTTATTTATAAGAACGGAAATTGTGTGTAAAGTCCTTCAAATCAAGGAGGCCACAGTTGGGTACTTCATATGCTTTTAAAAGCTTTTCCAACTGCGAGTTGTTTCTCTGTCCTTCCTATGCTATTTCCATAGCAAGTCATGCCTACTGCCAGTTTAGGCAATTGGTCTAATTCCTGAAATTTCTGAATTTTAATTTCTCAGCTCTACAGCCTGAGGTTTTTATCATCTGAATATTGAAGGAGATTGCACGGCTTTGTGCAAATAAAATTTTCTTTTTTAGCTTTCAGGTTATATGATTCTCAAAGGAAAGTGAAATGTCAGAATGTTAGTGTAGTTCATTCTTCACTTTGTTATGAAGTGTTATTTCTTAGTTATAACATTTGATAAATTAAACAACAATTCTTCTTTAATAACAAATTGTAAAAATAACATTATATGCATGACAACTTGTCCTGGTGCAGCTGGGATGGAATCCTAGGCCAGCCATGGGCTGCAGGCTGTGAGCAGGTTGGAGTCAGCCAGGGCAGCTGCCCCGAGTTGGCTCCAGGTGCTCCCAACACCCGTAACATCACACCCAGTAGAAAGGGGGAAGGTTGAGGAGAAGAAGACTCCTCCTCTTCCTGCTTATGCATCTCCTCTTCCTTTTTCTTCTGTTCTGACAGTCCCTGGAGGGTCTCTTTCACCATTCTGCTTCTGAGGATGTTTCCTTGTTTGTTGTGACTGCTGGACTGAGTGTAACTTCATATACTTTATACTGGCATTAGTTTGGCTGTTTCATCCTGCAGATCTCCTCTGCTTTTCCTGCTTCCCCCTTCTCTGCTGGGGAGGGGTCATTGGGTGATTGAGAAACTACTGTAGTTCATCCCCAGACTGAATATAAACACAATATGTGTCTGTTGGTTTTTTTCCACACTTAACATATTTGCTGTAGCTAGTAATGTATAACAATAATTACAGTTTTATCTTGAGCTGTGATAGTGAAAAAGAGTGTAAGCAGGATAACTGAACTTGTAGGAAGTGTGGCTGCTGCTGGGGGACAGGTTGGTTTAGCGACTTCAACTGTGTTTTGTCCTTGTGTGTTTTTGGTTTTTTTTTTTTCATAAATATATTTAAAATTTATTCCCATTGGTGGATACAGTTTGGAGATATGGAGAACTGAAGCCGAATACTTCGTCTGACTAAATGTGGTGTGTTTTTTTTCTGACAAAGAACATATAATACATCTTTGTGTAGTTGTGTAAGCAGAGCCTATTTATCAAGGTTCCCAATCCTTAAGTTTTCAGTTTTTATTATGTTAAAAATTATGAGTTACTGAATTCATTTTCATCAGAACAGTCTGACCGAAATCAGAGGAAAATCATGTCATCTGTCAGGCAAGAGATATTACAAAGTTGAACAAACCAGCATTGAAAAAATGTTTTTTAGCATTGTTTTCCAAAGAACTGAGAGCCCTACAAAGACTTTTACAATTGTTTTCTTCCTCTCCCTTGTAATATTCACACAAATTGTCCTGATTTGGTGAAGATTTTTTGTTGAGTTTTTAGTTTCCTAAGAAGTGACTGCTGTCTTGAGAAGAGAGGTCCTAGCTAGTGCCTCTTCCCTTGACCCTCTTGGTGTGGGGATGGCTCCACGGGAGCTGGGTAGCACCGTTCCTGGTATTACTCCCTGAGACACAAGACCTTGAGAATGTAGCACAGAAATGTCAAGGAAAGTTGGCGTTGTTATTAGGTAAATACAGTATCACTTCTGTTTCAACACTTCCAGTTATTGAATTGTTAATATTTCTAGCTTCCAAAGGTATTTCGGTGACTCAAGATGCAGTTTGGTGCTTACTGTCGTTCATAGGGGTGCTTGCAGTATAAACAATAAATAAATGTAAATAGCTTAACCTGATGAGGTGGCTTTAAATATCCCCTTGGACCTCATGTTGACAACTGACAATTCAGTGGTACAGCCTTCTAGTTTTCTCAGGCTTAAGACCATTTGTTCTCTTTCTCTTGGCTTTTAAGAGACATTGAAAGAGTTAGAAAAGAACAAATCTATCTTCCTTTTTCCATCCTCCTAGATGAGTCAAATGAAGAAGACAGACTGCTTGCACCTGCTGCAAGTAGGTCCCTTTGCTGTCTGATGAAAAGCAGAAGTACTGTAGATAGAAAATGTGAATTCTGGCATTTGATCTGTTGTAAAGATTGAAAATAAGATGTGTCTTGCAGTATGTGAATGTTGTGTCTTACTAAAGAGGCTGACCTTCAGAGACAAGGAAGTTTTCTCATGATATGGTAGGTAAATAAGAAAGCAGCATCCTTATCCTTACTGATGATGCTGTGAGGGAGGTCTCTTAAAGGCACATTCTGTTGGTGGTTGATCCTTTGTTATCACTGGAAGTGCCACTTATGCAGAGACACTGGAGCTGTGTCTCTGTCTCTGTGTGCTGTGGCTGCGACTGCGTGGCTCCCATGGGCAGGGTGAGTCTAGAGGCAGTGTGGGAGGCCTCAGCAGACTGTGTAACCTAGTGCTTGGGTGATGAAACTTTGGTCTCTGAGCTCCCCAGTTGAGCATTAATTTTCCACAGCCAGGATGACTCGCTTGCAGCTATGCTTTCTGTAATCCATCCTGTTTGGGTGTATGTTCTCACTCTGGGATACTGTGGCTTCCATTGCTGAAAATACTGCTGGTAGTGTTTTTTACTAGAATGCTTTTACTAGCTTGGGGGAAGCCTAGGCTGCAGTGAAGGCTGTTAACATTTCAAGCTCAAATGTATCTGATTTATTAAAAAAAAAAAAAAAAGAGTAAAAGTTAAAAAACCTGATTAAAATAAAACATGATTTCACCTAGAGGAAAATTACTTTGAATTGTTCTGTGTAAACCTTGAAACCTTCACATGTGATTTGTATTAATTATAACTAGCAAACTTTTATTTTTTGTTTTTTTGAATTGTGCAGAGGCAGTTAGACCAAAACTTTTATAGACTGCATATATTTTACAAACTACTTCAAAAGACCATATAAAGTAATAAGTAATGCGTTAACTCTAATCTAAATTTATAATAGATGTAGAAAGGTTTCCTAGAGCATGTATATAATTACTGCTCATTAGAAATGTTGTACAGAACCACATGTGTTGACAGTAAGCGTCATTTGTAAAGCATCTTACACTTCTTTCCTGAGCTAGGTCAGTATTCCAGTTACATGATATGATTCATAGCTCAACATTTTTCTTGTATGTATGTCATATTCTTTATTAACCATAACAGTTTAATAGTGTTAATCTCTGGACCCCCTCACTTTTTGTAGAGTGATATAAAAACCAGAAAACTAATGTATTGCTGAAAAAACTTGCAATGAAGAAATCGGCTGTTCTCTTTTTGTTAGTGATATGTAAATAAACCCAGGGAAAGCAGGGATTCCTGTTACTCTTTGGTAATAAAGATCCCACAGAATGTTAAGAGCAAAGCTGTTTAATCCCATTTGAGGTGCAGAATTCACATTTGAAATAGTAGGTTTATTATTAAAGCAGACATTTCCCTTATGTTTTTACCTTAAAAATAGTCTTTATTTCCTGTCCTAAACAGTTGGGATGTTTCTTTGCTAAACAGTTTCAATTTACATTTCAGATACAAATAAAGTTGATCCTGATTGGTAGGTCAAACATAATATTAATTTTGTAAGTCACTTAAGAAAAAAAATCTGGCAAGCAAGTTGCCAGAAAAAAAGGAAAAAGTATACTTTTAATTATACTTAAAAAAAAAGTAAAAAAGTATAATTTTAATGTTGTTTTACAGTTTGACTTTTATATTTATTTAGTATTCAATGAAAAATTTGATCTTTTGCCATGTTTGGAGAGCTCTGGTTTTAGAATAACATTATTACTTTAAAATTGTGTGTATACATATATATATATGTGTGTGTGTGTGTGTCCTACTTTGGCCCTTTGCAGAGTCTCCTAACAGGTAGGGTCCCCTTTTTCCCCTTCACGCGGATGAGACCTCATGTCTCCTTACCAGAAATGTTAGTTTTTGATGGCATTAATGACATTAAGGTAACATATAATTTTAGGGTTTAATTTTTTTTCTTTTACAAATTTTTATTTTAAAGTAAAACCAGATCACTTAGACAGGAAATCTAGATGTCTAACTTATATTAGAGACTTAAAAAGATTGAGATTACTTTGGTGCTGACCAAGACATCACAATGAAAGTGCCATGGGTTTCACATGTGTCTCCCCAGGACACTGGGATGGGTTGTTCTGTATTTATATGAAGGAGAGCTTACCAATAAAGTGATAAAACTGACGTTTTTCACCCCTCTCTCTAGCCACATATCCTGACACTCCATGCATTTCTGCTCACTGGTACTTAAAAAAAAGGGCTGTTGAGATGGCCATGGGCATCTGCAGGGATGCAGCAGCAGTGACTTCTCTCCCGTGAGTCCATGCAGAGCTGCATACCCTTGGAGAATCCTGGGGCAGGCCCACGTCTGGGTTTAGGTCAGTGTCAGCACTGCAGTTGATGTGGGATGTCTTTCAGCAAATGTGTGTGTTAGGTCCTGCACATCTGGGCACCTATCTGTTTTACTGGAGTCCCTGAGGCTCGCTGGAAGACAGGATGCTGTATTGCATCTGCAGGCATTCAGGCTGAATCAGAGGTGGTCTTCAGTCACAGTGCAGGAGTTAATTGTTTATAAAGCTGCTGAAAAGTCCCTACTAAATTTCATTTTCAAAAATATCTTTCCCTCTTCTGTTTTATTGCCCCCCCCCCCTTTTCTTTTTTTTCTTTTTCATTTTTAGCTGTTACACTTGGCAAGTTTTTTTCCTAGCATTTGGAAATAATTGTTTTCTAAAGGCTGACCAGGTCATCTGCCAAATTTAACACCTCGAAAGGAAGCGGGCCTGGGGGATAAGAGACCTACCTGGGAACAGAGTGAATGCAGTGAGGCTTTAGCATGTGCTAAAAAGGAAGCTTTCCAAATATAGCACCTAAAATCAAAACCATTGAGTTCCCTAACATTAGTTGTAAAGTAACACATGCTATCATCTACATGGTAAAAAAAGACCACTTTGCCCAGCCTTAATCTCTCTTTTTATCTACCAAATGATAAAACACATGTTGTTTATTTTTTTTTCTAAGAAGTGTGTATGGTTTGGGCAGATACAACACTGTCTAGATGTTGTTAGAAAATCCTATCGGTTCCTAAGAAAGTGTCATCAGTCTGTCATCATCCACTTTTTAAAAGAAAAAAGCAAAGCAGTATTTACTGATGACACTAAAAGAGACCCCATCTTGGAGACTTTGCAATGGTGTAATCACTGAGAGGTTCTAAGACAGGAGGAGTTTTGATGATGATACAGGAACAGGAAGAAAATATAATCCTTTCTCCTTGGTGATAAAAATGGGAGGGTAGCCTGAAGTATTGGGTGTTCCTGCAGTTTCTGATCACAGGGAGCTTCAGCGGTGGCTCGTGCAGCTCACTGTGCGTTACAGCAGCCCTGGGATGGCTCTGAGATGTGGGTATTGATGGCAAAGTAGAACTTGCATGGGAAATGAATAGCTTTTATGGAGATCAGCTCAGCAAGTGTAAGAAATCAGATTTCTTATCCTTAAATGTTGGTGCTGTTAAGTGCTGGGAGTCAGCAGTGGCCATTGACTTTTTGGTCACCCTTGTGTTTGGTGGTGTTACCCTCTGTCAATGCCTTCTAGCCCTAAGACACTGTTATTTCTGTGTCCCTGATAGTGTTTGGCATCTGCTTCCAGAGTAGTCGGCCACTTGCTTTTCTCAAGTTCTTAGGTGGGTGCTCAGACTATACGCAGCAAGGAGCTTATTGAAGCTTCTGGCCACCTCTTCAGCCTGGCTGGCCAGGGGTTGGCAACTGCCCTGCACCCACTGGTGAGGATGCCTGTGTGTGCTGGGCAAATGGGATGGTGTTGGCTAATGCTTCAGAAAGAGGGGAATAAGATACCCCATAAATCGTTTTCTGTACTTCTTTGCTGTTTGCATTTTTTTTGTCTTTGTTTGGGTTTTTTTGTTTGGTTGCTTTTTTGTTTGGGGGTGGTGTTGGGTTTTTTTTGTGCTTTTTGTTTTGCTGCTTTTTTTTTCCCCTTTAAAATGGTAATAGCTGTTTGGAAAAGGGGCTGCTGGTTATAATGCCTGGTACAGTAGCACTTCTTTAGCTGGTGGGACTCTTAACTGCTACCATCATGTATTTAATATTAATAATATTTAACCAGGCAAATGACTTCCAAAGTAGCAGAGAAAAATAAAAGGTAATATGTACTTTCATGACTTCCCTTCAATTTAGATCTTGTCTATTTCAATAATTTGAGGTATTTTCTCTCATATTTGATGGCATAATTTGCATATAACAGCTCCTCTGTAATAGATACTTTATGTAATTTAGATGTCATTTTTGATACATTAACTCAAGGGAATTTAATTACTTTTCGTAAAGCTTCACTAAAAGTTAAAAATAACCTATGATGACAATTATAATAAGGATAACTAAGTTGCTCTTTTTTAAAAGTTGATTTTTTTACAGTTAAAATTACTTAATTACATTGTAAATCAGCTGTTCCGTGTTAAGGTCTAAGCCCTCATGTTACTGCTAGCCATAGATCTCTGGTGTCTGTTGAGAAACACAAGTCTTTGCCCTGAACAGCATATGTATGGGTACATACAGGACCTTTTCTCAAATCTCTTTTGCAGTGACTTGGAGGGCAGTGTATGTCAGAACAGATCATGCAATAGTGGTCTCTTTTGTTTCTGGTGTGTTACAGGAACCTCTCCCAGAGAGAGGAAGTGTTTGCTACAGCAGTTTCTGCAAGCTAGGTTGCCTGATTGTGGTTGAACTATGATATACGCTAAAACCTATACACTTTTTCCATATGGGTTTTAATAGAAAATGCTTTTTAAATGCCAGTCTTGGTAAAGTTTTCTTTTCATTAGTAAAGACAGTACTGCTGATCTGAAAAGCTGTCAGGTCATCCACATACCAGCATTACATCAATTGACTTGAATATTTTTCCGTTAGGAAAGGCTCCATTTTATTCCCTTGCTGAAGTGGCAGACTTTCAGCTTGTGTGGTTTTTCCATTTATTGAATTTTGCAATAAAAGAGTTTTTGAAACAGATGTCAGTCATTGCTTAGGAGTGGGGCATTGTTAGAACTGTTTTAGTCTGCTCTTTGCTATTATTATTTTTTAAGTTGGGAGAAATTTTTGTCCTTCCCCTCCCTAACTTTAATTGTGACTTTTTAAAGCCTTGAGTAATAATTCTAATCTATAATCTCATTTCAGGATAAATATGAGCACCAAACCCTTATTTCATAGAAATATTTCATATTGGCCATTGTTCTCAGCAGGAATTGGTCTGGATTCGATGTCTCAATTGTAAAACTGAGAGAAGGGAGTGGATGCATTAGAGAAGCATGGTTCATATTAGCATTTTCCTAAGGGTGTGGAGTGGACCTGTTAACGCTTTCTTAATGTTTAGATGTTACAGAAATAGTTGAATGTGTGCAATGTGTAGTGTCCAGTGTGGATTTATTGTGTACAGAACAACTGGGCTTGAAGGGGTATTTTTTTCCTTGCAAGGCTCCCATTCAGGTAGAAAAACGCAGAATAAGGTTTGTGGATCCTGATACTAAAAACCACACATTTCATATACAGAGTGGTTTTAGAACAAATTGAGTATCTTCACACCATCGGATCTTTGCTTGTCATAGATAAGCCAAGTGATATTCACATTTCTGTGTATATAAGGTGTGCATGTATATATACACACTTAGAAAAATCAGATTCATGTTTCTGTTACTCTTTAGCCGACTGCATTTCCCTCATGTCTTAAAAAAAATGCTGGTTTTTCTAATGAGGATTTTAATTGAGTTTGTTTGAATTATTTGAATGATTAATTCTAGGTTTTTAGAAGGTCACAGCATTTTATTCTAAAGAAAATTGTCCCTGTAAGGAAACTGTATTTTGAGTTGGTATTTGTTTGAGGGGTAAGCCTTTATTAATTCATCTCAGAGCTTCACTGTTATTTTTAACATCAAAGACCACCATTTCAAAAGGTGAGAGAACACAAAGCATCCCATGTTTATAATTTACCAGGGCTAGGACTGTGATCTAATGTAAACTTGAGATTTAGTATAAAAATATCCTTAGCTTGAGGGCAACATTTTGAAAACTTTGTGGATTTTCTTTTTTTTTTTTTAATCCTGGCTCAATCTACAATCATATTTCTTTGTTATTATTTCCTCTTAGCATTAAAATGCAATTGACATTGATATCTATCAGGGAGGGGATGAACTTCACCAAAAGAAAAAAGGAGTCAAAAAAAAAAAAAAAAGTGTTATTGGCACAGAAGTAGTGGTGGTAGAAGAGTTCTGGCTGCGTTTTATTCATCTGCTGACAGTGAGCACAACGGGGCTCTCACTCTGCTTTTGACTCGTGTGGGCTTGCAATAAACAGCTGAACTATGTATTTATTTTCAAAATTTCAATTCATTGAAGACAACTGCTCCCCACTTGTGAATGCTTGTTAGTGGAAAGTTGCATATGTAAAGATCAGCTCTTAATTTCACACCAACAAATTAATAGGGCAATGTGGTGCTATCTTTTCCACAGGACTGAAGCTCACTCTAATAGCCTGTATATCATTTGGAAGAAGTAATCTTCAATGGAAGATCCCCAGGGAATAAATGGGAAGCCTGTAAGTAAACAACTTGTCAGTCTTAAAGAAAAAAGTTATGGCTTTTAAAGTGGTAATTATTTTTGTGGCAACCAAGTGGCTGGAAAGTTTTAGAAAGCTACATGCACTTTTAATAATTGGAAGCTGTGAACGATGAAAGTCATTGAGAATTGGAGGCTTATGCTAAAGCTACAGAAAATAAGGATAGATGTAAAAATATTTGTCTTCAGTGATTCATATCACTTTTTTCAAATATTTGTCTTGCTGCATTTATATTGTTGATATTTTGATCTGTTAGTTTTCACCGTTATTTGAAGCTATTTCCCTTTGCCTACGTGAATGTATGCAGTTATTGCTTCAGGGAGAAGTGGGTGCAACTCCCAGCCTGGGCTTCATGTGCTGCTGTGGGTTTGGGTTAGGTAATTGTACACTTGGAGCTGTATGTAATGACAAATGTAACTGTCACTTAACAGGAATATTAAGGGAAATATTTGTTCATGGTTTGGCACCACCAGTGCTCCTGTTGGGGTTATTCATTCCATTCCTTCTTCTCACTGCTTAGTCCAGAGAGGCTGTAAAACACTTAATCTGCTCAGAATTTCCTTTCACGTTACCCAAGCAGCTGGTAGTCATGGATGCTATCAGAACTATCAAAATCTAAACCAGTAACTGCTGAGTAGACTTGCTGCATCGACAAGCACTCGGGCTTCTGTAGTGGCGAGGATGGAGCAGCCCAGAGGGAAGAGGTACTGCTGTGGGGTGCGGCTCTTCTGACTGCCGTGTCTTTGGATAGGTTTAAAACTGGGGTAGTAAACTGGTGAATGAAATCCTGCAGTTGGGCCTCACTTTATAATTGTGCAGGCTGCTGTGCTTTCAACAGTCAGTTGACCAACAGGGAGATTTCTTAAAAGCAGTTATCAGAAGGCAAAATAGTCTTAGTGAAAATAAAGATGGAATGAACACTGCTTTTGTTTATTCTGCTCTGTGTGTGTGCATACAAGAAAAAGAGAAGGTGAAGGATAGATTAACATTCTGCAATTACAACACGGAACCCAAAAGCTGTTTAGGATTTAAGATCCCAAACACATGTAGCTGCTCCCAAAACCTGGTGGTAGTCCATAGGAAAAGAGAACTTTTCTTCAAAGTTTTCCCAGCTGAAAGGGACTTTAATTTTGAAACTGGACAATGAAAACTGTCCTATGGAAGGAATTTCAGGTAATTTCAATAATTGAAAATTGTAGGTGTATGTTTTAGGAAGATAGAGCTGGATGGGCAACAGAGCAAGTATCAGAAGGAGGAAGGAAAGGAAAATGGAAAAAAGTTTATCAGACAACATTATGAGAGAGTAGATGAGTAACTTCTTTGCCACTGTCTTTGGCCAAGATTTCTCTGTTGACAAAGAGAATGATGTTTTGTATGGGAATGCAGCCTGTTGTTACTAACATGTACAAGAGGATACCATACCAAGCCCATCAGGCTAACTTCTGCTCTGTTATGTTCATACAGCAGAGAGAGGATTTTAGCATCTAAGCAACGCTTTCATTACCTGAAGAAATAGTCCTAATGGTGCTGTCATGTGTTTGGTTCACATTGTGTAGGAGCTGACTTGTAGTGTTCAAGTTTGCATCTGCCCCTGACTTTCTTTTACTAGGTGCATGAGAAAGAAGCATAACACAAAGCTCAGGGTCGCTAGGCAGAGGATATAGGTGTATTATACTGCCTGAAAGCGTCGTTGATGTTCATTTTCTTTCAAAAAAAGGCTTTGAAGCTTGTTTGCTAATTATATATGCACTTACTAGAGATGATCTGCTTGTGTTTTATTGAGCTAAAACAAGTGGTTATTTTTAATTTTTGTTTCTCTGTTAATAAATTGGTTGTAGATGTCAACCCAGTTTGTCAATGAAGCAGAGATCCCAATGATAACCATCCAGATGTTACAAATTCCTACACCTGGGCTGCTTCAATGACTGGGCTGTTTCTTCCTGGAGACTGTCAAAGTGCCACATTGCTCAGCATGCTGAATTTTCCTGTAGATGTACTTCTTCACTTGATCCACTTTGGAGAAAACACCAGTGAAGCAGTATTATCTGGCTTGCTACTGAAATCTGCAAGTCTGATACATAGCCTACATTTTTACACTTTGAAGGGCTATGTATAGGGTTGCATCTGATGTATGGGTTTTTATCTATTTGTGAGATGCAGCACAAGGAAGTTTTCACAACTAAGTATTAGCATGTTTTCAGCAATTACTATATCCTATGGGAATATTTTGGAGAGTTTTTCTTCCCCATCAGTCTCTCTTTGGTAGCAATGTTAGGTTATTATATAGCATAAAGTACTTTTCATTTCTCTCCTGTCCAGGCTCATAGTTGAAAATCCTCATTGCAAAATTGTAAACCAAGAAGTATTTTCAGCATCAAGTGTTTTTGATGGTGCACTTCGCCCATCTGGAAAATAGAGTAAAGACTTGAAGGCCCTCAGTAGTCAAATTAGATCCAAACAGTGTGTACCCAATCAGCCAAGAAAGGAGGTGCTCCTGGTCTGCTTCAGCAGTTAATCTTCTTTGATTCCCAACACAGCCCCCAGACCTCAGCTTTTGGTCGATGCTCTGTGCAGTCTGGTTGCCTGTTTCCAACTTTGTGCTCCTCCCTGCTGCTCACTGGACACTAGTCTCCTTTGCACCCTATGCCATGTATTGGAGAGCAACACTTGCACCGAAAATTCACCTTGGACCTTTGCTAATGGAAAGATGCAGAGCAAATAGCTGGTTTTGGCAACCAAAAAAACATCCAGCACCTGGCTGCAGCAAAATAATGAATTTTGCAGCAAACATGTGAGATTCTGTGGAATCTTGGAACAATGCCAGACTCCATGACCACAGAAATGCTGAGTCCATGGGGCCCAGAGAGAGACGTCTGATGCAGTTCATATCTCTCTGTCTTTGTTTCAAGCTCCTTGCAGTCCTACTGAGGCATCATGTTACATGCTCTTCACATTTTCAAGGTTATCTTTGCTACCAGAAGGGCTAGAAACTTCATTTTGTTTCGAGGTGAGATGGGTTTTAGTGATGCAGCTCTCCAGCCTGGCAGTTGTTTCAGGCCACTGTCTCAGTGGTGGCATGGTTGGTGACAGCCAGGCGTGACCTCAGGGTTTGAACAGTGTCCCCAGCAGCATGCTTGTGCTGTCACATTACCTCTTTGTCACAGTAGGGAGCATAGTCTATGGGGAAAAATGGGTGAAAATATAAATATTTTGCCTTCAGTTAAAAACTCATAGCATTATCACCTGTGAAAATCCTGTGTGTTGGTGCTCCCTCAGTTTCTCTCAAAGGCTGGCACAGCACTGCACTCCCTTCCGTGTTCTCTTGCTGTTCTGAAGAAATATGTAACATGCTTCCTTTTCAGAAAGGCAATAAAAATCCAGCACCATGCAACTGCAATCTGTAACTGAGCCTATGAAGTGTAATTGCCCGCACCTTTCCTACTCCCCTTCCCTTCTCTACCTGCAATTGGTAGGATATTGGAAACAGAAGCCATGAAACCCACTTATGACACGTGGTAAGTGTCAGAAATAATGAACAGCTGGAACTAACTGATGTATTTAAATTCCTCAAATTGAAATGAGCTGCTGCTAGGTGGTCTATGGTAATGGCTCCATCAGTAACTATTAGTTGAATTTTTTCTTCAAAAAACATTTTAGTGCGAATATTCCTGAAAACTGTTTGAAGAGCATACCTTATTGACTACAAGCTATTAATTCAGCTGGGTTTACAGTAACACTATGGATGATTTCTTGTTACTTAAAGTGTTCTTTTCCTGATCAGTGGCAGTGGCTCTGCGATGCTGTAGGCAGTGCCTCTTGCAGCCCTGACAGGAGTGCTTCTACCCACAGCTCAGTGTTGGGCGTATTCATTTTCGCAGAACCAGAGCCTAAACACAGCATTCATCATAACTCTTCTTTTTAGTGAGCGTTTGTCATTATCTGTCAATGATACTGGAAACTAATCCTACTGCCCACGTAACACTTAGTGTGCTTTCTGCGCACACACATACATGTAAAAAATACACAATCCATCTGACTCTTCCCAGCCACTCTGCACACGCGCTGTACACATACTGTCCTGACTGAAGTCTCTTCTTGAAAGTCTTGAAGAAGTTGTAGCTTAGCCCTTAACAGTAAAAAGCAAACTGCCAGTGAAGTTTATTTTCCTTTTTACTAGGTTTTCTGGACCATTGTTCCGCTCAAGGAGCCATGTTTGTTAGTTTTGGCTCTCTGACGTCTCTTTCTTAAGGATAAACTCTCCTTAGGCAGTTGTACAACTATGCACTAACAGACTGCATAGCAGTTTATTCACAGCCCAAGCTCCAGCAACTTCAACTGTGTGACTTCCTGGCTTAAGCAGGGGTGCATCTGTAATGTAAATACCTGCTTGATTTTGTGGAAAACCAGGAAGGTTTTTGTTTGTTCTTGTAAAAGATTCCTGCTGGAAGCTTGACTTTAAAGTTGGCATCCAGCCTTCTCTGCTGTGACTCGGATACTGATCTGATTTTGTGCTTTCATGGACATTTTTTTATTTTAAAATTTTTAATTCAACATTAGCTTTGCTTACAAGCTACAGAGCAGAATAAAATCGCATTACAAACATTGTAGTATTAGATTTTATCACCATTTATTTCTTCTTGTCTGCCCAGGGATTTCTACATGTTCAGTAGAACTAATTTGCAGTCAGACACTGAGGTCTTCTAGAAGGCCAGCAGGCTCCACAAACTAATTTATCCAAATAACCAATCCCTCATAGGCCAACTATAGAAGGACACCAAAATGGCCTAAGCAGGCAAAGCCCCCTTTTGAAGTCTGGAATGTTTTGACTGACTTGAAACAGGCGGCAGGAATGAAGGGATAATTTTCAGTGACCCATGGGACTTTTTTGCCATTTTCAAATATTAGGTAAAACAAAGAGAAATTGCTTGTTCTAATTTAGAAAGACTTAGCAATCCGGAAGGTAACCAGACTCAGAATTAGTACTAAGGTATAGAGCTGAAGTTTACTCAGTGCATTGAAGGTTTGTGGCTGGGTATATACTATTTACATGCCCACATATATACATGCTGCTTTGCTTGCACATGCACATGCCTAAACTGTTTTTAGAATTTCACTTTTATAAAAAAACTTTAGTACAGAGTATATGCAGTGTTAAATGAGCTACCTGAAACACTCTTCTTAAGTACATATTGTTCTTCTTGAAACAATAATTTTTAATTACAAGGAGGAGTTTCTATTGCTGCTTCACAAGCTGGGATGCTCGCTCAGATGCCAAGACTCCCATGCCATACTTATTTTCTTACACCCCCTGTCCTGGTGCCAGTTGAGGAAATATGGAAATTAATATAATTTTTAAAGTGAATTTTCTAGTCTAAAATAGTCTTGCAGACACAAAGGGGAAGTATTTTGATGCATACATAAACCCACAATTTTCTATGAACACTTCTAGGGAGAGAAAGAATGTGACTATTTAAGACTAAAATTAAAACATTATAGATGAAGTCAATGTTCAGCAGCTTGACTGTGTATCTTAAAGACAGTATGGAACAATCTTACAGATTTCAGCAATTTATTTAACAGCACGCTCTTGTTAATTTGGTCTCAAATTGACCATGGAGATTTGCATGATAGGTCCAACCCTGTACCTAGCAACAGTAATGAGACAGACCAACTCCAGCTCTCAGCTTCGTCCCTGGCACTGACTCGAATAAGCTGGAGCTTCCTAGTAGGGTGTTGTCTGTAAGGAGTCACTAAATCAGTAGTAAAACTTCTCTACCCATGTTTAATAGAAGTATGCTTGTTTAAAACAGTATTTTGGCAAAGATTTTGGTCACCAGCTCACCCTTTTCCTTCTGACATCTTTGGGGGTTCTTGGAAGCTGTGCATATGTAATGCTTCTGGTTAGGGGAGACGGTGAATGCCATCTCCTGTGCACTCACGATGAGGTCAAGGCTAAGGGGTCTGTAGAGCATTGCCGTGGGACTCGTGTGTCCTGGTAAGTTTATGGGAGCAATTTTAGGCTGGCAGTTTAGAGTTGGCATTTAAAGCACTTGACTTGAAATACTTGGCTTTGAAGTACTTGGTTGAGCTGTAGCTATTGCTGGTATCACTCCTACATATGCAGCAAACTTTCAGGTTTACTTTGTTGTTTTACATGGTGTCCTGGTTTGGCTGGGATGGAATCCTGGGCCAGCCATGGGCTGCAGTTTGGAGTCAGCCAGGGCAGCTGCCCTGAGTTGGCTCCAGGTGTGTCCCATCCCATAAATGTCACCCTCAATATAAAGGGGCTCCTCAGAGTCTGCCTTTTTTCTTTTCCTCCTGCTTGTCCCTGGAGGGTCTCACCGTTTTGCTACTGAGGATGTTTTCCTGTTTGTTTTGATGACTGTATGTTTGCTGGCGTGATTATAACTTTGTATACTTTGCATTGGAATTAGTTTGGCTGTTTCATTAAATCCATTTCCACCCGTGGGTCTCTCTGCTTTTCCTGATCCCCCTTCTTTGCTGGGGAGGGGTCACTGGGTGATGGAGAACTGCTGTAGTTCAGCCCTGGGTGTGAGCTAAATGTAGACATGTGGGATACGGAAATCTAAGTTCCTTCAGATTTAAGATTTCTCAGAAGTACTTGCACTTGGTATTGTCCTACAGTAATAGACAAATATGACAGAATGACAGAAATTCTGTTTAAGTGCAGTTTTCAATGTTATATATACTGACCTCAGATTACTGGATTTCAGAAACATGATGTTTAAATTAATGTTTTTTTGGTGTGAGTTTATATATGTGTGTCTGTGCATGGAATGTATTAGATTAAATTAAGTTATGTTCCAGCTTTTACTTGAGGAATATAATTTTGTTAGTAGTTAATAATGTTAATGCCATGATTTTCTCATATTATGTTTACATATATGGCTACAGTAAAATCAAATTATATTTGCTGGGGGTAAGATTAGCCAGTCAAGGACCTGTTTACAACAGGATAAATTAAAATTTCGAGTCTGTAGAAAAGAGATGCTTCTCTATTTCTGTTTTCTGTGCTTTAGCTGCATTGCCTGGGCTGTCCTGGAGTTTGTAGGCTCAGTGGTCTCGTGGGCTGTGCGCAGAGCGCAGCAGCAGAGCCTGGCAGCAAGTGGGGAGGCTTCGTGGGGATTTTTCATCAATCACAGAGAATTTGTCATTCTGACATTTTTGGCATTCAAAACCTTATATTTTGCCACCAGCATTTGCATGGGGTGAGCTTTCCATCATACCAACAATGCACCTATACAACTGTGCAGTGCAGCAGATGGGAGGAAATTTCTTCCCAGCTCCTACAGTGATCATCTTATACCCCGAAGTGCAGGATTTGATTATCCTGATTGTAATTTACAGAGCTATAAATGTTGTTAATGGTCATGAGACGGTGAATGAAATTGCTTGAAGATTGAAAAAAAAAGGCTTCCACCCCCCCTCTATCTGTTTTAAAAGGAGCAAGTAGGAGAATAAGTAATGTCAGGCACACTTTCACACTGTCCTTATGCAGCAGAGTAATTTCAAAATATAATCTAAGTGCTATATTGGGGCAAAATGAATGGGGATTGAAAAATACAGCTTTTATAGTAAGCTCTGCTTGGAAGCTTGTTTCAGGAGTTTCCTCTTGCTGAATGTGTGTTTAGTACTGTAGGAATTTTTAGCAATATGTGTATCAATTTTTTATTATTTTTATTCTTAATAATTGCACATATTTTTCATGTTTGACCATCTTTTTAGGCCTCTAAATAATTAAAAGATCTAAAAGTATCACTGTATTCAGAATCAACTAGTTAAATGATTATACGCTTTGCTTTCACCTTTGGTTATTTGTATGTGAAAAAAGAATATAAATTTAGGGTCGGCCTGTTTTACTTCTATTTTTCTACTCTAGTTTAAAGCATTAAGGTTTTGTGCAACAAGGTATATTTAGTAGTAGGCTGATAGATACATTGGAATCATGTCATTTGCAATGACATTTTGGAAAGGGAGGAGGTGCAAGATGTATGTTTTATTTTTCTCTGGTTTTAGCAAGGCATTGTAAAAGCGAAGTGGCCGATCAGGCAGGTTTATGTAGTGCAGACACTGCATAAATCCTCCTCTCAGTCCCTGCAAGGGCCATGTGCTGCCATGACGCTTTCTATAAACAGAAGGCAAGCACGCTGCCAAATCCTCACAGTGCTGGTCACTGGCTCCTTCTGTTCTTAGCTTGTCTTGTTTGTTGTTACTCAAAGACTCTTATTTGCCAGCATTGCATCTGCTTTTGATCATCGGGAGCAAAGAGTATCTTGTGCTTCATGATAGCTGGACTCTCAATCTTCTCAATTTCTTCTCCATCTGCAATTTTAAATAAAAGTATTGCCCTAGATGAGTGCAATTAATTTGATGGTATTTTGATCTAAGGGAAGTTAAAGACAATAGCTACTCAGAAGCCAACACTTTTGGGGCTGAATGGAAAAACTGGAATCCTCTATAACAGCTTGAAGAAGGCTTGGTCTGTCAGAGAAGAACAAGAGGTATGTGGGTGGTGCTACACTGGATCAGACAACATAACTTGGCTTGCTGTTCTGTGTCTAATAGGGACCACCAGCAGACATTTGAAGAATAGGAAAAGTAGAGCAAATCCTACTTTTGATAGGATTGACAGTGCATCCAAACCATTGTTTTTAATGCTAACTTCCATCAACTTGCTTTTATTTTCACATGTTTATACTTTGAGCTGCTGTAGCAGTATGTTCCACAAGTTAATTATGTGTTTTCTAACAGTCATCTTGTTTTTGTTGTTAATAACTGCAGCAAAACCATGGGGCTGTTGTTTTCCTGACGTGAGAAATAAAGAATTGTCAATCTCTGCTCATTTCCTGCAGTCCCATTCCTAATTCTGTAGGCCTCTGTTTTCACAATGCAGAGGTGTTTCTTCCAGGCTGAAGACCCTTATTTTTTCCTGAGGCTGCTGCTGACCTTTGTGTGAGTTATTGAAGATGTGAGCACTCTGGCTTTATGATGCTTTCTGTTTTACTCTGTTTCTTTCCTAACAACTGTTAACACCACATCCACCATTTTAACTGCCATTGGCCATTGAGCTATTTTCAGAAAATTATTGTAAGCTAATCCAGAATCTCTTCCTTAGGGAGAGTAGTTAATTCAGCACTTATCCATGCCCATGCATGGTTTGAGTTGTCTTTTACTTTGCGTTAGCCAACAGTTTCACTGATGCTTGCCATGGGTGGTCACCGTGATGACAATGCTCTGTAGGCAGCTTTACTTTGAGGCAGTCTGAGTAGTTAAGCAAATTTATAACCCTGCTGCTTGCCATCTTTTCTAAGACATTGATGTTTAATAGAGAAGGTTGTTTTGGACTTCTGCTAGTAACCTTGTGAAAACTGCCCACTAACTCCGTTCTATCCATGACAGACCTTTTATTTTACCTTGTGACAAATTGTTTAAGAGCTTTTGTGAGAGCTTTTCAGAAATCTAAATATACTGCATTAACCAAATCATTCTTGGTCAAATAATCATTAACTCCTTACAGAAATGCTAATAATCTTGAAGTTATGTCTTTACAAAGCTATTCCTTCTCTTACCCATCACATCCTGTTCCCATGTGCCTACCAATTCTTGTGTTTATTATAACAGCTGATTTGGTCATGCTTTCATTGTTTTGGAGCTCTTGGGTGAACTCTTGGGCCTGAGTGTTTTGTGCCTCTTCATTTAGTTAACCTTCTACAAAGAATCCTCTGCTAATGCTTTGGTTTAGAGCTGTCAAGGACTTCTCTTCTTGCGTAGTGAGTATCATGGAAGTAATTATTTTAGCTTCTCTGCAGTGGTCCTGGCTTGACTGAACATTCCTTTATTATCACAGATAAATGTTGGGTTTTTGTATTGATACACTTAGCCTCTGCCTCCCTCCCCCCAGTTCAGTATGCTTTCTTTTAAGTTTTTACATTAATCTGGACAATGTCAAATGGTCCTTCAGGTTGTGTTTTGGCTGTTTTTTTTTTTTGTTTTGGTTTTTTTCTTCCTCTCCTGGGTTTGCATTTGAATCTACTGAACATAAGCCCTTTTCCAGTTTCAGGTACTTAGCTGTAGTGTATGATTCTCAGCTTGTGTAATGTTTTTGGATGCTCAGCATCTGCTTCAGCAAAGCCCGAGCCTTCTGCAGCTCTGCACAAGTCAGTTAATCCAGTGCTGGTGTCTAGGACATCTAAAATAGCACTGAGGTTTTATTTAAGCACCAGAATTTCTTGC
Source organism: Todiramphus chloris collaris (assembly GCA_025345505.1). Classification (NCBI taxonomy): domain Eukaryota; kingdom Metazoa; phylum Chordata; class Aves; order Coraciiformes; family Alcedinidae; genus Todiramphus; species Todiramphus chloris. Next base: position 13,609,374 of record JANVCC010000261.1, on the reverse strand, counting down.
AGTGTCTTTTTATTAATCTTGTATCTTCCTGATTGCTAATTTTTGTCTTTTCATACTCATCTTTGTAGAGTATTGAGTGAATGCACTGTTGAAGATTATTCACCAATTACAAGTGGTGTTAGCTATTTTGTATGTATAAATCTTTGGTTTAGTGAGATCTATGGATTGCATGTATTATGTATAAAAATACAAAAGTAGAAAATGTAGAGGTTGAATTGCATGTTGACTTCCAGGTGATACAGTTATAAAGCACAAGCTTCCAAGAAATTATGTATTTGCAATATATCCACTGTGCCAGCTGTCAGTACTGTGAACATGTCTGGCAGGACGACTGAATGCTTGCACCTTTGGAACCTCTTATTTCTTAGGAAATCAAAAAATATTCCTGATGTTAGAATATAATAGTTGGTTAGTAACTTTTCCTGGTTTATATGCTACAGGAGTCCTGGTATTCAAACCCTTCTAATATGAATATTTGTCTAATTATTTTTTGTTTAACTGTATGTTTCAGCAAGTCATCTCCCATGTGGTCTTACAAAAAAGTCTAAATAGAAGCCTAGAAACCCCTGTAGTTTGTCTAACGTGCTCTTGATTTTTGGAGATGTAGGTGGGCAGTTGTAGCCTTGCTTGTGTCTGAGTCAGAGGGCAGTGGTGTCTCCTGCCCAGGCAGGTGCCCAGCTGCTGCCTTCTTGCTGCTGACACTGCTGAATTCGGCTGTCTCTTCAGAATGGATAACTGAGCCACACAGGACATGGGTCTCTTTCTATCAGAGCTAAAGCAACTACAACCACAAGATATTTCAATATCCCAGAAGCATTTTTGAACACACAGGATTACTAATTTTTGAATTTTATCCTCCTGCCTGTTTTATTGAAAGGGAACTCTCCAAAATACATCAGGGAGAATCAGGTCACAAAAGTCTGGTATGTAGACAGCGCTTTTGAGGCCATTTCCGTACAGGGAGGAGATATGAGGAGATACTTTTTGTTATTAGTTGAAGCAATAGATCCTCTCTACAAATCTCCTTTATCTGTGTGAGGTTTTCTAGTTTGGAGTGTTATTTTTGTTCCTTAGAAGCATTTCACATCAGAGCAGAGCACCCCGTGATGATGTGTAAAGCTTTTGTATGGTATATCAATGACTGAGAACAGAACTTAACTATCCTGTGGTAGCTTTTACAGTGGGAAGTTTTATAATCTGTGCAGATGTGAAAGTACAGCACTAAGGTGAGATCTGAGAAAAACTTTTTGTTCTTATAGTCATTTGAACAGTTAAGCTGAACAGGCTCTCACCAAAAAGAGCTCCCTTCTACAGCTGAGAGTTGAGACAACAATTTTGGTCCTGTTGAACTTCATACCACTAGGCTCGGCACATCGACTCAGCCTGTCCAGGTCCCTCTGCACTGTCTTTCTTTTTATGCACATCATTTTGATTAAAGACACAATTTTTTCCTGGAACTCTTACCTCATTTACCTCTTCAGTTCATCACACCTGTATCAGAACTTATGTTACTCATGTAATGAGCTCTGCTATTCAGCTCATGCATCAGATGTGTTGCAAAACACAAAATTGTACTGCTTTCAATAGTGAAAATGGTGGAGCTCAAAATACTCCTATGAACAATTCTGTGTAAATGGTGGTAGCGAGTATATTGCAGTGGACAAAGTCAAAACACAGAGTCTGACCCCTACGCTTTTGCAGTGATAAAGATCTAAGTCTAGATTTTAATTCTGTATAATCTCTCACTGTGTGGATAGTGGCAGTGGTAGGCACAGATACAGCTATGAGTTTGATCCAGAATTTTCTCCTATACTCTGTAAATGCAGTAATTTATCTTAAATCTTATTCTTGTGTGTGGTTTCTTGCTCTTTGTGACTGCACACACGTTTTATCATAACTGTTATACAGTCTATGGAAACTTGTATGCTTTTGAACTATTTAAACTCTAGAGTAATTATTTTCTATAGCAGACTGACATTTTTAAATACTGAGTATTTATTTAACTGATGCTGTTCAATGCTTTCGTTTTTCTTATCTAGTTGAACTATAGTGTGGGAATATTTTGTGAGAACCCAAACCGTAGAATCTTTAGTAGTTTAATTAATGCAGAGTGGTGCAGAGAGGTAAATGAAGGAAATGCCAGGATAAATAAAGCAATTTTTAAACTTGTTCTTTAGCTCTTTCTAAAATAGGACAAAGTCAGTAGACTTACTTCTAGGCATGTGCTTTTTCTACTGTGCACAAATGATACTACATTAACAGAGGGCCATGTGATGCAGTTCTCATAGTAGCAAGAATCTACTATGTGGTAACTTGATGGGTTTTTAAACAATGCAAATTTAGAACAAATATTTTTAAAGTATAAATGTGGTTGCCACGTGTATTTCTTATATTTATTTTATATTTATCTGTGCTTCCTCTATTAATCTTTGTTTCAAACATTAAACGCCTTCCTCATGGCAGCTGTCCACTCATTTGTACCATGACTACTGGCATGTTAAGTTCAAAGTGGAATGCCATGGAGAATGCAGATAATATATTTAGTTCCTGTCACCAGACAGCACAAGGCACCAGTGCGTCTAATTCTCAGAGGGGGAAGCCAGCTGCTTTCACTGCAATGTTCATGTTCCCCTACAGTTGTGTCATTTTGTTTTTATGTTTTTTAAGAGGAAGTGATAGTCCAGTCTATCAGCATGACTTTTACTATAATCTTCAGCGTTATGGCCACCTGAAAGAATTGTTGTAAATAAAATAATTTTAACATCAGTGTCAGAGAGAATATGTAGAACAATATATGTTTGTGTTTCAATGCTTTGATATGTGCATGCCAAAAAGTAAGCTGGAGATATCTGGGTCTGAATGATCAGGAGCAAGCCATCCTAAAACAAATTATAGAAGCTTATAGAAGAGAAAACTTTCCCAAGAGCATGTAGCTCAGTGAAAGCCTTAATCCATATTTCTAGAAAATTGCAGCTGTCAGACTTTTTTTTTTATTTGCCTAGCAAAATGCTGTCAGGTGTTATGAAGAAGTTTGGCCACACATTTGGAAAATTAATAGCTTCCTTACATCAGATGTGTTAAATAGAAACATATCTGTGTTTGTGTAGCCAGTTGTCATATTTTGATGTTTTTGTTGAAAGTTAATTCTTTTATTGTATAATTTATGTTCAGTAATTAAGCTATGAGGAAAGAGGCATTTTGTTGGAACAGTGATCTTCATGCACATAAAAAACATTTACAGGATGAGGCCAACATTTTCTATGCCAGTCTTGCTCCATATAATGCCAGGTACTCCTGAGAGGAGTTGCCATTCAGTCACAGCAAATTCCAGTGTGGAAAAATAAAGAATTCCAAATTTTCCACAAAGAAAAAAATTGGTATTGACAAATTAATTTGTATCCCTGGTAAATTGTGTACAGTTTGTCAAAAGAACAAAGTGACAGTCAGTAGAAGTATCTTATGCTCTGAGTTTTGGCAAGTTCTACCTTGTACTAACAGACTTTCTAGTGCTCTCCTCTAACCATCCAATACTTTTTGCATTAAAAGTTTAAACCTCAGGTTTTATGGGGTTGTTTCTTTCATTCTGTGTTATGATTAGCATACTTAAAACTGGTGCTGAACTACTCTCATAGTGAATTTTTTTTCCCCCTTGTGTGTAATTTCCTGTTGTTGAACCTGGTGTATGCTATCTCTTACCCTGTCACTGGTAACCTCCAAGAAGAGTCAGGCTTCGTCTTCTCTTTATCTTCCCACTAGGAAGATGTAAAATGCAGTAAGTTTTCCTATTAGCCTTCTCTTCTTCAGGCTGATGAAACCATGTTCCCTCAGCCCCTTCTTGTGGTATGTTCCCCCTAATTTTCTTGATAGCCTTCTGTTGCGCTCATTCCAATACAACAATGTCTTTTAGAAGTCTAGAACCAGACACAGTGCTCCAGATGCACTCTGAAGTGCCAAATAGAGGGGAAAAACAACTTTCTCTGTTCTGCTGCTTGCACTGCGCCTAGTACAGCCCCGTATGCTTTGCCCTACTTCTGCTAGGTCATGTTTAAATACATACGGCTTGATTCTGGAAGCACTTCTGAATGTGCAGCTCTCTAAGCAGATCTTTGTACAGTATCCTGAAGTCCTTGCATCACTAGCTAAGGAAGAAAAAGTCCGTCTATGTTTAATGTTTGTAGTAAGCACTCAAACCTCCTCAGAGTTGGGACAAATGCAGATTTATTTGAATCTGAAAGATTTTATTAGAAAATAGAGTAATGGGGATGCTGCTTGAGGTGACAAAACAAATGGGAGCCACTCCAGAGAGCGGCCTGCCCGGGTCAACCAGGGATGTTTGACTGGTAGGGAGCAGATGGGTGGCACTACAGTTTGGAGGGCTTGGGGTTCCCTGAGAAGCTGGAATCAGAGCAGTGAGATGTAGATCATATGAACAGCCATAGTAGTGGTGATGCGGCTTTGCTGTATTTTTATCTCATCCATAACTGTGTGGAACCCATTGGTAACTCTGCCAGGACCACGCTGCTCTCAAACTAGAGGGATGCTCCCTACAGCAGCCTTATCCCTGCCTTGATAATGGATTTGAGGTATACTGTAATCTCTCAAGATGAGAATAATTTCTCAAGGACATTTTTATCCTTAATAGCTTTAAATAAATGGGCATTTGCCTAGAAACTGACAATATTTAAAGCTGGCTGAATGCCCATTTAAATAAAAAAGAAATCAAATAGTAACACAAGTGCAGATTGTAGATGTAAACCATGGCTGGTTAGGTTGAAAGGGGAAATTGATTTAAGTGTGCTTTTTTTTTTCCTTACAGAAGAATGCAAAGTAATTATTATATTTTGAATGACTATTGTTTCTGTGTAATGATTATGGCATAAACAACCCTTGACTTTTCAGAGTCTGATAGAATTTTATCAATTCCTGGGGGAAGTTCTCGCTTTTGGATGAACATCAATTTCATGTCAGTTTATCTAATTGATAATGTTTATGCCCATACGGTGTACAAAACAGAAAACTGTTTCTGTGACAATATTTAAAAGCTGAAGCTAGGCTACAAAATTTGATAACCACAAACTATTTAATGCAGCTAAGTGCCAGGGCACAAATATTTTCCCATTATGTAATGTACAAACAAATTCAATACCCACAACATTAAAACAATGCTTTTCCCTGCTTCCTGGGATGCTTACAGTTTTCTGCCTTTTATTTTGTGGATTTTTATAAGTATTCCATGTGTTGGCACTGTCTGCAGAGAAGGGCAATAATCACTAGAAGAGTAAATTTAACTGATAAGTTGACAAGAAGCAGTAACTCTTCAAGTCTCAGTCAGTGGACATATGAGATAAGGTATGATGAGGAATGAAATACTGAGTTCATGATTGAGACATGAAGACGCTGAATGTTGAAGAGATTGAGTTATGTAGATGTTAAAAAGTTAGAAGTTCCTCTGCAATTTCCACCTTATTCAGTTTGTTACTGAGTGCTAAAGGCAAAGCAGTTAATTTTGAAATTGCTAAGGAGACTTCAAGAACAATTACCAAAAGCTAGTTTAATTTCTGTAGTCCCTTCCAACTTGCTGTCAGGTTTCCAGCAAATAAACTGCTGCCCTGCTGACCTTAAGCCTTAACACAAAACGCTGTTTGTACTAGATTATTAAATCTGTTTTATAGTGTAGCTTGTGTTATCTAGGGACTAAACTGGGACTCTCGCGGGTGCTTCCCTTAAGGTCCCATATTTGTTGTATCTAGATGTTAGGTATCAAAATAACTTTTCTTTATTTTCTAAAATGTGCATAAAAAGAAAGATGCTTCAGAGAGACCTGGCCAGGCTGGGTCGATGGGCCAAGGCCAGTGGTATGAAGTTCAACAGGACCACGCGCAGGGTCCTGCACTTTGTCCGCAATAACCCCAGGCAGCGCTGCAGATGGGGGAGGAGTGGCTGGGGAGCGGGCTGGGGGAGAGAGACGGGGAGTGCTGGGTGACAACCAGCTGAACATGAGCCAGCAGGGTGCCCAGGTGGCCCGGAGGGCCAGTGGCATCCTGGCTTGTATCAGGAATAGTGTGGCCAGCAGGACTAGGGATGGGATTCTCCCCCTGTACTCAGCACGGGTGAGGCCTCACCTCCAGCACCGGGCACAGCTCTGGGCCCTCACTGCCAGAAGGACCCTGAGGTGCTGGAGCGGGGCCAGGAGACAGCGAGGCCGGGGAAGGGACTGGAGGGAAAGTCTTCTGAGGAGAGGCTGAGGGAGCTGGGGTTGTTCAGCCTGGAGGAGACTCAAGGGGGACCTTGTCACTCTACAACTCCCTGAAGGGAGGTTGGAGTCAGGTGGGGGTCGGGCTCTTCTCCCAGGCAACCAGGGACAGGAGGAGAGGCCATGGCCTGAAGCTGCGCCAGGGGAGGTTTCGGTTGGATATCAGGAAGCGCTTCCTGACAGAGGGTGATCAGCCGTTGGAATGGGCTGCCCAGGGAGGTGGTGGAGTTGGGGTCCCTGGATTTGTTTAAAGAAAGGCTGGATGTGGCACTGAGTGCCATGGTCTGGCTGATGTGGGGGTGTTGGGTCATAGGCTGGACTTGATGATCTCAGAGGTCCTTTCCAGCCTCAGTAAGTCTGTGATTCTGTGATTATGGTTCTGTAAAATAATAATAATAAAAGATCTGAAGTTTCATCTCTTCTTGAACCTTTAAGGGTAAGAATTAAAGTTGCTCAATACTTTCTGGCATAGTCATGAAACTGTCAAACTCAGTTGAAACAACATCAAGCAACTCAAAGACCTTAATAAATGATCAGGTTATGAAAGACAAGATACAAAAGGATGTTACCGAGGGTATTTTAATTAAGGATTTTTAAGCCAAAACCAGTTTTCCATTCCTAATGTGTGAATTTATTATTAATGAGAGTTATACAAGTATTTGAAAAGAGTAAAATGAGGCACATAGTTGAATATTGGTGCAGTTGTTTTCAGCTGTGATAAACACAGTAGGCCAGCATTATCTGTGATGAAGTGGTTTTAAACTTTCATGCCAGAGACATGTGTTTTTCTGTTAAACATACATATTGTGTAAAGACACATATAATTATGATATATCAGTACATACGTAAGTATGTTTTAAGTGATACCTGAACCAGGAGGAGGTGTAGAAAGCTTCTTGGTAGTACTGTAAGTATAACTATAATCAGTTGTGAATGGATCTTAAATTTACATACATGAAAAATGATCTATTAAATTTTGTTCTAAATGCTAATTGAATTTTTACAATATTTATACTGAATCCTTTGCTTTCATTCCTTCTGTATTATCTTTTAATCTCTGCAGAAGCAAAGTATTACAATCACAAAAAAATATCTTGAAGTCTTGATTTAGCAGATACCATGTCTCCCAGAAGGGGACTTGAAGGGGAATTTTATACATAACTTTTCTAGGTATCTGGTTGTAAGGAAATTATTGAGAAAACTCTGCTAGTGCCAAGACTAATTGTTAAGGTAACTGACATTTCTGAACCCCAGCCAAGGTGATGATTAGGCAGGTCGTTTGTCATGCTGTTTGATTTTCCTTTTTTTTTTTTCTTTTGGTTTGTGAGCTTTAGAGTTTACAGGGAAGATCTTCCGTATGAACCCAGTGTAAGTAGAACATTTCAGTGGTACTATAATTAGTGCTACCAACAAACTGCTTTTGCAAACCTCCTGTTTCTGTCTTTATGAACTATTATTAGTTTGTCGTAATACAAACAACATATAAATAGTTCACTGTAGTGTCTAGGGGCCTGATCACAGACTATGTATTCTTAGGTGAATGATGAAATACATAATTACTTTTAATGCAAAGATAATGAAACTATGACCATGTTGAAGTCAGCAAGAGGATTGTCAGTGATTTCAGAGGGATTAGTCTCACTTTTTTTTTTTGGCGTTACTTCTTCGTACTTGAGATAATTCCATGGCCCAAATTCCTCCCTTTTTATAATGCAAATTTCTACCAGTTGATAATTAGTCTATAGTGGATTAGTGTATTAGTCTAGTGTCCATTTCAAGGACTATCATTTTGTATTTTATCATAATTATTGGACCTTAATTTATGAAGCTCAGTTTTCAGTAGCTGTCCCCTTTGTGGATTTTCTATTATCCAAAATCTAACTGAGGTTGTGAGGCAGCCTTTCCCTTATGGGAATATCTCTCTTCTAATTAGACTTCTCTGTACCTTAGCACAGTAGAAGCTCCCCTCTGACAGGTTCAACTGTTACCAAGCAGAAAATGAGACACATGGTCTGCACGACAGTAAAATACTTGGTGTTTGTTGTTCTAATATGAAATTAGATTTTTGTGGGTCATATTCTCATTTGACAGGTGCCATGTTTCATCACATACATCCCCAAAAAGGAGTATACAATGTGATTGTTTGATTTTTTTGCTTGTTTGTTTTTTTGACAATATTTTATATACCATTATGAACACTCTGTATGTAAATGGCAATGCCAAGTTTAAGGGACTTAGATGAATGTGCCTTGAAGGTAGTTTTAACCATCCTATTTCAAGTGAAGCAGCAGGGACAGGCTGACTGTCTTGAGGACCAGAAAAAATTTTCTGTGTCTAGTCAAGACATAGAAATTTAGAGGGACCAGTGACCTAATTGAAGAACATGAATTCTTCTAGTATTGACGCCTAAAGTTCAAGTGTTCTTTTTATACAGGAAACTCGCCTGCCTGGCTGCTACACAAATATTAAAACAGCTCAGGGTGAGACAAGTTTTTTCAGCATCTGGTCTGCAGCACAATGAGACAGTAGCTAAATCTTTGCTATGCAAGATCTCCTTGTCAATCTTGAGCCTAAGCACAGTCGTCAGTGTCATAGGATGTTTATTAGGGGAAACAAATAATTAATGTCTTGAGATAAGCTCCAAAAATAGACCACATTCCTCTTGCAAGTTACTGTAAAGTGACTACTGTATTTTCTTCCTAGCTATATTCCTTTCAGGAAGAGACTCTGCATGCCTGCTAAAGTCATTTGTAGCCTTGTCCTCTGTATAAATGAATGTCAAGCTTGAATAAGATAACTAATGAGTTGGACGACTTTGTTCTTGAACACCAAAAGAGACGTAGCTCTAAGTTTCCTTCCTTTAATCCTTGGTGGGTTGCTCTTATTCTCACAACTGTTTCTCCCAACAGTCTTCTTACTGTGCATTTCTGGAAAAAGAACCTTATCTAGGGCTTATCCAAATCACATCTACTTCATTACCACATTCACCTTGGGACAAAAGCCCTTAATGCAAGACAGGGGTAAAATATGAAAACAATGGCTTCCAACTGTTCTAAATCATTACGTTCTTATAACTAAATATTTTAGTGTCAGAAATGTAACTAATAAATTGAAAGCTTTCAAAACCACATCCAGGAGGTATGTTGTACCCTATAGCACATGTTTGAAAAAGGAAATGACTGAATAAATTAAAACATGGGAAGACAATCTGAGTTACATAATAGCTATATGTATTAAATCATTCAGGAGAAGTTGCAGCTGAACTAACACACTGTAAAAATGAACTCTCTGTGGTAGACTCTTCACTCACTGAACTTATTTAAAATGTAATGGAGAGGAGTGAATGGTTGTACAAAATGGAAAATTGCTGCCATGGAAGAGATATGTTCAGATTTATTCCTTCCAGAGGAGGAGATGATGATTCAGTTACATAGAAGGGAGAAGCAGTTAACTGTATCTTTCAGTTTAAATTTGATGCTTATTTGAAATGGTATTTAACCCCCTACCAACTCCGTTCATTTTATCTAAATGCTCATCTATAAAAGGAAGAAAGTATGATCTATTCATAGAGAAGACATTGTGGATGTAATTAGAAATTGTTTTCAGTCTGCATAAACACCCGGTCTAAATGTGTTCACCATAAATGCTCACATAAGCACCCCATTGACCATTTTTTTTTCTCAAAATGTTCAATCATGTTTTCACTTCAAGTGCCTGACATAACTGCAGCCTGCCTAAAATTAAAGTCTTAATAGTCTAATATACAGTCCCTGACAGGGGGCCCCTTACAGACCAACCAGCTTTATGAATTCAGATCTTACTGTTTTATCTAAATTAGGAGCCAATGAGCTGGAACATACAATTTAATTTTATGATTCAGTGAAAGTATTTTGGTAAGTAGTCATACCAGACGGCTACAACATGCAGTCTCAGAAGGGTATTTTACAGATTGTCTGTATAATAAATCTTAAAGAACAGAAACTATCTGTTGTCAGTAAATATAGAAACATTTCTGATCTGTCAGAAGGGTATGTTTATTGGGTTTTAAAAAACTTCTGTTCCTTTTTTCAAAAAGGTTGCTTTCCAGGTCTGCCTTCTAGTGATCTTCCTTTTGTAGCTGCTATGAAAACATTAGCTTTTACTTTGTCAGAGAAAGAAACATAAACATATAGCTAATCCCCTGTATTCGTATGATAAAACTATTAGTATTTCATTGCTGCACCTAGAACTAGCCCTTTCAATGGACCGTCTGCTCATGCATCCTGGAAAAAGCGTCAGTGCCCTCTGTAAGATGCTCCCAATCAGTAAATATATAACATAAAACTTTTACTGGAAAAATTACTTTAATTATATGTGCTTATTTAGCAGAAATGCATGGAAAACAGTCATGTTATTTGGACGGACTCCATTGTATTTCCTAGCTTGTTTTCTCATCAGTGATTTGAACTTGCAGATATTCTCCTGAGATTACATAGAACTTTACTATGAGAGGATGCTTTGGTGGTTGCTCTGTCTTTTCTTGACTGTATGCCACAGCAGCTGGGGGAATTTCACTGAGGGGAGACAACACAAATTCAGTGTGTCCTGTACCTCCTGGTGTCTTTGAGGAAGCAACTGGGCTGAATCCCTTGTAGTTAGGCTGATGAGGACTTAGAAGAAGGTGAACTGTGTATACTTACATTCATTTTGTTCCATGGGGCCACAGATTTTAAACCAGAAGTGGACAAACTTCTTCACTGTAGGTGCCCCATCTTAAATCCTTGTGGATAAAAATCTGTGTGGGGTACATTGTATACTTGGGAGAATCAAGGATGGCAGGAGTGTGATTTCCCAATGAGAAGTGATAGAAGAGTCCCTGGACTCCATAGGGCTGGCCTGTCTTGTTTCTCAGTCCTGAAGCAGTTGAGGGATGCCCTCTTTGGCAAGCTGAACCTTGCTGGCAATACAGATTGCCTGGCAGATAGGTATAAAATCTGCTGCTGGACAGCTTCACTGTAGGGAAGTCCTGCTGAACATCCACTTCTGTCTAGCACCACATTTTGCTGAGCCGTATCTGATCACTTTAAGAGTCTGAATCAGTTTAAGGATTAAATTCAGGAGTAAATGGTCTCATAATCAGTGCAGCTACCAACAGACTAAACTTACGGTTCATGATTTAGAATCCTCCATTAACAGATGAATAGAGTGGATTCTAGTGGTTCCATATGTCCACTCATTTTTCATTTATTGAAAAGTATTTGCACTAGCCATAGTTCAGACCAGACTGCTTTACAACATATTACTATAATCTATTGGAGGTATGAGTATATGGTATGTAGTGAGGTTAGACACAAGCCTTGTTCATTTGAAGAGTTAGACTCCTTATAAGAGTGAAGTGAAAACACATCTATTTAATTTGAAACTCCTGTATGTATCTATTTATCCTGTATGTATCTAATTTGAAACTCCATTCCAGGGTTGCAGTTTATATATTCTGCTGAATTTCCAGAAGTTTATTCTATGAAAACCAGTGCTTGAAGCTGGGAGCTACTGTTTTCAGGGCTATGGAAAAGTGTTTTTTCAGAGACACTTGCCAGGAGTGGGACTACTTCATTTTGTAGAAATCTGAGCAGGATAAAGTCCATTCTCAGCTGATACAGCAGCTTAAGTGGGAATACTAAAAAACTCCTATTCTTGTCATCATAAGCTATGTTACTGTTTATCTACAAAGGATATTTCTTATGTGTATATGAGACTAATTTTCATTGATTTATAATTAGGAATAAATTCAGTCTTTTTAAACTTTTAGTGGATTTTTTCTTTCCTAATGACATCTTTACTACATTATATGTCACCTTAATATTTTAAATATGCTGACTGCAAATTGAAAAATAGTAATAGAAACATAAATGAGAGCAAACTTCAACAGATCACTTCATCTATCACCATCTCTGAAGATGATTGTCTCTGTGGCTCCCTGCAAGATCACCTGCTGGTTCACATTTTTATTGGGGTGTGTTACTTAAAAGAATCTGAGTCTGTGTTGGATTAGAGACACATCCTGGGTGGGAGGATTACTTTACATGTCTTGGCTTTGGACATTGCAGTTTATCTGTCACAATACGATGAACACTTCATCCTCCCACCAAGTTGCTTCGACTCAACCATCTTCTGCTCTAAGGCTGTTTCTCTAGAGCTGCTACTTATCTGTTAGATTTCTCATATCTGTGCAGCTGCCTGTTTAGGTGTTGCACTTGTTATACATATTAAGTATAACTTCAGTTATAAACTAAAAGTACAGGCTCAAGTTTTTAACCTGATAATGAAGGGAACTGTAGAAACTTTCAGTGAGCATTTTCAATTACAACTTTTGCTCTTATTTCACTGATTTTTATAGTTTATCCTCACTGTTCTTGAAATAAATGTTCAGTACACATTAAATTAGAGCTATAGCACAACTAGAATGAAATCACTCAGTCTGCATTTTAAATGGTTAAAACTCTTATGTGTGTGTTTTTATTGTCAGGGTCATGTAACTGTAATATCGGTCCTTTTTTCTTAAATTTTAGTGGAAGTCTTGGAAGGACGTTTATTTTTACTGGTAATTTCTGTAAATTATTTAGTATCTTTTTGTCATATGCTTAGACATAAACTGTTGGTTTGATTATGTTCTGTAGCACTGCTTTCTAGACCATATTTTTGCAGATGTAGATTTGCATGGAACTAATGTGGTTGAAGCTTGCAGGGCATACACTTAACATATGCTTGCATCTTTTAAGTACTGAGTCTTTACTTCGAGGTCTTCAGAGAAGCAACTCAGTCTGCTTTCCTCCCTGGAGAGTGTCTCATGCATTATAATAACAAGAAATAACGTGAAGGATATTTTTTCTTATTCTGATATACTACTACATGCAAACAAAACTGGGTTCTACCAAATGTTCAAGCACAGATTTGTTTATCAAATACTTTTGTTTCCTGATGACCTTTCCTTCATTAGTATGAGTTTCCCTTCAAGGCAGGCATTTTTCAATCAACGGTAATTTGCATATAATTTATCAAGAGAAAATAAAAGCAAAATAATTTTATTTAAAGATTTCCCTTTGTTTTAAGTGTCATTAGCAGTTCTGACTAATCAGATTTTTACAATCTCATCAGGCGCTTTTAGAAAATCTCTATGAACTCATCTAGAGGATGCATTTATTCCTAAGTGTCCTATATTGCATTACAGCATGGTAACGAGTCACCAACTGCTACAGATGTTTATGTGAAATGCAATTAACACTCTGCCAATTTAGTTTTTATAGGGATGCAATCAATTTTTATTCATTTTAAAGCTAGAATGCTTTTTTTTTATTGTGTGCTGCCTCTCTGCTTATTATATAGCTAAACAAATTATTCTTCTGTTTGTAGTAAATGGCAGTGTTTAGGCAGATAGTACTGTGGCATACTACATGGATCACATGTAAGATAGGAATTAAATATATGGATTTTGTATAAACTAAAAGCTAATTTAAAAAGTAAGTTTAGGTTTGGTGTATGGAAAAAAAAATGGAAACGATGGTACTTAGAGTTGTTTGTTTAATCACAATCTCGGTCCTCTGATATGCTCAGTGTCCACAGCTCCTGTGGTTTTCATTATTAGGGCAACAGAAAACCCATCCTGGTCAGGGTCTGTGGAATAATGACTGGAGGTGACTTAAAATCATACTAAAGGTGCAGCATTGTTCACACATTAAAGAAAGGTATAATATCAGAGAAATTCTCAGGGTAGAGTGCAACTGGTGTGCAAGGAATCCATTCCACAACAGTTCCCCAGGCAACACTGCCTGCAAGCAGCACGAGGGATGGAGTGGGGTGAAGATTCCACAGTCAGGCCCTGTGAAACCACAGCAGAGATGGGAACTTGATGGGACTACAGGATTGATAAGCTGCCTGTTTGCGACCCTGTGACAATAGTCTGACAGTTTTTGACAGTTACTGTCCATGTGCGAACTTTGCTTATTATAATGTCGTTATAATACCCAAACACACCTCCAGACCAAAGGCTGCCCGCCTCCAAAGTACCACCACCCCTCCCTGAGCTTGCACTGTGAATTTTCTTCAGCTCCATCTTTAAAAGCGAAGCAAGAGAAACTTACACCAATCATAATAAAGGTATTTATGACTAGGGTCACTCAAGCTCCATCTTGAAGGTAAAAATTATTATAAAAATGGTTTAAGCAAGGAGGGATGTTGGGGAAGACATCATCGTGGACAAGCCAGAGTGGACATCATCTCTGACTCCTGGGATCAGTCGACGGGCTGAACCTCGCTTCTCCCCCTTAGGGACTCCTTTGGGTGAGAGCTGGACTTTAAACTTAGAAACTTCTTGAGCTGCTCATTTGTATACTATATATATATACACACACACTTTTCAGACAGTGTATTTATCACTGGCAATCCATAAGAACTTGTGTTTCTGTTGCTGTCAATAAACTGCACCTTTCATGCAGCCAGTCACAGTAGTTCTCTCCTCGGGCACCGTCAGATCTTTACTGGCCGCGTGGTACCGTGGAGCGTGACTGGGCAGGGAGCACAGGGGGCGAGCAGTGAATCCGGAGCCGTGTTAGTTCAGATACACTGAACGTGACCGGTCTAACAGTGCCAAGCTAACAGTGCCCTCTTACTGAATCCAAGCCATGGTAGTTCAGCCAGACTGAATGCGACCGGACTGATAGTGCCAAATTAGACATCACTCAGAATCTGAGCCCAGCCGCCCCCAGCCCCTCTGATATCTGAGGACCAGCTGGAACGCAAGGAGGTTTATTTTCTGCCAAAGTACTTTACCCTTTCACACGACAGGATCTCCTTTAACTGTGACATTCTCTTGGATATTTGACTTAATGTAATTGCAGTGAACAAAACTAAATTACTATGCAGTAAAGATTAGTGTATAGAGAGACCCTAAGTAAATGGTAATTCAACAAACATGAACCACCTTCTTTACTTGGCAAAAATAATGGTAAGATTGGCTTGTGCTCATGCTTTCTGTTCCTAGAATGTGGTTCCACCTTAACTATCTGTTATCCTGACCGTAGCAATCACATGGAGAATCTATAAACAGGGTGTCTGCTCATTAGTCTGTATTCCTTTAGAAGCAAGCCCATATTGTTTCCTATCCCTTCCTTATGCATTTGTTTGGTTTTCTTTCTTGACTGTTGTGCTGTGTTTATCTGCTTTAGTAAAAGATTTCTCCCTGCCTGTCTTTAGCGTATGTAACTGCATGGTTTGGCTGGCCAGGGAAACACTTGAATGTGTTTTTCAGATGTTTTTACCTGATCTGACTTTTTGTGGCAAGGAACAAAGTGCTGGCACCTTTGGTGCCAATACGAGGAACTCGCAGCCTAACGCAGAGTTTCCGAGGCCTCCCTGCAGACACTGGGGACGGCTTCTTGTTTCACTTCGTACAATTTATTAGTATTCAAGTTCAGTGAAGCCTAGATGAATAATTGCAGAAAATGAACACCCCTGGGAATTACGAACAAGGTGAGCTATAGAAGCTGCTTTTACACCAGAATCAGATGAGATCCACATTTGGTTCTCTTTCATGTTTCTCTTGCAGTTTTCAAAGGAAATGGTATGATGACAGTGACCAGTTTTAGTGACGCACTGTAATTGCCATGGTGTTAGGGGACAAACCACTGTGAAGCAGGGGGAGAAAAAGGCTGAAAATGACCAGCAAGGACACTTTAATGAACACTTGAATGCTCCTCGAATGAAAACCAGATGTTCTTTTTAACTTCAGCAGTTACTGAAGCACTTACTGAAAACTGTACCTTCATCAAGGACAGAGAACAGGGCAAGCTTTTTTCCAAAAACAATGCATATTTTTTGTGTGCTTATGGATAATACTGTGGAGGTACGTTTCTGGACCATTCTGAACCTTTATGGCATATTTAACATCATTGCAAATAATCTGGCATGCTGTAACCTTATGATTTGAAAAGTACAGTTCTTTATTTAAGAAAGCCCTGTAACACAATTTGCTTAGCAAATGGAAACTTATCTCTGCAAAATAACTACCCAAAAACTGCAAAAAAGAACTTTTCTTATCACTTCACTGCACCAGAAGGAATACTGCAGATAAAGTGATGCTGTAAATAGAGTTTGATTTTTTTTTTTTTTTAGTGGAAGTATAGGTGAGCTCCTGGTTGTCTTATCTGAAGATGAGGAATGGGGAGGAATAGCCAGCTTCTTGTAGCTGTCCCTCTCTGCTGTCTGAACACAGTTTTAGGATTATGTATATTGTATTATTTCATGAATTACTAATGTAATATGACGCATTACAGTCTGCCACATCAGGGCCTACTGAATGGAAATGGGACGTATCATGCCAAGAGCTGTTTGGAGACAATTTAATTTATGTCATATTGACTAAAACTTGACCATTTTCTTCTGAGCTTTTAATATATGCTGCATAAGGATTTGTCAAGGCACTTGTTCTGTAATAAGTGGTGTAGGAAATCTGAAAGACTATCATGCAGTGGCTAATGCTAAGCAACATAGTACAGCTACAAGTTCTTTGTGCAATAATTCTTCTGTAATTAATACTTGTTATCTAAACAGATAAATGTGAAATAATAAATTAGGATGTTAGGATTATAGTCAAATTCATTTTGGAAGGCAGCTAAGAGGTCCCTAGTCCAACTTCATGCTCAAAGCAGGATCACCTATAAAGGTCGGGTTGATGAGAGACTGGGCTTCTATTAGATTCCCCTTAAGCCTGCTAAACTTGGTAGAGTTTGCCTAATTTAATCCACTGGCCAAGCCATGTGTTATTTTGAGAAATAAAGGCTAGGTTTTAACCTTTAAACAACTCCCAACAGGTCACTGTTGGCACATGTTTAGGTCCTTTGGACTCTTTGCCTCTCTCTTTGTTACTGTGCCTCTCTGTGCTGTATGAATGTTTGTCTGACACCAGTGAGCGGTCACAAGTGTTGTACCCAGGGGTTCAGTGTTGGGGGAGGTGTTTAGGTTGTGAATACTCAGTGTTCTCTTTCGGCCTCAGAAAGAATTTGGTTTCCATTGCCTTTTCATGTAATGGGAGTAATCTGCTATTTCCATTGTTGCACAAGGTTCCTCCAAAGGTCAGTGGATCTCTCCTCTCTTGCGTTGTTTCCACTTAATTTGTTCAGGAGGACATACTCTCTTTGCATCCTTCTTGCTTTCTGCCCTTTTATGGGGATTTTGAGCTCTAAAATGAAAGTCAGATCCACAAAGCTACTGGGAACACCAGCTCACTTTCAGAGATCTTCTGTTTAGCCCATCTTCACCAGATTATATCATTTATTCTACTACTTAGTATTTCATTAAACATTTAGGGCATCCCCTCCTTTTCTTCAATATCTGGTTTGCTCTGTGTTTCTTTAGCACATTTGATTTTCAATATGAATGTCTGAAAATATTCTACTATGAGAAGTGGTTCATCTCTTTCTATAAACAGTTTATTTTTTATAAATGAATGAAGCCCAGCTTCCTGAGAATGTTTCAAAGTTTCCATTAGTTGTCTTCATCACTTTGCATTCAAAATTGTTTTGTTCCTGTGGCTGGATTGAGAATGGACTGGAGGGAGTAGGTGGGGACATTTTCATGCATCCTCAAAGGGAATTCAAAGGTGTACCTTACATTTTTTTCAAAGTAAAATTCAAACATTGACCAAAAACAAGCTGCAGCTTTCATAA
The DNA here is from genome assembly GCA_025345505.1 of Todiramphus chloris collaris. NCBI lineage: Eukaryota > Metazoa > Chordata > Aves > Coraciiformes > Alcedinidae > Todiramphus > Todiramphus chloris. The sequence continues at coordinate 13,591,422 of JANVCC010000261.1, read as the reverse complement.
AACCTTTGTGAAGTATTATCCAACAGATCATTCTGAGCACAGACTGTTGGCAGAAGACATGAGGAATTCCTATCAGAGAATTCTGATAGTTTTATACTTGGTATTTGGAGGTTTTTTTCTACAATGTATGGTATTTCTGATATAAAGACTCGGTTTACTTTGGCTGGATGTAGAGGTGGAAAGCTTTTCTTTTTGATCTCTGCATCTATGTAAATGAGTGGCAGTTTAGATTTTGTTCTCATCTTCGGAAGACTTGTAGGAGTGCTGTGTGAGACTGTGGAAAGATATACCAGATGAATGGACAGAAAAGCATGAGAGGGAAGGGGAGCAGATCACCACGTCTTCTGAATATGGGAAGCTGTGATCATTTAGATTTGGTGGTACCTGCTGCTGAACAGTATCTATGTCTAGACAGATGGACAGTTTGCTCTTTGAGTAGATTTGCTGACTCTTGTTTGATAGCGTCCCTGCAGTGTCTTGGGAAGGCTTTAGTTAGTGATGTGCACAGGGCCCAAGTTCTACAGATTTTGAATAGTTCTATCAGAGCATCCCTCCCATGCTGCAAGCAGGAAAAATATTAGTGGTTTGTTGTTGTTTTTGGGGTTTTTTTCTATTTTAAGTAGACTTTCTTCAGTGTAACTGAAGTTTTGTTGTTCATTATGACAACTAGTATGCCTCATGGAGGACTGAGGTCATATGAATTGGCTGGGGAAGGACTTCACAGCAGCAGGAAAGAGTCCAGAAATGGCAGTAAAGCTGTGGGCTTTTTTATCTGGTTACTGAGGCCTATTAAATTTATGTTTAGTTGAACAAACTTAGAAGATAGGAATTTGTACACTGAGAAAAAAAACCCAGCAGATTTAGGGTTATTCCTGTATTTCAAACTTTAGCAATTTAGTGTAAGTTTGTATGCTACTGCTTGTTGTTTTATAAAAAAGCCAGGCTGGGATACTGATTCAGTTGATTTCTGGGAATAGTAAAATATATACTTATTTGGGAAGTCATTCTTGGGTTTATTTATATATTTTGAATAGGTCTTGCAAAGTTTATACTAATATCATCATAAAATAAATTCACTCCTGCTTTAATTGATACTAGTAGAATAAAATTAGTTTTGCAGAAGTAGATTTCAAAAGAAATATTAGATAAACTAAATAAGCCCTGAATACACAATAACTTAGGTACAAATGCTATTTTAAAAATGAGTCTTGGGATGCAATTAACAGGACAAACATTAGGTATATTCCTTCTGTTTCTTCCTAGTTCCTGTGTATTGAGATTCAGTAACACATGCAGGCAAAAGCAGAGCTTTTATGCTGCTTTCATGCAGAGCTTTTAAATGCACTGACTGGTACCAGGTACTGAGTCTTTACTAGGAGACATTGATGTGTAGAATCGTTATAAAAAATCCTGGATTTGCAAGCTCAAATTACAGTATTTCCATACTGTATGGCGGTGATTTGCTGTTTTAGAATACATGGAACCACTGTTCAGCCACATGGCACTGTTACATTTTGCATATACCAGAGCATTGCATGAAAACTGACTGCCAAAGTTTGGAGTTTAAGGCAGCTAACGAGAATTTTAATAAAGAAGCAGTGAAAAAGTGAATTATGCTACTTAGATATACTTTTGATTCCCACCAAAATACCTCCATGTTGTTTCCTCACTTGAGTGTTTTATGCCTTTTATGACCTATTGGAATTTTGTCTTCATCTGGGAAAGCATTGTAACAGGGAGCAGAAATCACAGATTATAATTTAAATCTATGGTATCATTGCTATTGCATTGTTGGATATATAGCTGTCTGCTGAGGTTTTGGTATAAGAATAGCAGTTCCTGGAGAGGGGGAGAAATGGAATTGGTAACTTAATAGGAAAAATAAACTGTAGGTCCCACTCTTAAACAAACAAAATCCCTCTGCCCCTAACCCCTTAAAGTTTGGACTCTGTTCAAAGTAATTCAGAATTAAAGTTATACTCCAACAAGCCATTTTGGAATTGCAACCTGGAAAATGAAGAAATAAGTGTTTTTTATATTTGTCATATATTTTCTATAAAGCAGGAAAAGTAATAACTTTTAATGGTTCATACATATTTTAGTTTGGTTTACTGGATGGCCTTTTAGAGAAGCAGAAAGGTGGATGGAGAACTTCATTAGTTCTTGAAGAACAGAACAGATTATTGAATAGTTTTACTTGCCAGCTATTTGAATTAAATAAGCTGTAATAAAATGTACACAAATCCTCACAGAGATTTAAGTAGATAACTTTGCCTGAGGAAGTTGAATTATAGAAAAGAACATCTCAATTTCAGTCCACTGTCTCTGAAAGTCATTTCATAGCCACTGAGAATATTTAATCTCATAGAAATCAGGCTACTGAATTCTGGACACCCATGTCAGAAAATAAAGCCCCTTGTATTTCCCCAAGATATGTATATTTTTGTTTTTGTAGAGAAATAGATTGAAGATGTTACCTTATGTCACGGTTTAGGGTCAGGGCAGCCCCTTAGACCTATAACAGATGCTCTCTGTTAACCCCCCTCCCTGCCCAGAGGGGAAGAGAAAGGGAATAAGGGAGAGAGACTTAGCGATTAGAAAAGGAAACTAGAACAGCTTGAATGAAAATGAAATTAATAATAATAAAAATGGAATATATACAAATATATACAAAACCAGTATGGAACCCAACCCCCCTCATGGTGATTCCATCACCGTCACCACTGATGTTGTGCAGGCACTGGGGCAGTCCCAGCCTGGGCCCCGCAGCAGACGGGAGCTGTGCTCAGGAGCTGGATTCTGGTACCGGGTTCAGGAACACGCAGACCAGATCAAAGGCAGAACGGACAGAGTCCTCCTTGGGTGCTCCGAGGAAGGAACCGAAAGAGGACCCGAGCCAAGCCAAGCAAAAGCTGCCAAAGCAGCCCAAGAGGGGAGAGAAGAGCCCAGAGACCCTTCGGGTCCCTCAGCTCTAGACCGAATATGGCGTATATGGGATGGAATCCCTCGCTGGTCAGTTTAGAGTCACCCGTCCTGTCCGCTCCTCCCTGAAGGTGCAGCCTTTCACTTCCTGCACCCCCCATTGTGGTACACAGGACCCAGCAGTGGCCTTGGTCTGCACCCCAACCCTTGGTAGTAACTCTGAACATGAGGTGTTATCACTGCTAGAAGCAGACACTGTCTGTGAGAACAGGCTGCTAACTTCAGAAAGTGCAGTTAGAAGAACCGAGCTGAAAAGTAAAATTACTGAACAGAATTAGTTCTGTTTTCACTCAAACCAGGACACCTTATAAACAACAAACAATACTTTTTGATCATTTTTCTTAGGATCTTTTTGCTAATTCCCACTGGAATAAAAATTATCCAATTATTCATTTTGTAACCCCCAAAGCATTAATCGATGTCCTGGTTTGTCTGGGGTGAATCCTGGGCCAGCCATGGGCTGCAGGCTGTGAGCAGGTTGGAGTCAGCCAGGGCAGCTGCCCCAGTTGGCTCCAGGTGCTCCCAACACCCGTAACATCACACCCAGTAGAAAAGGGGAAGGTTGAGGAAGAGGAGGCTCCTCCTGTTCCCCTTTTTCTTTCCCTTCCTGTTTCTCTCCATTCCTGGAGGGTCTCACTTACCATCCTGCTCCTGAGAATGTGCAATTGTTGGGCTGAGTATAACTTTATATACTTTATTCTGGTATTGGTGTCAGTTTGTCTGTTTCATTAAATTCATTTCAACCCACAGGTCTCCTCTGCTTTTCCCAATCCTTCTTTGATGGGGAGGGGTCACTGGGTCACAGAACAGCTACTGTAGTTTAGCCTGCATACAGGCTAAACATAAATAATCAGGCTATTAAATTGCAAGAAACTATAATAGGTGATGAGGGAAGAGGCACTGCATCTCCATAACGACTCATGAATGATTAATTTATGATAGTGTAAAATTAAACACCTACTTTGTATACAAAGATGAGGAAGTGTTTGTGTTTACAGTGCTGAAGGAGGTGCTAAACCAAATAATGGAGAAGCAGCAAGAAAGCCAAATGGCATTGTATTTGTGCAGCTTCAGAAGAGATTGGTTAAAAAAAAAAAAAGGAGTAACAGTACTGGAAAGTGCCAAGACACATTTTTGTATGGGGAAACCAGTGAGTGTGGAGGTGTAAATCCCCGGTGAACATATGTGAGACACAGTAAGGCCTCCTGCATTCTTTATGTGGGACACTGGGAATGTGAACAAAACCCAAACAGATATTGTATGTTTGGATTTTCAAAAAATCTTTAGATTCTCACAAGAAATAGTTCAAGAAACATGTTACTGCTAAACTTCTGTGTGTCTTCAGAAGTGTATAGGAGACTAAACAACAAAATAGAAATAGGAGATTGATATTCATCATGCAAAACCTTCAGCATCTATACTACAGGTTATTTGATAAATACACTTATAAATCAACTAAAACTACGATGAGTGGAGAGATGGCAAATTTATAACAAGATAATTTATGTGAAGAAGATTAAGAAAGGCTGAACAACTCCTGGGGGACCTGATATAACTAGCAAGTGTGATGCAAAGTGTTTGGAAGGACTGTGTGAGCTGCTGTAGCCAGAGCTCCTAGAGAGATTTGAGCATCCTTTTGTGTAGCTCATTGCCAGTTCTGCTCAGAGGATGGCACCAATCAAAACTTAAAATTATTTTATCAGTACTAGAAAATGTTTTTGTTGTGCAAGCGATATGGGTTACACAGAAGAAAAAATACTTTTAAAGTTCAGAAAGATTTAAAAGAATATTAACACGAATAATACAGATAACAAAAGCAATCATAAAATAATTTTTCAGTGTTACATAATCCTTACGCTTCAGAAGGCAAAATGTGGGCAATTGTATCTCTCTGTTGTTGTTCCAGAAGAGCAATCGACATGTCTCTGATAAAAATGTCTGGTACCATCAGATGGTTGGGACCCTCTGGAAGGGACAGACCACCAGGCTGCTGCAGTACAGCAATCACTGTGTTCAGAGCTCACCAGTAAAGATGAAAGTTTCTAGATGAGAACATGCTTGTGCTTGTACAGGTCATTAGAAAGTAGAATTTCAGATTGAGAACCCACTCCGTTTAGCTTTTGTGCAAGATGACACTTTTGTCTTATCTGAAAAGATATAACCTTCACTATTCACATTAGTTCATAACTGATCACCTGCAAATGAGCCAACTACTTAGGCTTGTATGGTTTTAGTATCCTAGCCTCGCTAAGTGCTTCTGGAGACTTGCAGCTCAAAACTCAGCCCACTCAAAAAGCTTGTTAATGGGTCCCACATGACACAGCTATCAATTTTTTAGTATCAGATATACATGCTGTATCCATTATAACTTTCACTTAGGGGCAGACTTGCCCTAACTCTACAGGAGCTTGGAAGGCTTTGCTCTTATTTTTGGTTTGAAAGAAGGGAAAAAAAATGAACAATGTTAGATGAAAGTGAAACACTGTTTTGTGAAAGACAATGATCACTCTGTGCCTGGCAGAGGGAGGCCTGATGCCTTGCAAAGGGTTGCAAGATTCTCGCTCCATTTTTAACATTTCCCAAGTTGTTTAAATGTGCATTGTAAGCAATGATAAAATGACAAGTTATCATTGATCTGTCCTTCCCTCCTCATCTCAGAGGGATTCATTAAATAATGCATGCACCCATGCGAATTACCCTTCTTCACTATACTATCCCCAGACCATTAGCCAAATATAGCAACAGCAGCATCTTTCAACCCCTAGAAACCCTTTGGCTTTCATTTAATTAAATTATCCCATTATGAAAACTCTTATAATGAGATTAAATTTAATTATTTATTAGACACTTATTTGCACTAGGGAATCTATCAATTATACATGGTCGTGCTAAACATTTTTCAATCCATCACCTTTTCTTTTCATGGAAGGTGCAATTTATTAAGTGCAACTGAAGTACAGTAACACAACTGCTCTAGCAGAAATGTGCACGCAATCCTAGCTCAGTTAATTGCAAATGTAATAGGAAAACAGAAAAATAAAAATTTGTTCTCTCTTCTTTTGAAATAGAACACACTGACAGAATTGCACATTTTGCAATTGTTTGGTGTCCTTTTTGCATCTGACTTCGTATTCATGGACCATTACTTTAATTCATTGCTTTTTGATTGTATTTTGTGTGTTAATGGTTCCTAATTGCTCAAAATTTCAGATGTAATGCCTAATTAGAATAGTTCAAAGAAATACTTGTAGCACATTGTGGCTTGTATCTGTGTACATACAAGAATTTCTTACTAATTTATAGAATATACTAATATTCTCATAATATAAATTAGTTTATCATAAAGATGAAATTGTAAAGGCAAATTGTTAATGCATATAACCATAAAACATCAGTCATATATCCAAATTCTTATCAAGAAGATATGAAAGCAAAACCATATAAGCTACCAATAGTTGTTTCAAGCAGAATGACAGTTTCTGGTGAATGTTTAGAAGATATAAACATCAATCCATCTCTGAGCTTTTCTTTTATAAGAACTTGTCAATATGTAATTAATTATTCAACTGGACTTTTGTGTGCCTCAGGGCAGCATTTCAAAGAGCTTTCTTTTATAAATTGCTAAGTCATCGTAAGATTGCTTTTCCTTTTTTTTTTTTTTTTTTTGCATTTAGAAATAGCACACATATAAAAGCTCACAGACACCTGCAAGGTGGTGTATGCAGTGCAGCGATAAAGGAGCAGCAGTAGGCTTTAGCAGATGCTTTTAATACATTATGAAATTCTGCCTTGCTTTAAAAGTGCTTGTGTTTCATGTTCAGATGTGAATGGGGGGCAAAAAGAAAGATTTATGTCCTATTTTCCCCTCACTTATGCATGTAGGGGATGTTTGCTTCATTAAGTTTGAAATTCACTGGCCAAATAGACTGCATATTTTAAAGGATTTAAGTAAATGTGCCTCAAAGTTCACGCAAATGAGTATTGAGCATTTCAGTCCTCATCTTGAAGGAATGAGACATGATGCATCTGTTAATACAAAGGGGTACTGTTTTTATATGGTCAGACAATCATATCTTGTACTTATGACTTTATCAATGTCATTGGTTGTCATTATCTGTTACTTTTTTCCCGAAAGCCAGGACTGTTAATTAAATCTCAGTGTACCCTAGTGGGCTTGATAGGATGGTTTCATTCCTGTGAGGGAGATTACATTCGTTAGGACAGCTCTCCAGACAGTGCTCAGAGCTGAAGTTTCCTTTTTGGTGTGTTGCTTTTGCCAGCCAAGGGTCTAGCGCTCACTCTCCAGGTTCCACCACCTTCCTCGTGGACAAACGGGCTCACATGTAAGCCCCACATGTGAGAACGGTGTCTCATCACACACGAGTGTGTTGCTTCTGCTAGTCCCAAGTACTTGAAGCGAGGGGTGCTACCCTAACTAGTAATTTTAGTCTCTGACACTTCCTCTGCAGAATTAAACCTTTGACTGAAGCTAAATAATAGTCTCTAGATCAATCCCTTTGCAACATTACACTGCAGTGAGATTACCATCTGCGAACTCCTGAATGATGAAAGGGTGAGGTGCATTTGACATCATGTCAGCCTAAAATCAGCATTTTAATGTATTTTTTTCAGTAAGTTACAGCCAAAATTTCATCTTAACTTTGGCAAAGATGTTATGGTCACTGTGTATTGCATTCTGAAAGCTTGGTGCTGTAGTTATTTGTGGAACAGTCCATCTCAGTCTGTGTTGGGGGCTGGTAAGTAGGCAACAGTTATTCTTTCTTTTCCGGTTGTATAATCAGTTGGCAGCTTTGAACTCTCCTTTGAAGTCTCCTTTAAGGATTGTGTAGGCTACACAGTGCAATATGTTAAAAAATAATTTAGATGAATACTTGAGACATGAAAATGAGATTAAAATGAAAGTGAACATGAAAAAGCATGCTTGAGACATGACATGTGTCAGCCATCTGCTTAAGTTACAACTATCCAGTCAGGCCAGATGCATTGGTAGGTGTACTCAATTTTTACACCTGTATTACATGAAGGCTTCAGTGTTTGCAAATTGGCCGTGGTTGCGAGTGTCTGTACACTCCTCTCTTTCTTTTACATGTCATAACATCTGGGTTTTTTTTCCAAGTGGTACAAGAAAGGTGAGCCTTCTAAAAGCTTCAGATGCTGAAGCATTAAAGACACTGTACCTCCAGCATATATTGTGGAGCATGTGTTTTGGATACAGCTTTTCAGTACTTTGGATGCGTGTTTTGACAGTGTCACCTGGGCAAAGTCACAATCTGGGAGGAAAAATAGAATAGCAGTGATGATTTCACCAGTGGTATCAAAAACTTGTAGAAAGACTTTTCATTTACAGCTTGCTCACAGCTTGTTAACTTTTATTAACATCCTTTTACTTTTGTATTTAATATAGACAACAATTAATAGGCTAGTGCATAGGGATCAATATGTTAAAAAGCTACTAATTTCATCTCTGTACCTCTTCAGCCTTTGTTTTTAACAGCGATGGTGAAAAAACACAATGTGGCTCAATCTAGGTTGTTACAACTTTGGTCATGTCTTTATTAATAAAGAGCATATCGAACTTAGTATGGTTCTGAATTAATATAATTGTAAAATGTTTTAAAAGAAACATATCAAGTTTAGTAATAATATTACTTAGAGGCATGAAGTTTCCACCTTTGCTTGTTTATTGGTTTCCGCTTCCATAGGAGTAAAATTAATGTCGTATCAGGGAAATAACATTACAAAGGGAAAACTTGTTAAAAGTGGAGGGAAACGTGGGTTTTCAGAAAACTGCAGGATGTAATAAAGTTTTTAGGAGACTAAATGCAAAGTCCTTTTGTGTTTGTTTCTTGTGGTTTGTTGTGTTGGGGTTTTTTTGTGGTTTTTTTTTTAATTATTATTATTTGTTTGTTTTGTTGTATTTATTTATTCTTACAGCTTTTAAAATAAGTTTTGACCAGTGAGACTTAATTTTGTGTGAAAAGACTTCTGATTTGAGATTTGCTTGTTTCAGGAAAAGATCATGTTCATCATGAGCTCATACATGGTGTCCGTTCTTGTGGTGTGTACTTCTTCTCTAGTGGTCTTGCATCTCACTACATTCCTATGCTGCCTTTGATTTTATATTCTGGTGTTCACCAAAGTAGACTGAACGAATGGGTGAAAAGGGAAGTTCCCTGTCACTGATATCTCTCTTGCTCATGACCTGCTGCTACATGGTCAAGAAGACGAAGTCAGTCTGGCCCATGTATGAGACAGGACAAGTCCAGCTGTGTCCAGCATCAGGTCTGAGATGGAAAAAAGTAGTTCAAGTGATCTGTAATCTGGAAGAAGTGAGACCTTGATCACAGCCATAGCTGGGCCCTGTGCGGGCAATTCACAACCAAACTGGGGAAGGATTTTGTGTCTGTAGCGGTGTTCTCCTTCCTTCAGCAGCTCTATAGGGTGAACCTGAGGTACAGCTTCACTGGTATAGCTAGGGACTGAAGGGATTTCCTGAGACAACTGACAGATTTTGCCCTCTGGGGAACTGTCTTTGTATGTGGTGTTGCTCTGTCAACAAAATGAAAAAGTTCAATAAAAAAATTGAACAGGACTATGAATAGAGATCGGTCAGTTTTTTGTTGTGATCTGTTTTCCTAAAGAAGAAAAGGCTTTTGCAGCTGAAGTCTTTGTACATGTCTGTCCAGGAGTACATCTCCTGTTAATAACTTTTCAGTTTGTTGGGAAGTCTCAGTCCAGTCTGAGAGAGGTGGGAGCCTCAAAAATGCCACATTCCTTCAAGTTCTTTGAAAACTGGCAGATGGGTTGTGGAAGAATATCTGTAGATGTCCTTGGCTGATGAAAGGCTGAAGGCAAGTGTATCTTCCAGTAGTGATCTGTGGACCTGTAGGATAGCTCTGCCCTGCTCTGACAGTGGTAAGACTGGAGGTGTGTGAGCCTTCTGTACAGGCTGTAGCTGCCTTTTGGCCCTGAGGGTGCTGTTGGTGGTGGCAGCTCACTGTGTGTCCCTCTTTCCAGATGGGTTTTGCTGTGCAGTGCATGTTTGGTCTGTATCAACCGTAAGCCATACACCCTCAGGGCTCCCAAATCCAGAGATTGCATTTTTAAGCAACTTGCATAGCAGGAGGCAGACCTTCCTCTCTAGCAGCTGCACCAATGTCATCAGCAAACCTCCCCTTCTTCCCTGTCTCTTGATTCCATTTGCTTAAGCCACCCCGTGGTCTTCTCTTTGAGTTTCCCAACACTTCAAACCCATTGCAGCTGCTTCACCACTGGAATTCAGCCTGGTTTAAGGTGCTGCTTTGGGCTGGCTGTGCTCCAACTGTCTGCCCATGTTGACTGCCTCTGCCTCCATGACCACTGAACCTCCTGAGGTTGGCTGTGTGGGGTGAAGGGAAGTCCTCCCTTCCCCCAGTCTCGGCTTCTAAGAGGTGTAAAAAAGCTGGATAAAAACAGCAACTGTGAAAAGTGAAGCCTATGAGCTATAAAACAGAGGGAATCTCTGGCAAGACACTGTAAGTAACTCTAAGCCTGTAAGTCTGTCTACTCTCAGCCTTGCTCAAAAATACCCTGGCTGACCTTCCTGGCACATTGTGGGGAAAGTTCAAATATAGTCAAATGGCAAAAAGTATTTAATTTATTAACTTGCTGTCATTAGCTTCTGGAGGAGGAATGTCAAAGCACAGTTTCTGGAACTGTTTGATGGGTTACCAGGTTGATTATGTCTTATTCTGGGTTTAGTGGTTCTTTTGATCTACTTTTTTTGGTAATTGTACTTTTAATTATGTCAGAGGTTCCCAGGATATTAATTTTCTGTGTATCTAAGTAGGCATTTCAGCAAAGGAATTAATGGAAACATCTTTAGAGATGAGGATTAGGAGCAGCATGAGGAGTTTAGCAACTCTGATTAGGCTGCAGACTTTTTCCTTTGGATATAATATATAATACACTGAAGCATCCTGAAGTATATATGAAAAGACTGCATGTCCCCTGTGTATTTATAGATTGTAGAGTGGGAGATACAGACAGTGCTTTCTTGGAATTAAGACAGTTATTTTAGATGGTGTAAAGCAGGAGGGAAACTTTCAAATTAGAGTGTTGGAACATAAGCATGTGACTCTTATTAAAATTAATAGGAACTGCATAGTGTAGTCTCTATGCACCACTTTGAAAATTTCCCTGGGTGTTTCTGTATGAATATTTATGCAATCAGAAATAAAATGCAGACAATGAAGAAACGACAGTGTAAATACAAAGTGATCATGTAATTTAAAAGTTTTTAATTATTGACATAAACTCCACTTTGTCCTGTAATAAAGATTGCATATGAATAAAGTAGTGAAACACTAAAGAAAACAGTTTCAGCAGTTATTTAGAAAAGAAATATTTTTCTGATTTATTTTCTAAGTAAGTCACTAAACCTGCTGCACTTTTAACAAAGATATTTAAAATCTATAGTCCAGTATATGCTGTTTTTTAAAAAAAAGCAGATGATTGCATCACTCAAGAGGAGAGGTTTGTGTTAATCACCGGATATCAAACAACCTTCTGGTAGTGTACCAAGAGCCTTAATTTGTTCTCAACATTGAGTTAAACGAGTTCTTTTTATTCTGAAGACTCTACGTGTACTGAAGGATGATATGAGAAGGGTGCAGGACGTAAAAGGGAAGTGTTTGCTTAAGAGCCCACCTATCTCTAGTGTCTTCTGACCAAGTACTAGTGGCTTACTAAAAGACACACGGTGCTTTAAGTCATGAAGGGTCTTAATTTTATTATTCACTGATCTTTTATTCAACAGAATAAATCCAAAGGAAGGAAACTAGCAAGACTTGTGGCTTCTGATTGTCAGCTTAGTTAAGGGAAAGAATGAAAAATGAAGCAGTCAGGTCTGAAAAAAATTTTCCTATGGTGTCTGCACCTCATCCAAAACTCAAGACCCCCTGAACTATTATTGTACTACCTTTGCTTTTCCAAAATGGATGCAGTAGGTCAAGGAGTGGCAATGACTGTAAAATTAGAATAATTCTGTTAAATATAACCTTTAAAAAACCTGTCAGGAAAAGCAGATATTCTGCAGCTTTCTCTGTGCTTTCTTGTCTGCCAAGTGATTACTACATCTTGAAGTCTTGTCAAACTGAGCAGCAATCTTCTGCCAAATAATTCCATCATCATTAGTCTGTCATAGGCTTTGTCAGTTTATCTTAACTTCTCTGCCCTATGGAATGAATACCGGATATTATACAAAGATCAAGAGAAAAGAAATGTTATGCTTTCTCTCTGTATAACACTGCTTTAACCCAAACAACCTCCTCCCCTGAACTTGTGATGTAGCGAAATTCCTCCCCAGGACCCAAACCTGAGAAAGAAAAGTGACACATCTCTAGGAGGACCAAGCCCCTCAACACCCTTACTAGCAAGGAATGTTTAAAGGGGTGAGGAGAAATATGTAACAAATTGATCAGTATCAGAGAGAGTGGTCCCTTGTGTGTCACAGCGAAATATAAGCACTCTCTATCCTGTGGAAAACCTGAGAGACTAGATTCCCATGGGAAATATGTGTAGATCTTCCCCAAGAGAAGGAGAGTTTAGTTTGTGTAAAGAAAGATGAATTATGTACATTAACTAACCAAAAGGTAAATTGAGAGAGGGATGGAAAATTGTGCTTAGGTGGTTGTGGATATCTCCAGCTGTTGACAGCAGCTTGTGAACAGCTGGATAGCAGAACCTGCTATGAAAGAATGCCAGCCAGCTCCTATTGCCACAGGACTGTCCCTGCTGCCAAAGTAATTCAGAGTATCTGTGATTCCTGCTTCAGCGGTACAGATCAAGAAAGCTGAAAGAGGTCTAATGAAAGAGATCTGAAAGAGATGTAATAAATACATCCACTCCCTTCTCTCATCTTCCAAGTCAAGAGAAGGGGAATAAGTTTCCGACCTGGAATAAGACAGTCACCTCTGCATGGGAGAACATGGCTAATCCAAGAAACATTTAAGTGAACAAAATTTACTGGATTTATTACTACTTTTAGTAAAATCCATCCTATGGAGATTTTAGTTTGGACATCATTGCATTTGATGTTAGGCAGGGACATAGCTTCTTAGTTCTTCTAGAATGGGAGGAAAGAAACACATTTTCTTATTGTAACGGAGATGTACGAATTGGTCATTCCCTTGAGCAAATGACACCTGTGTGCTTATGACGCGTCGATATGTGGAAAACTTAAAAAGTCTCTGTATCACAATTTGTATTATTTATTAGGTTATCTCACTTCCACTGATGTCTGCACATGTACTTTCACACTTGTTGACTGTTAAATGACATCACTGTCTTCTGACTGATAATAATTTACATTACTATTACTTCTCATCTATTTGAGGGAAGATTTATTGGTACTGTACGTGGATCTTTCTAGCAAGAGAAAAGCCAACTTTTGGCTTAAACAGAGCTAAAGTTGAAAATTTGGCAAGAATCTTTCAGCTGTGCTGTACAGTTTTATTAAAACAAAGAGACTTATGTCTTGCAAAGTGACAAGCAAGCTTAGGTGAGTGTAAAGATTTAGCAAATCAGTGTCTCAAACCAATCTCTTAAATCACTGTGATTTATTCTTTTTTTTATTCATAGTCATGAATTTCTAAACCAAATGTAAACAGCAGTCTTTAAACCTCTCATTCAGGGTCTGTAAAGTCCACTTCTACTAAATTTATGGGGAGCATTTTTACTGTGTTTTAACTTTAAGTTATTTTTTTCATTGCCATTCACTTCAAGTCACTTTATGGTACTTATTCAAATTTTGAGCAGCTGCACTGTCAGGAAGGTTGCTGATGATACAAAACTGGGAGGAGTGGCTGACACACCAGCAAGCTGTGCTGCTCTAGACAGTCTGGAGAGTTGGGCGGGGAGAAATCAAATGAAATACAACAAGGGCAAGTGTAGAGTCTTCCATCTGGGAAAGGATAACCCCATGTACCCGCATAGGTTGGGGATTGACTTGTTAAGGGAAAGGGACCTGGGGGTCCTGGTGGACAGCAGGATGACCATGAGCCAGCAATGGGCCCTCATGGCCAAGAAGGCCAATGGCATCCTGGGGTGTATTAGGAGTGTGGTTAGTAGGTCGAGAGAGGTTCTCCTCCCCCTCTACCCTGCCCTGGTGAGACCTCATCTGCGGTATTACGTTCAGTTCTGGGTGCCTCAGTTCAAGAAGGACAGGGAACTACTTGAAAGAGTCCAGTGCAGAGCCACAAAGATGATTAAGGGAGTGGAACATCTCTCTTATGATGAAAGGCTGAGGGAGCTGGGCTTCTTTAGCTTGGAGGAGACTGAGGGGTGACCTCATTAATGTTTATAAATATGTAAAGGGCAAGTGTCAGGAGGATGGAGCCAGGCTCTTCTCTGTTATGTCCAATGACAGGACAAGGGGCAATGGGTTCAAGCTGGAGCAGAAGAGCTTCCATGGGAACATAAGAAAAAGCTTTTTCACAGTGAGGGTGATGGAGCCTGGACAGGCTGCCCAGAGGGGCTGTGGAGTCTCCTTCTCTGGAGAGATTTAAAACCCTTCTGGACACGTTCCTGTGTGACCTGCTCTAGGTGGTCTTGCTCTGTCAGGGGGGTTGGACTAGATCATCTTCAAGGTCCCTTCCAACCTTTAACATTCTGTGATTATGTGATTCTGTGTCTTGGAGGACTTAAGACCATCCAAACATGAAGAGATAACTAGACCTGGATCCTGCAGCCTGGGCTGTGAGGATAGGCTCCAACACCTGTATGCAGCCCTTTTGAGGTCAGAAGGACTGTTAATGGGTGCCACAGTCTGCCTTTGGATTGGACTGTAGGATGGTGGCCTTGGCTTGAAGCAGACCCACTAGCTGGCAGGAACCTCCTGATGTAGGACCTGCTAAAATGTATTTCATCCTGCACATTCATCAAATAGTAAAAGCACTTTTAGGCAACCTCCTGTTGGGTTGCTGTGAAAAACGATTGACTACTAGTTTTACTTTATGGTGAATACTGCATAACTGTTTACTAGTATTTACTTACTGACCAGGAAAACGAGAAGCAAATCCTGGAATTCATCAACTAATAGAGGAGATTTGTATAAAGCTCTTGCTGTGCTTTGTATACCATGTATGTCTGAGACTAATTACATAAAAAGAAACTTATCATGAAGTAGATGCTATTTTAAGTCAAGCTTTACAGATGCATATAAAATATTTACAGTATTTTGGAGGTGAAAATATAAATAGTGTTTCCTTATGTATAAAAAAAATACTTGAACTAAAAAAAATGAGGATTTTATGAGAGTGGAAGACAGAAGGGAGGTACGTTGTAGGGGTATCATTACTGGTTTGTAGTAGCTTTTTTGGGTCTCACTGAGGAATGAGAGCCCTATGGTGCCCAAGCTGTACCTAGCTGAGGGGCAGCCGCTATCCATCCTTTGGATTTCCCCCTTGCCAATTGTAGGTATCATGTAGTTCTGAAGACTCTGAATTCAAACCCATTTTTAGATAGGTATTAAGATTCAAGAGGGGTCGTTCACTCTGGACATGAGTTTTCCTTTGCAGCCCAGGGTAGAGAAGCAATTAATCTGTGACTGTGGGGGCTAGGGATGCTTTCCTGTATGGCCACATCCTGTTGGGACTTGGTGGAGCAGGCAACAGCACTGTTGGTGTCCTCAGCCAGGGCAAAGGAGCCCTTGTTTATGTCCCAGGTACCATAAGGTGTCACTTGAAGCGTTCACTCTCCAGCAGTATAATTTTGACTTTATTTCAAGAAGCAGTCATCTGTGGTGAAGTATATCCATGGAGTATGTTTCAAGCTATGGCTTTTTTGGGCTACTGAATCTCCTAAATTCTTCTGGATGTCTCTAATTTAAGATTTGCTGCAGGAGAGCTATTAAAAATCAGCCTAGATACAGAAAGGTACCCTGCTTATGAATATAAGTGGCACCAGATTCTCCAAAGATAAATAATCATTTTTGAGTTGCACTCAACTTGTACTGGTAGCTGTTCAATTGTGATTTGCTAAAAAATCAAGTTAGAGGAGTCAAAACCTGTTTATCTCTGCTTATGCACCTTTGTTTTGAGTTCTTTCTACAGCTGTGTTCCGTTGTGTGTATCTTTGTGTCCTCTTTTCATGTTACTGCCTTCTCCTGGTGTCGCAGTGTGGAAAGCGTCCTGCCTCTGCCTGGTGTGCGCTGCCCAAGCTGTGTCTTTCAGCACATAAATTGGTGTGTTTTTATTTGTCTGTGTCTAGTTCAGCAACATCATTTAATGGAGGTTGTTGTGTACAGATTCCCGTATTACAAAAGGCAAGGTGCCCTTAAAGATGCATTTTCAGAACTTCATCAGGTGAATCACTCAGGGGGTATGAATGCTTCGGTCTTTTCTGCATGCAGATGTGGTACAAGACAGATGGGGCAAGGTATATGATTTAGATTTTTAGATATTGAAATCAGTCTTTTTCTTGTTCTCAATTCTTGTGAAACCTTCTTGAAATCCTTATTTTAACCTGTTTTGCTGTGAATTAATGACAGGTTTGCAGGAACAAAAGTACTGACTGCTCTCTGGGATTTTTTTTTCCCTTGAGTCTAGGTTTGAATGGGATGTGTCATCTTATGTTTGTGGGCTGAAAATATAGGTGTAATTATGAATAATTGATTTAGTTGTTAAATATTTCTTTGGAAAGGTAGATTGTCAAACAGGAAATATATGTAGAAAATCTGTACAATACACTTAATTAAAAAAATAAATCAGTATTAGTAGCCTGGAAGTATCCAAGCAGTAAAAAGAGTTTAAGCTTTGTTTACATTTTGGCTGCAAGAGGTGCCTCTCTTTAAGTATTTAGATAAACAAACCAAAGCTGCTGTTTTCATTAGCATGGAACACAGAGCCTAGCTTCCTTACCTCAGAGAACATTAAACTAAAATTTGGTGGCAGAAAGCAATCTGATCTCTTGCAAATATGAGTCTTGATAAACCTTACAGTAGGGAAAAAACCCCCCAACCTTCAAATTTTGTACCTATTGACATTGCTTAATAAAAACATCTCAAGTGCTGGTGCTTTTGGGTGTGTTTCCAATAGCAATGTGATTGCAAGGCTCTGTGGATAAAGTTACCAATCCTTTGAATTCTGACCTTCAGTCTAAAACAGCTTTAGAGGTTACTCTTTTTCCGATTTGTGAGATTGCAGAGAAAAAGTTAATGCTGCTGGAAGGAAGCGGGGGAGGGAGCCGAGCTTGGAGATGAGAACTGGGACTTTGAAGCCATCTGAGAAGTTTTCCTCTGTCCTTGATTTGTAACAACAAATATTGGCAGTCTGACTCTGAGTAATTATACAAAGTTTCAAAATAGAGCGTGTGGTAATTGAAATTTCTGTGCATACAATTACTATTGAGACCCAATTGATTTTAAGGGAAATTACACTGTTAGGTTCAACAAAGTCTGGATTCTTGGAGGAGCCATAGCCATCAAAACCCGAGAGCCAGCTGAAGCCCATCATCTGTGTCTGTGGGGAGGGGAAACCTCAAAACTGAGTCTCCCTGAGACACATCAACTGGAAGTGTCTCCCTCCATGGAAGATGAGGGTTGGGATGATCACCTTAAGCTAAAGGCTTCATTTTGGATGCTTACAGTTAGGCAAGAATCTAACCCCTGCTGAACAAATTGGGGTTGTGGTATAATTACTGTAAGGTTCAAAAAATTTATTGTGGTAAATTTCTTCAAAACAGTTTATGGGAAAATCAACTGATGCGACTATAAAATAAAATGCCCTTGTAATGACAATTTTAACTTAGATTTCCCCTTTTTCCTTTTTGTTACAAGGCCAAAAATGTGGAATATTTATGAACTTTACTTTTAGAAGATGCTTCACCCTTCCTGATCATCGTAAGAAAAATGTGTGACTTGAGTGTTTCAAGGTTAAGGACATTTGTATTTACTGTATATCAACTAATGCAAGGTTTGTGATTTGAATGTGTATTTGTGAATCACTTACTAATCATAAATGCAGGCTTATTCTTCTTTCAATTTTCTTTATCATTCTAAATGGTTTAACAGTTATGTTCTCTCTATATTTTTTTTTTAATTTCCTTGTGCAGTCTCATATGTCAGCACCTGAAAAAATTACGCAATAATTGACATAAATAACTAAAATACAGTGATGATCTACTGCTCCATCTGCTGTTGAGCAGCAAAACAAGTAACGCTTCAAGAAAAAAAAGACGGGATGCATTTAGGAAATAATAACAAAATGGAATTGGCAACAAATAAACCTATTGTTCCAGTGGTTAGTGAACAAACATATTTTTCTTGCAGAATTAAGAATTCTGAGTATGACTTTAATTCAGAGCTGAAAATCAAAGAACTTTCCATTTCCCTTTCCACCTTGTAGGAGGTGCTGACAAACCTGGTTTTTCTCACGTTAATGGAAAATAGTTGGAGAAGATGTTCTAGCAGTATTGGGCTGACTCGTGTTATACAGTGCACTGTATTTATATCCCTGGCAAAAATTTAAGTTATTGATGTGAAAAAAAATTTGCAATGGTTTGTAAATTCTAACTATTTTTTCTAGTATCACTAAATGAAAGATGAGGAAGGCTTAACAGTTGTGGGAGGTTGAACTAGGGAAAAATGGCATGTGTGTGAAATGATGTGTTTTATAGTTTTTGTAGAACAACGGGACTTGATTATTTTGTCAGTTTGCTGGTAATCTCTCATTTCTGCTGCTTTCCTCATGCAACAAAAGTCTTCTGAGAAACTACTGAGCGTAGCTTTTATTGCCTCTTAGAGTGCTAGACAGATCCACCTCATCAGTGATGGTGCATTTGATTTGACTTGTTCATTCTTGTAAGCAAATTATTATTCACGCATTGCAGTGAAGGATGATTATTTTCAAGTTTTAGGCAGTGGTTTCTATGCTGAGCTGGAGTAAAAGCTTGAGTATAAATTAGAGAAAACAGCTCTTCCTCAAGGATGCTCACAGGTTACAATTTACTCCTTTCATTTTACCCCCTATTTTGTAAATAGCTAATTCTTCAAATAACTTTGTTCAAAGACAATTATGTTGTCTTCAGTGGGACTACTTCTTTGAATGTTTACTAACATATTTATGTATCTTCAGAGATGAGGTTTTTGTGCAAAAAAGTCACATTCTCACTGATTCTTGGGTGCCATAGACAGTATTAAACCTCCCTCCCCACACCCCGTAAAACTATTGAACTTTATTGGAAAATGGGAAGTAATTTTCAGTAGTTCAGTTTCATAGTTAAGACATTGCTTAAACAAAGGCTGTTGTGGATAGAAACGCTCCAACATTACTCATAAATCAGGAGCAGATCTTGGAGCCCTGCCCTCAGTGTCACAGACCTGATGTCTGTCTTTAGGGAAAAGCAATGCCATCGCTTTTGGGTAGGCCATCTACTTCACCTGGTCTGGAGACCAAAGCCAGTATTTTTGTGGTGATCATACATATAATTACCTTAATGAGATTTCTACTAGAGAAAAGCAATGCAAGAAGTTTTCAGTTGTGTGTTACAAAATACCAAAAAACAGATTACAGTATTAGATATATTTGAAACTTACCTTTGTGTATGAAACCTTCCCTTCACCCTACAAAACTACTTATTTATTTTGCAGTTAGAATACTGAGCATATTTATAGTTTACACTGTTTCTCTAAATATGTATTTGTGCTACGTATTTTTTCCTCTGTTACATAATGCTTTAGGATGCAGGAAATCTATTGAAAAAACATGTATACCTTGATTTTGGAAAGGAAAACTTGAGAAACACTAAGGTATTTGCTGTCAAACTAGACTTGGACATGTACTTCTGTGGAAAATCTCTGCACTTGTTTATATCATAGTTGTCAGGAACTATTTCAGAATCATATAAAGTCATGAATTCATTCAAAAAGCTAGAGCAGTATCTCTGTAAGATCAATAAAGACTGATATTTCCTATTTTAAATTCTACAAAATGATCCTGTACTTCATGCTGAAGTTGCTAGTTAAAAAAAGGTACAATCGCATGCAAACTAGCAAAGGAGTCAGTGCGGCCAACAGGTTGAACACATTCTGACTAAGGATGATGATTAGCAGCATGCACCTTTTCTTACAGTGCCTTACACATAGACCTTAATTCATTATTGATTTTATCCTCTGTATCTTGAAAGCATGTAATGAAATTGTCCTTCTCAGTCACACAGATAGTTTGTTGGTTTGGCTTGGGTTTTTTTGGACAGAGCAGTTCAAATGGCTGATTTCTGTCACTTTTCTGTTTGGTTGGTTGTTTTTCTGTTCGTAATTACCAAGGTCTTTCTACTCTTGCTCATGTGAGCAGCATGAGACAATAAGGGCTCCTGTCAAATGTTGCAAACTTCTGCTCCAGCCAGGGACGTTTCTAGGCAACAGCTGCTATGTGTAAGATAAAACTTGTGTGGATACATTGGAGGGATATTGCCTGCTGCAGAGGGCTCTGACGTTGCACTGCAGTTGTTATGGGAAGAGCCTGGCAGCGGCTCTTGGGAGCAATGATGGGATGTGAAGCGAAGTCTACACATTTAGTTAAGTGTGGCCTTCCTGGGCCTGTTTCTAATGTTAAATATTTCCATAGCATTTCCTACATAGTGGCAAACATGCAAATATCCCACTGTTCCATATCCATCTTACACCTGATTTTTCTTAATTATCAGCACATCTGTCATTGTGGCATCTAACCGACCAGTTAATACTGTGCTCGGGATGGACCAGCTTTACTTGTACTGAAATGAATGTGTGACACTGCACATGGAGTTGAAACCATATTGCATGAGTAATAGTTGTAAAAATATACCCGATAGCTTGTTGTGCATTTGATATTATGTAATAGACCTGGTCCTTCTTATGACTTGAGATGCCAGCTGCATCAGCAGGAATGCAGAATCAGGGCAAATTCAGACATGATGTAAACATATACAAATCCCACTGAAATCTCTTCCAAACCCAGTGCAATTGTGGTTTAAAATTGGTGTTGGGTGCCAGTGATCAACGGCCCAGCCTACGCTGATTTGGTATGCAGTTAGTTGGAAGAACAAAACAAAAGATCCAAGTAAACAAACCTCTTTCAAATAGGTTTCAAATAGGTGCAGTGTTCAGCTGGCATAATTAGATTAGCTATCGAAATCAAAAAACTGCACTCACTTCAGCCAAATGAGGATCTGGTCCACGGTATCAGCAGTAGGATAAGTTCATGGGTTAGACCATACTGTGGGGTAATGATATTCACTAATCTAAAGTCCAATCTTCAGACATCAGATAAAGAACTTTAAGGCACTGTTTAATGGCTGTATAAACACAGCGGACCCTACTTTATCTTATATCCCCCCTCTAGATCATTTATATGGCTTCAGTTCCCATACTGCCTACATGCCATACTACAGAGGAGATTACAATTTCAAAGCTGGTTCTTCTCTTGCAATGCATCGTCAACACCCCTTTTCTGATGATCTTTGTCTCTGTGTGATTTATACCATGTTTATCATCACATCATCAAGCGCTGTATGTGTGGGGAGCTGTCTTAGTTTAAATACAGAGACTAGGCACACTCCTGAACTTATTACTTAGACAAAACTCCCATAGGGACTACAAACGCTGACCAACACTAAGCCTGCTTCAGTAAGCTTTACATTTAGAATAGTAAAATTTATTTGTACATTTTTGCTGTTTATTTTTTCAAACATGGAATGGCATAGATTTATACAAAAATTAATATGCGTCAGTGGAAATCACTATCATGATTTTTCAATACTTTTTTATTTCTGTAGCATCATTTTAAGTATCACTATTTTTGAGAAAGGCTTTGGAGTTACATTTTGGAGTGTCAGATGGTACCTCACTACAATATGATATTTTTTGTCTTTTTTTTTTTTTTTTTTCTTTTTGTCTCCAGAAAAGAAAAATGTGCTTCTGCTTCCTGAAAGTGTGCCTGATCTTTTTCATGTAATAGCTGGAGCTCCCAGAGACAGTGAAGCAAGAAGTGTGTCTAACTCTTCACAGAGTTTTGGTAGGGTTTTTATATTATTATATTTATTATTATTAATGCTGGTAAAGATGTCAGTGGTAAGCATTTCCAGAGGATTATGGTTCCAGAAAGCACATAGTTCAGAATGATTGCATGACTTGGATTTCAGTGACAAACCTGCGTGTCTGACAAAGCTGCGTGTCTCTGTAATAAGTACTGTGTATTTCTTTCACAGTTTGATATAGAACAACATAAATAGTTTTCTTGGTGCAAGATCTGGTTTGTGACCATAAAGAAGTAAAGGGATTGTGTTTGTGCTGGCTACGCAGATGGGCCCAATCGAAAGCTGCTTATTTTGACCTGGGTTCCCATATATGGTCTGTGACTGTCCCGAGATCCCTTCTCTCTGCTAAACAAAATGAAATCATAGGTGCCTTTTCAGCTCGAGGTTGGCTTGTAGCTTTGCAAACTGATCTGCTTTCCTGAAGTGTTCCAAATGTACTTGCTACAAAATAATGTCTCGCTTGCTGGGATGTAGTAGCCAGAAGACATTTCTCCTCTAGAAGTATTGCTTTCATTCACAGATTAGTTAACTGAAGGTAAGGATATATTATCAGTGAATAACCACAGATTGTTGTAAAGAAAAAAATTCTGTTTCAATATGTCTATACAGTATAAAGGGTATATGATTATTATTAGTTAGTACTGTAGACCCGGCATAGTATTAAGACTTCTTTATTTTTGGTACTGCAAATCATTATGATGTTTTCCTCATCATATTTGGATTATGTGTACTGAAAAAGTGTAGAAAAATAATTGTTACATGAGTGGAGAGATACTGCCTACAAAGTCGAAATGCTCCGGAGATCCCTGGTCAATTTTAGTTACTGTGTACGTTTATAATGTTAGGCTTTGGGTTTTTTTAACAATGTATATATATTTTTAAAGAGTTTTTTGAATTATGAGCAACTGAAAGTGCTGTAATAGAAATGTATCATAAATCCATTTCAGTTTAATGGCTACTAATTAAATTACTTATTGATTGGTTAAACCTAAGCTTTAAGGAGTTAGTGTTAGTTAATGCACAAATTTAACTCTGTGAAACTATCTCTCTTTGGAAATATTTGTGAGGTCTCTGGAAAGGGCTTTTACACAGTTTTAAATTTTAAAGCTTCAGTAGGTGAGTAGTAGTAATTTAAAATACAGAACTGAACGTATTTACGGTTGTTTTTAGGGGTGCAGATATTTCACATATCTGCATGATTTAGACCATTTCAGAAGTTCCAGATAATTTATTTAATAAATACCTTTCAGTGGGAGAAGACTGACTTAAATAGTTTTATCAGACCCTTTCTTTACAAGGTTGCAAGAATCTCAGATATTCGAGAAAAAAATCTGTTACATATCCAATCAAAACGGCATGTCCGGACGTGCATGCTGCTTGTGTGCCTAAGAGCCTCCGTGAGTATCCTTATTTAGCTTTTCTCATTGATACAATGTTGGTTTAATTCCAATTATTCTATTAGTGTGGCTTTTGTTTAAACCCAGCTTACTAGACGGGACGCAGTTACACACAATTAAACTTTCTAAATGAGGAGGGACCCGAGGGATTCATTAATTGTTCTGGGGTGAAGCTGAAGAAGGTGCTGGGAGCTGAGAGGGAGGCCGCTGGCCAGGGGCGCGCAGCTCCCGCACGGGTTCCGCGCAAGCGGAGAGCGGCAGCTCCGGCTGCTTTTCGCCCGCGCAGGAAGGTTAACTTCAGCCCGCGCAAGCCTCACTGCTGCTTTTAAACCAATAAGGTTGGGGACAAGAGAGTAGCTGCGGTTTGCGTTACAAAAACAAAACCCAAAGGAAAAAAAAAAAAGAGCAGGGTGGGGAATCAGCGGAGGAAGAAGCAGCGGAGCGGCGGCGCTGCCCCAGGCGCTGCCTGCGCAGACCCAGGCGGCGAGCGAGCGGGGCCGGGCTGGAGCAGCCTCCCTGCGCAGCGGCTTTGTCTGACCGGCCCCGGCCCCGGCCCCGTCCCCGTCCCGCCGTGGCAGCCGCTGCCGCCGCGCTCGGAGCCCGCGGGCGCGGAGGCTGCGCGCCGCGGAAACAGCGCGCCCCGGCACCGTGAGTACCCGGCGGGCGCTGACAGCGGGGAAAGCGGCACGGGGAGAAAAGAGCGGAGAAGGGGTGCGACGGCAGGAGCCGTGTGGCGGGGCCGGGGCGGGCAGCGCCCGGTGACCGGCTGGGAGGTGCGGCGGCCGCTTCTGGCCGCGTCTCAGGCTGGGGTTTGTAGCTTCCCGCAGAGGCGGTGCCAGGCGGTTCCGCGCGTGCTGAGCAGCCGGGTTTGGGGATTCTCCGGCTGGGTTTCCTGGAGTGCTCGTGGTTCGGCGGATAGGAATAACGTGACGGTGAGATGTTAAATGGGGGGGTGTGGGGGGAACAGGCACGGGATCTAGGAAACACGTAGACCTTTCTGAAAGAGATGCGAGACCGTGAGAAAAAGAATATTAAAAAAACAATTACACAAAAAAAAAAAAAAGGAAGGAAGAATGCCTGACAGAGGTCTTGACAGCGCTTTCTGAAGCAGGAAATCCTTTTGCTTAATATGTTTAAATTTTCCAAACATGAAGGAAAACACACAGATCCCCACAGGAGAGCTTTTCAGGATGACAGAACAAACATCTACACAACTGAAATATTTGACGTTTATTGATACTTTATGTGTCTTATTTAGAACGATGATCTTAGAACGAGGAAGTTAAAGAGCTTTTGAAGTCTCGTTATGCTTACATCTTGATTTTGAGCAAACACAAAACACTCCCAATTATGTATTTCTCTCGGTGCTTCTGACAAACAGCAAGATGAAGGGCTGCCCTTTGCAGTGGAAGGTTTATTCTGGAAAAGTAAAGGTGTTAGTGCATTTAAAAGTGTTTCTTAGAAGGGGGTTGGGTATTGGTGGGGTTTGTTTATTTTTTGATAAGTAAACATTTACAAATGACACAAGCAGAAGAGAGAAAAGTTTTCAGAAAAAAAAAAGGATGGTATATTTTATGTAGTTTGTTTAAAATTAAAACTGATCATAGAGAGAAACTTGGGGTAAGAAGTGGAAATGTTGTGTAGTGTATCAGTACAAGTTTTTGATGTTAGATACCATGTATAAAGAATCTTTTATTTTCTGTCTTGTAGTGAGACAGTTTGCAGAGCATCTGCCAGAACACAGACTGCTCACTTGGTGTGGAAAATAAAAGAATTATGTGTATATGTACCTGTAAAAAAATATATATGTGTGTGTGTATACATGTTATATACTTTTATGTATATAAACATGTATGTGCCTGGCATTCTACACATCGCCAGTGAACCCATGACGTGTTCAGCCCAGCACCTTGCTGCTGTGGGAGCTTCCTGAGGCCTGGAAGCGAGTGGCTGTTCGCTCGGACGCCCCGCACAGTAACAGGCGTCTGGAGTCGCGCTGCTTCAGCTGTGGAAAGCGGGGGAAAAAAGAATGAGTAATCATTTTGTTTGAGTCGCAATGACCATGAAATATTAATTAGGAGCCAAAAAACTCTTGGAAGAGAAGAAGAGACATTCTTAAATGGTCGGTCATAATAGGAGCATTGTCACCCCGTGGTACTCCTTTCTTAAAGGGAAGCAAGTGTTGGAGTTTCAAAATATTTCATTCATAAGTGTGTGAAACAAGCACACCGGGTGATATCGCTGTTAGAAGAATTTGAACTAGTAATTAAAAATGGAATAACTGTAATTACCTGCTTCTGGCTTAATAAGTCTTTGAGGTATCTAATGGAAAAGCACTACTGTGCTGCTCAGAGCCTGGCAGTATGGTTATTGGAAGAGTGAAAGTGTTTGCAAGTTCCATGTGGTGCCAGCAAGGTGCTTTTTTGTAGCCAATTTGCTTTTTAGTTTTGATACGTTTTGGCTGTTGAAGCCATTATGTCTGTAGATACTGACTGCTGAAGGCTTTTGAAGAGGCAGAACGGCTGCTGGGGGAAGAATCCTCTTCTCTTCCTTCCTCACTCCCTCCACCCCTTTCTAAAAATGACAGATTGGTTTTTTTTTTCCCTGAGGAGGAACACTGATTTGAAAACTGACATTGTCTTTGAAATTTGCTGCGTTAAAGTAAGGCTGTGTATTAAGAAAAAGAAGTGTGTGTGCTGGCTATAGTTTTCTGGGTTAACTTCTTATTTTCACTTAGAAAATTTCTTTTCAGCTGGAAAAATGTTTTAAATTAGAGCCATTTAAAAAAACCCCAACTTGCTCCTTGCAAGCAAAAATACTGTGGAAAACCTGTAATTTACGCAAGTACCTACATTTTATTTGCTCTGTGCTGCTGAAATTTAGAATCCCTTCCCATTTACAGTTTACTTTTCACAGAACATTATTAACTTCTTGGCTTCATACATGATCTTCTGTCAGATGCTTTTGATTTGTAATTTAGCAAAGTATAATAAACAGTGCAAAAGTCATGAATTTTCCTCCGCATCCTGAGCTCTGTGGTAGGGAAAATGTGATAAAATGTGTACCTTAAGGCTTGTTTGATGATCTCTCAAAGCAAGTTTGCCTTCTGGAAATAATTTCGGGGGTTGAAGAGCATGGTATTAACAGATTTAATGTGGCTATTCAATGGATTGGTGGAGTACTATGTGAGGTTTAACAAAATGAGAGAGACAAATTGAACATCAACAAAACCTACATCTGTGAAGAATTATAAATTTAATTAGAAAAAAGGCAAACTTAAAAGACCTCATTAACTAATCAGAATTTGATGTAACTGATTTAAGATTCTTAAATGGATGAATTTTAAGTAGCTTTGCTAGCATTGTGCTTTTTTTCTCTCTCCATGTGCTATGTAGCGCCCAGATCTGCAGTTTGTATTAAGGAGAAAGATGTGAATGTTACAACAACCAAATTATGCACAGTAATATTTTTTAGGTATTAAGGAAAATGTGTATGTCATTTAGCATATAAAGCGTTTTTAGTTTCAGCAGAGTATGAAGGGTGAGTGACAGCTCCTTTTTTCTCTTTTTCTCTCTCCTTTTTTTTTTTTTTTGTGCCCCTTTGGCTGGCTCCGTAAGGCCATTGCAATTTTTATTTATTTAATTATTTTAATTTCTTTTATTTTGTTTTGGTTTTGATATGTGAGTTGTGTTGCAGAACTTCAATTATCCAGAAATATGTTGGCAAAATGAGAGAATGTATGAGAGTGAGCACACACCACCCAGAAATGTTTTTATTCTATGAACTGCTCGTCCTAAGTGTGGTTCCTTGCTAGGTTGTAATTTTGTACTACACATAAAAAGCTGAAAGCACGTGAAGTGTAGCATTTTGTAAACTGTAACTAATTTCACTCACATCTGTGTCTAATTGTTGTCTGCATTCGCATTCTTGAGAGTAGATTTATTTTTCCTGGACCACTCTGTGGATTCAGCTGACCAGCCTAAGTGAGGATTAGTTGTTTTAAAGTTATTTTGATTAAAGAGTCATTTTTAAATATGGTAACATGCAACACATGGTTTAAATAATCCTTGAAACACAAAGGAATATATCTAAAGTATGTCTAATGAAAATGAAGATTGTGGATATGAACTTTCACAAATCGTAGAGTGTTAGAGGACATATAAGGTACATATTTAATTCCCTTTGAATGAACTACATTTTTTTTTTTTACCCTCTCCCATGGATCTGTAAATGAAACCTCTCTCGCTATACACACACATTCACGTATCTGTACGTACATATCTGTCAGTGCACAGAAGTGTTTTGTTGTTTGTTTGGAGTTTTTTTGGTAAACAAAATAGTGATGAATAAATATATTTTGCAGTTTAGTAAAGTATGAGTAATACTGTAGGGCGCTTTGGAAAATATCAGTTAATTAAAGCATCTATTTGAAAAAAGGAAGTTTTGGGGTTTTTTTCATATAATAAGAGATATCTTTCAAAGGGTCCTGTGCAAGAGGGAGTGAAGATAGCTCTGTAAGCAAACTTAGTTCTCACCTATAATTTTTTCCAGGTGTTTAGAAGTAACAACAGAAACATATCCTAGGGCATTCTGCTGCAGTTTCTGGGGTAAAGAACTGGAAAAAAAAATCTTTAAAACAAAATGCACAGTTTTGAATGTATGTGCTTGTGTAGTTAGGTTTGGCATGTGACGATATATTGAAAAGCATGTCATGCAGTACTTTAAGTACCCAGTTATAAAAAGATTGATGTTTTTCAGCATGCATTATTGTGTGTTTCTTGACATCACTTGTAACGTTCTGCATTGCCTGGCTGCCCCAAGCGGTTGTTTACTCTTGCTAGTAGTAATTCTGTCTGTGATTAAAAATAACACACACACACACCCCCAGACACATAAGCAGGATTTGCTTGGATGATTTTTATGGCACTTAAAATGCCTCATCTCCTGTCTTTGCTCAGTGATCATTTAAGAGATGTCAGTTTGGTTTGAATGGAAACGCACATGAAAGATCCTCAGTGCAGATGTTGAGAGGCTGTAGACAGTGCCCAGAGAAGCTTTTCTTCGTTTTTAAGTGAAAAGTGCCTAGTGGTGCATCTTCACCTGAACTCATCACCTGCTGATAATTGTTTCCGCCTACAGAAAACGGTCTGTTGGCAAAGCAATGGTATATTTTCTGATAGGATATGAAAATCTTATTACTCACCTGAGTTATAAAAGGAGTCATTTTATTAATCTGGAAAATTACTGCTGGGCTTTCAGGTGGAACTGGATTCCTTTTTTTGATGGGTGACCTCAGAGGTAAATGCTAACAGCTTCCTCCTATTTATTTAGCCAGAAGTGTTCTTTTAAGTCATTTTACCAGAAATCTCATTAGCAATCAGAATTTTTATCATTAAAACTTCGCACAATAATGTGTGAGGCTTTTATTTTAATTCACCCTGGTTGGAGATGAGCTCAGTTGGGACTTGGTTGTGTAGTACTGTTGGTCATTGATTGAAGATCTTCACCATAGGTAGACTTGCCCCATATTGTGTGTGCCCCCCGGCCCCAAAAGAAAGTCTGCCTCTCCAAACTGCTTTGCCCCTCGCCTTTGGAGTGAGCTGACTTGTGGGTTCCCTGCCGCCCAGGCATGGAGGGAGGATGGTGAAGAGCGGAGGAAGAGGAAGGCCAATGCAGTGAGGGCAAGAAGCTGTCAGGAGCGAAGGGGATGGGAGGGAGACCTCGGCTGGCGATAGGAGAGGCGAGAGGATGTTGGGTGCTGGGGGCTTGGGTCTGGGGGAGGCTCCAGCCGCCCTTGGCAGGGTGGGGGGGCTCAGCACGGCGGGGTTACCTTGGCGGGGTGTGGGGAGCTGTGCGGGCCGTGGGAGGAGGGAGCCCCTCTGCAGCTGTCACGGGCCCCTGATGAATCACCATCCCGTCACTTGGCCGCCGTCCCCCGGCGCGGGGAGGAGGGAGGGAAACCTGCCGAGGAAACAACAGTTGAGCCTTCAATTTAAAGACAATATGCCTTTCACAGGCACCGCACCCTCCTCTGCTCCTTCTGGGTTTATAGGACAGAATTTGCATCCATGGTGATATTCTTTCTTTAAATTAAGGCTTCATAGTAAAGCGGAGTAATAGAGGCTTCTGTTTGTTTCCCTGATTTACAGGTGCAGAAGTCCCAAACCAGTTCAGATGTTGCTGTCTCCTCAAGCTGCAGGTAAGGATTTGATTGAAATTTGCTTTATTTCTGCAAGCCTTTAATTGTATTTTTTTTTAACTTCATGTGATAAGTAAACATTTATTCTCATTTTCTACATTAAGCAAATGAGTAAGCACTGCAGTGTCGCTTTTACATGCGTGCCACCAAGTCTGTGAACCACTTTTCCACTAAATTGTTTGACTTTATATTAGATACTGGCTTTTCAAACTCATTGTGATATTATCTTTCTTTATACGTAGCTTGGTTTAGGTAATATAAAATGAAGCATTTGTGTTTAGAAGGCATGATAAAATCTCAGTTCAAATATGCAAACTTCATAGCTGAAGTGACACTTAGGCTTAAGGATATTTATACCATTACTGTGGGCAGCATTTTAAAATTAATTTTAATAGTCTTTAAAAGAGCCTAAGCATTTACTTTAAACTGAAAAATTACTGGTTATAATGCCTTGGACATACAGTAACCTATGAAATTTCTACTGGGAGCAATTACTTAGATGGAGTATATCAAATAACATTTTCACAAGTTCTAGGTATAAAGAAATGGAGGGACAGGGCACTTCAGTCATAGGCTTCCCCGGCATCAGACAAGGGACATGTCATGGTGGGGTTGGCTTTTGGCCTTTTTATTTAAAGCTCTTAAAAATGCAAATAGGAAATATTCAGCTGTTTGTGTGCTATATAAACATTTAATTTTTGCTTTGAATCAGAATTGCTCTCCTCTTATTTTGACTAAATGACAGCTGCTGAGGTACAGCAGAGTGCTAAGATACTATAACACCTATATGGATTGCTGTATGTTGGTCATATCCCTTTTCAATTGGGCATGCTTTATGTAATCCACAAAGCAAACAAGTGAACAGACATAATAATGTTTTAATGCCGCATTTGTTTCAACAGAAACAGAGGAACAATTAAGTAGTTTGCCAGAGTAAACACATACATCAGGAATATCTCATTCCCTGTCAGTAGTTGATAGGTTTCCACAATTGCTTCAAGTGTTTTATTTGTTTTGGAGGCCCATTATATTGCCACTGAGTGGTAAACCTTGAAAAAACAGAGTGTTAATTTGCTGTTAAGAGAATATGTGTCTTTGTATATTGATAATCCCATCTTTGTATGTATCTTAAAAATACAAGGTGATATAAATGTTTAAGGTAGAGTACTTTGTATCTAAATTTTATTCTGTTAGAAGCTATGAAAATAATTATGGTAACTGGTCAGTCATGTGTGGGTAGAAAATGAGTTTAGTGCTAGAAAAGATCAATCTGGGAGAAGCTGGTCACCTTTTACTAAGTGTGTTCAGGATGTTGATTAATAGCAGGCTGCGTTTCATATCAGTAATTCCCCTGTAGCCCACGTGGAACATGTCACTAAAACTAGTTGCATCTTATTTTCAGGTCTATGGAAATGCAGGATCTAGCCAGCCCACACAGCCGACTAAGTGGTAGTAGTGAATCCCCCAGTGGTCCAAAACTTGATAACTCCCACATAAATAATAATTCCATGACACCCAATGGCACAGAAGGTGAGGCACCACTTTTTTACTGTTTCATAGGGGTTTTTTTCACCTTGCTGCATTGGTATTCCTGCAGTCAGTAAACTGTATAGAGAAAATGTTTTAGTATTTTAGGTGTTACATGTTTATGTAATATGATGTGTAGAGCTGATGTTCAATGTTTATCAGGAGTTACTATTACCAAGTTTCAGCAATAGCTTTCATTTCAGGTTTATATTCCTTTCGTGGAATTTAAATGGGCTGAGCAGGTAGTATGTGTGGAGCTTTAAAAAAACCAAAAAAACCAAAAATCCTGAAAGGGCAGTTTAGTGCTAAAAAAAAAAAAGGGAAAAAAAAGAAAAGAGATGTTTCTAATTGTCCTACTACAAAAAGCAGTCTTTGTCTTTTTCACTGTATCGGTATTTCTTTATGTTCTCACTTCTCGCAAGCTCCTAAGGCTATGAAAGTTTTGTCAAGTAGGCTAATAAAACTGAGTGTTGAAATCTCTCGGGCTAGCTTGCTGCTCTGATGGAGTAGCCAAAATTCAAACAGGTGTAGTAATTCAGTGGGGTAAACTGATACCTATTTTTCAAGAAGCAGTCAGACAGTTGATAAGTTATGTTTCTTCTCACTAGAATACTAACAGCAGAACAACCTAACAGCTTTGCCAGTAATATAATACACGTATAATACATATAATAATACATATAATGGAACACAGAAGAGTTACATAATAACCAATAAAAAATAGTTCTTCCTGTAACGTTTCTATGGCAATAGCAGGAAAGGTTGTAGATGACATTTGTCTGGCTATGTGAACAGAGATTTTAATGTGTTACTGGAGAAGAGTTGCACAGCTTCAGTATTTCTGTTCAATATAAATGTATAGTTAAACAACTGTTGTAGCAAGGATATGCATTTTTTTCCCTAAGGACTGGGTCATATTAGTTCTGTCAGACTGTTTAGGATTATGGACATGTATTTCATTCTTCCAGGAAAGGCACATGTCAATCAAACAGATGTCGTCCCCCTCAATTCCCCAAACATCTCTGTTATCCATTCTAATTGGAGTCCTTTGTAGCGGGAAGGGTTTATGGGTTATCAGATTAACAGGCATTTGTGCCTGAGTTGTGTATAATTTACTTATTGCTATTGCTGTAAAAGTATTGCTGCAATCAAATTTTAAGCCACTTGGAAAAAGAAAAAAAAAGTAAATTCTTAAAGAACAAATAAAGCAAATGTGTTAACGTAGTTTAAGCAGAAAAATATTTCACATCCACATATGAGCTTTCCTGCTTTTAAATACCTAAGTATATTGTTATATTTTTCTGTTGTATTATTTGGTATACCAGTTTTGGTACAGGATAAAATTGTTTCACCTTTCAAATTAAAATTCTATCAAGTGAAAGCCTTTGCTGTAAACTTCACCAGCTTTTGTACCTTCTGTGTAACTTGAAGGTTATAGGGAGTGTTCCATGGAACACTGAAAGACACTCACCATCTGGCTCGCCTTTTTTGTTCTAAGTAGTTGTGGCCAGGCATGCACTCTGAAAAATGGGGTGCTTAATGTGACTTTGTCAGGAAACGAGCTATATGTTTTATCTGCTCATGTACTGACCTCAGGTAGCAAATAATTTTGGAAATGCTATCCCAGCTTCTAGG
Organism: Todiramphus chloris collaris; assembly: GCA_025345505.1. NCBI lineage: Eukaryota > Metazoa > Chordata > Aves > Coraciiformes > Alcedinidae > Todiramphus > Todiramphus chloris. The sequence continues at coordinate 13,558,608 of JANVCC010000261.1, read as the reverse complement.
TAGATATTGGAGTTCATTGGAGAAAGTAAGCTAAACCGTAGTAGCTTGTTTACCTGACCCTAGAATACTAAAATTCAGGCTTATTAATTTTGGCTGAGGTCCACCCAGAAAGCTATGACTTGCAATAGATGCTTACCTTCTGAGACAAAGCCAAATGGTTTTCTTTTGTTTGCCGTTTTCCCTCAGGTGACATGACCCTCCTCAGCACGGCAGACTGGCTGCTAGGCGCTAGCACCCAGAGCCCCGCAGGTTTGGGGGGCTGCGGTGGGCGCTCCGCATGTGTTTTCAGATCCTGTCTTGAAAAATAGCTTGTGCTTGGTGATTCTGGTCTAAACTTTCCAAATCGAAAATGCCTGTCTCTGATTGCTCTTAAGTGACAAATAAGGAAAGGTTTCTTAAAGAAATGTAATAGAGTAATTTATTTCTGAGTTCAGTGTGCGCCAAGAGACAAAATTTGTGAGAGAAGCAGATGCTTAAGAGTCTGAAGGTGGAATTTTTACTGTTAATCTGTTTTATTGTGAGAAAATGTTTGGTCTGGGTTTAGGAGCTCAGCTAAACAGGCTTAAGAAAAAGAATGAGAGAATCAAGCAAGGGTTTCTTTTTTTTTTTTTTTTTTTTTTCCTAATAAAGGTTGAAATAATTTTTTTTTTTCTGAGATTCTTGAAGCAGAATCCTGCTGAGTCACAAGTGGCAGACTTTAAGAATGCAGTTGTAAGGACTTGCCAAACACCTTTCTTGAATTGCTGCAGTGTGGTTTGCTTGCTTGTTGCACATATGAGTGGAGGTGTGGGCTCCTGAACCTTCACATGTTAAATATGTGAAACTAGTGTCTAACCTACTGTGCACTTACTCTTACTAACGTGAAAAAGCCCTCCTTTTCTGGCGTAAGGGACCTTCATGTGAATGAGAAACCAGGGCCTCCAGGTATTTACATGTTATAAATATCTTGTAAAGATATGTTAAATTTGATTTGACTATGGCTGTGATTTAGGGAAGTCTCCATGCCTCGCAGTGCAGGATATGCTCACTAGATGAGAAGGAAGAAAAAAACAACCAACCAACCAAACACCCCCAACAAAGCAAACAAACCAAACCAAAAGCAAACAAACAAAAGAACCAAACCAAAACAAAAACCCCAACAAAACAAAAAAAAAAAAAAGAAGAAACCTTTCCCCCCATCCCGAAGTGAAATGGCCCTGTTTCAAACAAATATGTTCATTAATTCCTCTAAGGCATATTTTCAGATCTGTCTCTTATAAATGTTGTTCTACAAGAGGATGTGGTTGGAAGATAGCTCACTGTTACTAGCTGATATTTTTAACTCCACACTTATTGGTAGGTTTTCAAAGCACTGAATGGAGACTTAGTTATTTGATTGAGTCTGAGTTTAATCTCTGTGTGCAGCTTTGATATAATAACTCTTTGTGTACTTAATTTCATTTTGGTAGAGCAAAATTACTGTAGTGCAGAACTGACCAAGCAATGATGAAGAAATTCAGGGGGATTTGGGGTGACTGCAATTTATTTCCCCCTAGCTAAGCATTTTGAAACAAGTCAGATTTACTACTCTGTGTTTCAGACAGCAATTCCTCTACAGCGTTCATTTAGAGCATAGTAATTTCTGTAGAACTTACACTATTCTTTTAAATTTGTTGCAGATTGAGACAGTCTTCAAAGGATGTAGGTATGGGGAGGGGAAAAGTAGCATTTCCTTGCCATTTCGATTTAAAAAAAAAACAACCACCAAACACAGCTAATTAGAAGTAATTACTTTGCTGGTGCTTGTTTGTTTTTCTCCTTTTCTCTGGGCCAGGCAGCATGGTCTCCAAGCCAGTGATGGGGAAGTAACAGGGAAATTACAGACTCTTAACCAGTCAGAAATTTCTCAGGATCAAATGCAGAGGAGTAGTGTTAAAATATCTGTCTAAAGACACTCAAAAATCAGCGTTGCCATGCCAAGATGGTGTTGATGATATAAATACTGCAGTATTTGAGTTTTCCATGAGCTCTTCAGAAGTTTTTCCACAAAGTACCCTCTGTCATAGGGAACATCAGAGAGTAGACATCATAAAAAATTTGGTGCTATATGACTTGCTGTAGAATATCTATTAAACAGGATAAGTGAAGTAGTGATCAAAATATTCATAATCATACTTTATCTCTAATCTTTTGGCAGTGAACTGCTGTGGTGGGTTGATACTGAAGGAGTTAAAGAAACAATAGCAACAGAGTCTAATAAAATTGCCATTCATTAAGTTTCATCAGGCAGTGGCTGTTCCAACAGCAGTGCCCTCTTTGGCAGAGATAATTCAGAGAAAAGGCTGTGAGTAATCAAAAAAATTTGAAAGGAGTAGCAAAGCTGTTTTCCATAGTGGACAACTGCATTCAGTTTCTGCGTACAGTGATGTTTACTTTTATCTAAAGATTGTAAATCGCTTCTGATGAATTACATAGAGTGAGAAACAGAAGCCTGTGGCCCATCATGATAATGTTTTATGCAACCAGAATGGAAAAGAACAGATGAAGACTGGGAGAAGGAGCGGTGGTTTGCCAAGCGACTCTACTTCATTCATGTTAGGGAGTCTGGAGATGCTTTTGCCCTCGTTTCTGAGTGTTCAGAAGGAAGAAGAGAAGGCATTTTTTTTATCAAGTGGGAAGGGAAAATGGATAACAAACTAAAGATCAGATTTTCAAAGATACATAGGAAGGGAGGCTTCAAAGGGAGTTGGACATGAAAATTCCTCTGGAGGAAAAAAAAAGGGTTCTTGCCCTTTAAGTACCTCTTGCAACATGAGAATGAGATCCCACACAAAGGCAGTCAGAGCTCCCAGCTACGTGACTATCCCATGGGTGACTGTTAGAAACGTTTTAAGTCTGGTGAACATAAATCCATCTTCAGGGTTTCAAAAGGCAGCGCTGTGTAGTATGTTTGCTGTCGAGTTGCAATATCATAGAATGGAGAAAAAATAGTTTTCAGTATTTGGTGAAGTAAGATGTTGAAATCCACAGTATGTAAGAAATCCATATGAGCTGGTCTTTGTTATGGCACATGATGTAGCTTTCTATAAGTAAATTATGCATTGAGCATCTGTTGTAATTCTAACAATAGCTTGTAGGACTCAGAATAGTCTTTCAGTATTGCAATCAAGCCTGCACATTGGTAGTGAATAATTTTAGATTTTGTCTAAGTTATTTATAGTTTTCAATAGTTATTCATAGTTTTGTCTGCTTAGGGTTGCATGGTTGTGGTTGGTGATGACAGTCAGAGAACATGATCCTTCTTTGCGAGATGCTTGGGTTCTGGTACCTTTTAATTGTTCATTTATGGAGTTTCTGTCAATTATGTATGCTAAAGTTTCTAGACTTGTGTTTGTGATGAAGAGCTTGATGATATGAAACTTGTAATTGATACAGGGATACCTCCGTATTTAGAGACCCAGAAATAATAGTGCAGTAAAAGTAAATCGGGAGAGTGTTAGTATCAAGATCTATTGATTCTAACTTCTTTAATTGGCCCCAGAAGAGGACAGTTCTGTGGGCAGATGCAAAGACTGCAGTGGTCCCAGGCCCCACACTGGCAAAAGTGATCTGAGGGTCTGTAGGGGCTAGTAATAATCTTCAACCTGCTGCCCCTTCTGGGTGATAAAAATCAGATACCCATCACTGCCCGTTTATGTGAAGGCAAGGGGCTGGCTTGGACTATCTTTTTGTCCCTGCTCCTTTACCTTTTCCTGCTTGATGCATTACACTGGCTTCCTTCCAGGCTCTTTGTCTTATCTGTGCTTTTATTCTCCTGCTTAACCAAGAGTCCTTCCATCTGTTATGAGCACACATAGCATAATGTTCTATTATCACTCTTTAATAGGTTTTTGTCCATGGAAATAGCTTGTCTGCTCCTCTGTTGGCTCAGTCCAGTAATTCCTGTTGCAAGGTTTTGAGGAGGAGACTAGCTAATAAATATCTATGTATTTGTTGTGTTTTCTGTATGCATTGTGAAAGCTTCACCTTCCCCCCACCCCCCAATATTGTCCTGAAATAAAGGACCTCATTTAAGTGAGAAGTTAATAGCAATACTGGTTCCCATGGACATTTGAGGGAATGAGAGGACCCTGTGAATCTGTCTGAGAGTCCCAGAGCTCTGCTGGCACGGTGCAGGATATCAAGAACCTGTGAAGATATTCACTGCTGTCACCAAAACCTGGAACTGCAACGCATCACACTAATTGCAGCATCTCTCCAGTGGGACCAGCCTGTTATGCACAATCTGCACGTGAGCAATTGTGCAATTGCACAGTGTAAGATAGAAATGTCATACACCTGGCCAGTAATGCAGATGAGAAGGAAATCCAGCCCTTGCTGTTGGTGTGCACCAGCAGAAATCCCAGGGAACAGTAGAACATCTTAGACTAAGATCACACTTCAATCGATAATAGGACGATGTTTGATGAGCCTTAGCAACTTCAGAGACTTGGTGACTTGATGATTTAGCTCTTGCATTTGCATCTTGTAATCTTCTGAGGGATTTTGCTTATCACAGATCAAACAGCATGAAACTTGGTCACACTTCAGGGTTAGCCTTATTATCTGACCCCTGGTAGGTAAGGGAAGAGCCTGTGCCACCTGGTTTGATGAGACAAGCTGCGGAGTTTGCTGCTGCTGGTTGTGGGGGGAGTAATGCAAGCTGGTGCTATACCTCTTTCTCCAGGTGAATTTGGCTTTAAGTCTGCCGGTCCTGGAGTTCAGAGCCTGGCTAAAAGTAGAGGATATTATTTCCCACGTATGAAAGGTCCCACCTGCTTTATTATTCTGCTTCTCGCTTCATGTCTCAGTCTTGCATCTTGTACACCTAAATGACAGAGCAGGCTTGACTTCTCCATGATGCTTCTTGTTCTCTTGAGGCCCTCCATGTTCCCAGAAGGTAGCTTCTTTGCTGTTAATGGCTGGGGCTGTGATGTTGAGTGGTCATTCTGGCTGGCTTTTGCACTACCAGAGTATGGGTATTTTACACAGATGCTGTGGAAACTGTTATGCATGGGCAGGGGAGTTGCCACAGTCAGATTCCCAGTCCAGGACTTAAGAAGCGGGTGGGGGGAAGGAAATAGGCCATAATACCTCTAAAATGATTGTTTCTGGGTATATGCTGCCTCCATTTGAATAAGAGAGGTGCAGTCATTTGGTATAAATGGACAAGTGAGTGTGAAGGGGTAAGAACATTAGTTTGACTTGGATGTTCTCATCTCCTGACGGCAGTGAATGACTGTACTTGCCAGGTGAATATCCAGGTTAATCTTAATCAGGAGCTACAAATGCTATTAAAACTTCTCTCCACCCAGATGGTTTTGAATTTTCTTTCTGATTTTGCACTGTAGCAGTGATGCTATTTCTTTGTGAATTTAAGGTTTTTTGCTGTTAGATGAGCAAGTACAATGACGTTAAAGCTCTTTCATTTGTATATGCATAATGCATAATGTAAGGGGAAGATCAGGGTCACAGGGGAAGCGTGCAGGATGTGAGGGCTCAGTCTAGCCCAAATACTGCAGAAGTTTTGAAGCCTTCTCACATCAGAGGAGGGGAAAGCAGGAAACAGTCTGGGCTTGAACTAGAATGTGCTGCTTTGAGCAGGGACTTTCTTTGAAAGCTAAACATAAATTTAGGCTGGAAATTACCTTGTAGTGATTACCTTCTGGTAATTTCCAGACAATGCAATTCAGGAAGAGTCCTTTGCTTTGGGAGCAGGAGCAAGTAAGTTTATCAGCTTTGTGTTTAGGAGCTGATAATTTGATAGTCTGTGATAAAAAGATAGAATAATGTCCTGGATAGGAGTTGAGTGGCCTGTTTATAAGTAACCTGTAACCTGTTTATAAACAGAAGAGAGTTTGAATAAAATAATGGAAAATATAATAAGCTTAGAGATATAAGGTAGAATTTTTGTCCTGTTGTTAGTGACAATTATCTTTGACCTTTCAGGCGACCTTTTGGATGGTATCTGGATGGTATCAAGCAAAACAGTGTATCAATGGTAATAGGTGCATAAAATACTTAAGATCTCTACCTGGTACTTAGCTGCTAGCATTATCTGAAGATGTCACTTTGAGAGAAAGCAAAATAGATACAGAGATTGTAGTTGTATGTATGTCTATAAATGAAATTACAGCTTCAGTTACTTTGTTGAGCCTATTTATGCCACGCAAATACTGAGAGCTGTTAGCTCGGGAATGATTTAATTTTGCCTACTACTACCTCATATAATACAAGGAATAAATATAATGTTATAATAATTCAGTCTTAAAACTGCAAACTTAAAACCGATTTAAGAAGTCAGCCATGTTTACAATATTTCTGTCCTGGTTTAATGTATATTGCATAGCTGTTAACAAAGACTAGTTCAGTAGATCAAGTCTTATTTGTATTTTAGATAATCTAAGTAATTTGAAAAGTCTTATTTGTATTTTAGATAATCTAAGTAATTTGAAAAGATATTTAAAAACCTTAATTTTTTCATGCTTTGATGGTGCAGTCTTGGTGATGTATTTGTATGACTTTTCTGTTAGGAATGGCCAAATGTTAGGTCTCTAAATCCATGTTTAAAACAGCCAGCATCTCATTCCTCATAGCACTCTACTGCTATATATACCAATGACTCCATGACAAGCTGTGAATTCAGAAAGTTTTTACTTGGCCAACGAACGATGTGAACTTGTGGGTTATGGCCTGAAGTACTTTCTCAGTGAAGTTCAGAAACAGCCGTGTAAGTCATTCTTAACCACCTTTTGTAATATGCCTGACAAAAGGGGGACATTGCACTTGCAGTCTCTGAGTGTCTGAAGAAGAAATACCTTGGCAATTGATACAGCATTGGATCAGCAGTTATGCGATCCAGAATTTTTGTGCTTTTTTCTCAGACTTAGTATGAGTGTTAATATCTACTATTCCTATTTTTTTCTGTTATTCCATTGTGTTGCTTTCTTATGTAGTTTATTTTTAAATTTTGTTTTTAGAATCTCATAAATGACTGGGAAAACTGGGAAGAATGTCTCTCTGTTGACATAGCTTCTTAAGCTTCTTGGTTTCTAAATCAAATCTATATCAGTAATTCTAAACAACTGTTGATTTTTGTTCAGCAGATTAGGAATGCATTAGGTTTATCCTTGGACTTCTTATTGATAATCTGCTTTATTGCATGAGTGATTTTGCTGGCACTAAAGCTTAGTAGGATATTGCTAGTCTGTCTCTATAGTGCAGGTCTGATAATTCTGCACCTCTGTAAAGGTCTGTTTCGATAAAGAAGCAGCAGGAATGGGAATTCTGCTGTTTCGCTCTCTGTGGTCTGTGCCACAACCGAGCATGCTGTTGGCAGTTACTGGCAAACTTGCAATGTGTTCTGTGTGGAAGTGGCAGTATTCCCAGTCATTGCCCAGTGTCATCCTGTGAAAGCTTCAGGTCATGTTACGGAACCGTTAGTTAATTGTCATGGCAAACGCGTAGAGTTGAAATCCAGAGCATACTTCAGGACTACGTGGCAGGGCCAGATCCATGCCTGTCCAAAGCTTTGCTTCCTTGGACAGCTACATATGTCTTATGATAGACATGGATTACTGATGCAGTACTGTGATAGACTGGCAGACTTGTACCCTTAGGAACCCCCTTTTGGCAGCTCTTTTTCCCCATGATTCTGGGGTGAAATATGTTGCATTACAAGTCAGTTTTTGCCTTGGGCAAATGAGAGACCTTCCTGGACAGTGAGAATCCAGAGGTGAATATTTCCAGATGGTAAACCCAGGTCATTTTCTTCTCAGTTAATTTTTTTGCATAGCAAGTTTACATCCCCTTGAAACATATTTAGGCTCAGATAGAAGGAAATATGGTGTTGCTTTCTGGCATTTTGATTAAAATGCTTGGGGAATGGAAGGCTTTTCAGTTCCTATCCATCTTTATTAAATTCCAAACTAGCTGCAGCACAAGGTCTGTTAAGGTCATGGTTGTTCTAAAGATGGCATGATATGGCTTATTTATTATCACCCTGCTAATGAGCATCCAGATCAGGAATGATGTGAACAGCCTTTCTTATCCCGTATCTTCACATATGCAGGAAATACAGCAGCTGAGAGAGGAGACATAAAGAACACGTGTTCTGAAAAATTTGTGAGCACCTCTATCAGCATTTAGAATTCACTTCCATGAAGAAGGCAGTGCAGTGTATTTTGTGTATGTTTTCCAAAGTCATGTTTAGTCAACACTATTCAGTTATAAACATGGTTGCACTGAAGTATCAATGATGAGTCTCAGAGACGGGAATTCCATTATGATGAGGCTTTTTCCCAAATGATATCTTTAACAAGGATCTAAGGAAAAGGCATGGGAAGTAGGCATTTAAACCTAGAGAAAGGGGCAAGGAGGGCATTTGCATCCACTTAAAGATTTCTAAGATAATTTCTTTATGTCTAGAACAAATGATGCTATATGTCTCTCTATTGTGTGAGGTGGTTCAGCGCAGTCCTTGAACTGCTAGCAGTTTGCAGTGATCCAAACAATGACATTTTATTTTATACGGAATAGAAAAGAATTGTTTCTTCAGTAGGAAGAGGTGAACACTTTGGAGAAAGCACATATGGAAATCTTCCACCCTTTACCCCATGTTAGGCTGATCTCTTTCATCTTCCTCTCTTCCTCCCCCACAGCTGTCAGCTACAGAGAAAAGCAACTTTTGTTGTTATTTCCAAAAGTGTAATTTCATTATGGAAATCAGGCTCAGAAGACTTACAAATTTTGGGGAAAGATGGAATAATCTATGATGGAAGTATTAGTCTGACTGTAAAATGTAGCTGTGATAAACTTCTGAGAAAAAAGCAGAAGATAATATAGCTGCTATAATTCTTGGTAGATTTAGGTTAATGAACTGTCTAGAACTTGCTGTAAAAATCTGGTAGTTTCTGGTAAATCACTTGGGATAGACACTTTGCAACAAAAGTTTTGTTGGCTCTGTGTGTTAGACTTTCAGTACTTAGTTACAAAATGGCTGTTGGATACGTTGTATGCTGTGATTTAAGAATTACATTTGTATTAGTGTTGTAGTTCAGGTCATGAGTGCACTCTTGAAGTAAACCTCTTGGCCGCCCTTTCTTACCACATAGTTCATCCTGGACTTCACTTCTTTGAAAAAGGGTATGCTGCAGAAGTGCAGCTAATAATGGTTTTTTTAATCTGCTGATGGGAGCTCACTCCTAGGGATGGGACTAAACCTAGCAAGAGTAACCTCCCAAAAAATACCTACACTGTGAACACCGGACCCTCTGCATCAGTCATTTCACTCCATGAAACTTTTCTTACTGGCCTGCACTGCTTCCTAATGCAGGTGTGGCAGAGTTTGTGTGGGAACTAGCATTGATCTCCTGATTTAGCATGTGCAGATAAAACTTCCTGCATGAGAACTGAAAGAGAACACTGGGTCATTAGTAAAATCTGGAGAGATTGCATATAAATCCCATGGATGAGGTTGGGTGAAGGAAATCAGGCATGTGGAAATAAGAATTTGGATTGGCAGGAAAGAAAACGTCCTTTGCCAACAGGCAAACTGTCTCTCCCTCACCCTTTCCAAACCTGGCACCAAAAGGGTTTCTGCTAGTGATGGTTGCAGTTCCTGAACACACGTGTGTAGACAAACATATATGCACACCCATGTCAAGGTGACAGTAAGGCGTTGCATGTCCAATGGGGTGTGGTTGACTTTGGTTTTCTTGAATCCATGCTCTGCAGTGGTACTGAACAGCCTTGCTGACAGGCCTGGTGTGCACTGGTTCTGGTGAGGGGGCAGCAGTGACTCTGAGTCAACGGGAGCAAAAGTGGTGTCAGGTTGATAGTAAGATCATTTCTGTTGTTTTCTGAAGCGTCGCCCTCAGTTGCTTTTGGTGTCCTGTAACTCCAAAAAGCTGGGCATGTAAAAATGGCTGTGCGAGATTGCTGTGCTGATGGGGTGACTCCCTGGGAGTAGATGTTGTGTCTGTTTGCATCCATGCCATGTCAGCCCCGTCCTCTCTCCGCAGATCAGAATACTGTCGTCACTGAGATGGTACTGGAGTAACAGGAAGGGAAATGTGTTCATTTACTGGAGGCTTTATTAAAAGTCATTAATTAATAATTAATTATGAAACAGCATTTGCCAGGAGAGAATCTCTTGTTTTCATTCTTTTTTACTTCCTGACAGCTGTATTGAGTTGTGGGTGCAGAAGTAATAAAATGTAAAGGCCTTTTCTGAAGTATCTGGTGGGGACTGTGTCCCCTTTGTTTATTCAGGGTTGCTGACTATAAAGTTGGTTTTCATTTTGACAGGGACAAATCCACCATGAGCAATGTATTTTACTTCATCACAAATCCTCATTTTCCTTCTGAAAAGTCATTTGGATGGAAAAAAAAATTCAAACAGCCGTCAAGAAAACCATTAAACCATTTAAAAATTATTTCCTTTTTTTGTCTTATTCAAATTTCTGTCTTTCAAGCCTGTAAATGTCTGTGTGACCTGATCTAAATGTGAGCCCTTATTGTTGGGTCTGCAGGATTAAGAGGAATCAGGACAGGTGCAGAGAGTTGCATGGGGACTTCTGGTTTGTTACAGTAGCTCTTATTCCTTGGGAACAGAAGTAACCCTCTTGATCATTTTATATGTATGTGTAAATCATAGCTGCTGGTACTTTGCATTGTTTGTATACACAAATACATAAAATGCAAAATATTGATAGCCATGATTTAAGACAATTTTGGCAGATTTTTGTTGTATTGAATTTGTGGCTGTAGTGAGTGTGCGTGCATGTGTGTGCAAGAATACTAGGTGCATATAGAATATATTTTATTTATATTTCTATAGTTAAAACAGAACCAATGAGCAGCAGTGAGATTGCTACTACTACTACCACAGACGGGTCTTTAGACAATTTCTCAGGATCAGGTAAGGAATAAACAAAGGTTTTAAGCTCAGCATATCTTAATTTACTATTTTCTTATCCCATGTGGTCCAAACCTGTGCACAGCTGTTGAAAAGCTGTGTGTGCTTTGCAGCTTATGCCTATTCCTGTTCATCTTACTCAGACAGTGTAAGTCAATAGGAGCTTTCCCCGAGTAAGGAGCATTATAGCATCAGGCTTATTAATGTCCATTGGTTTCTTCAGTGGGAGTCTCACCAGGGAGTGTTCTGGCCCAGACTAATTACTCTTTTGATTTCTCTAAGTAAACTTACCTGCTGCTGTGATTAGTGTTGTAACTGAGGGGTAGGTCTTCCTCACTTATTGTTATTTATTATTACCAAAGTATTCATTCTTTTGTCAGGCTTTTTTTCTTCCTGGAAGCCAAACACATCTGAGCTCCTAACACACAGGAGAAAAACATTGTAAGAAAATCCTAACAAGTTTGCACAGTTTTGCATATCTGTGGATTAGCTGTGGTATTTCTAGCACATCGTGTTTATGCTGCAAATAAAATAAAAAAGGATCTAATACTATGTCCTGGGACTGTATCATCAGAGTAGCAGAATCTGACATCTTGCAAGCAGCAAGGCTTCGAGCAGCCAGCCCTTTTCTGACCTCACGTTTTCTGCGCCTGCTGTCGAGCCTGAAAGTATCAAGCTTGAAAGGCAAAAAAGAGTTTCTAGAGTATTTAAAAATCTCTGAAAGCAGAAAAGACAGTGTATTTAATAGTAGCTGTGTACGCATGGTGACCTGGCTGAAGGTCAGACTGTAGCATTTGAGGCATCTGCAGCCTCACAGGCACAGAAAAGGAGACGATGGGCTGTGGAAGTCAGGGAGGGGGATTCCCTGCTCCCCTCTGTGCCCTGGAGCGAGGGGATGATGGATTTTCCCTGTAGTTGGCCAGGAAAGGGGTAGCTGGCAAACCTGTGCCTTGTTTATTTCCAGGCACTTAGCAATAGGCCTGTTGTTTCTCTGCTGTCTGGTTTTACAGTAGTCTCATAAGCTGCTGCTGACCCTTCCCTGGCAAAGTCTTCTAACTTGGGCCCTAGGGAAGCAGCACCCAGATGGTCACCAGAGAGGGAAGGGCTCCTGAAAGTGATACCTGTGTCAGGACAGAGCCCGCTGGGGCAGAGCCCTCCAGGGCTGAGCAGAGCCTGCCGGCCCATGCGCTCCGCTGTTGGCAGCACCCTAATGCCCCAGAGGAAGCGGGGGTGGGTTGGCGTGGAGCTCCATCCCTGCAGTGCCGGGTCTGTGCGGAGAAGCTCTCTGTTCACCCTCCTAGGCTTGAGCGTTTCACGGAGGACATTTGCACATTGGACATCTTTGTGCAATACTGACTGTTCTGAAGGTCTGAAAGCATTTTGGAAACAGATAAGGTGGGGGCAGAGGAGGAAGTGTACTATAGTAATACGTCATCTGTGTTATAGTATTATTTTTTAAAAAGAGGCACATGCTCTGAAGCTGGCCATATGTTTTCAATTGAGGCATGCATAAAGCTCCTTCATAAAATGTAGGTCTTAAAAATTCTAAAAGTTAATAAAATGTTGCACTTGAGATATCAATAATTCTTTGAAAACATGAAGGGAAATGTTTCCATTAGGAAATAGGTTGTTTGCATTGAAAATGTTGTCTGTGTGCGAGCAAGGAATAAACTATTGCTCAGGAGTTGTACAAAGGGGCAATTTAGTATTTGATATTTGTAATCAAGATTTTAATGTTAAGCATTCTTGAATAGTTCCTGATAAAATATTATTTTCTTTCTAAGGTATCAATGATATTTGATTTTAATTAAAATCTTGTTAATACTCAGAAATTCTATTAGGAAAAATAATATTTATCTTTGGTGTGTGTATTTACACTTCTGTGTGCTTTCTTTTCTCCTTGGTGCAGCAATTGGAAGCAGTGGTTTCAGCCCAAGACAAACACACCAGTTCTCCCCACCACAGATTTACCCTTCCAAGTATGATATCTTTTAAAAATAATAATAGTAGTAATAACAACTGAAATAGGTAGATTTTAACCTCATTTAAAATAATAATTGGATCCATCTGTTCAGTTACAATTTAAACTGCAGCAGCTTCTAGGGAGAAAAATACATCTTTTTAATACTAAGAATGTATTTAAAAAATATTTGGAATGTTCTTATTTTACTTATTCTCATGTTATTGATGTCTTATTGGTGCTTTGTCTTACAGTTTCTGTTGTCTGGCATAGCCTATGATTATGTGTTAATGAAATAGTAGGATTATAATAAGGCTAAAAATAAGTACATGCATATCCGTCTAATACAGCATCTGTCCTGTTTTCTGTCATTTGCAATCAATAGCAGACCATACCCACATATTCTTCCCACCCCATCTTCACAAACGATGGCTGCATATGGGCAGACGCAGTTTACAACAGGGATGCAACAAGCTACAGCTTATGCCACTTACCCCCAGCCTGGCCAACCGTATGGAATCCCTTCGTATGGTAAGAAATCATGTCCACATTATTTTATTCCTGAGGTAAATGTGTTCTAGATTGACATTACATGACTCTTGCACTAGTGGGACAGCTGTGGTCCCCAGCGTTTCTTGTGGAAGACTGGTAATTTCCCCACTGGAGTGAGTGATGCTTAATTTATGTGTTAAAGAGATAAAAAGCTACTCAAGAGGATGATTCTGTTTTGTGGTCAAGGAGTGAGATTCGTTAGGCTTTTGTTGGTAATATGAAAAAAAAAAGGCATCACTGAAATGAGAAAAGAGCTTTAGGGACTTCCACAGGTACAGCTCCTGGTGACCTGATGAGCTCTGCTCTCCAGCAGTGCAGGTAGGGTACCTCAGTATGTCAAGCTCTAACTTTCAGCTGATCCAGACAACTGGATTCCAAAGGAATCCATAAGGCTGTGCTAATTTTCAGCAGGTGACAAACTGATTCCAAAAGACTTCCCCCCCCCCCCCCCCCCCCCCCCCCAAATATATATAAGCAACCAAAAAAAAATAAAATTCTCACTTTCAATGTTTTAAAACTCCCTAGAGGTGAAAATTGAGGTAAATTGCCACTAAAGCTCTGTCTGCCTGATGAAGGAGATAGTGCTAAGTAGGAAATATTTCAAAAAAAATTTAATTTAAAAACAAGCTGCTGTGGGTGAGACCATTTTGCTGCCAGACTGTCTGCTGGCAGACCACATAGCAGTTCAGCAGTGAGGATGCATTATTTGAAAATAGGTCTCATATTCCTCTAAGGGAATTTAATAAAAATATACAGTCCACATGCTTTTAGCAATGTATTTTGTCAAGATACGTTCAGGTAATGTAAATTTTATACCAAAAGTACAGAACTCGCAGTACAAGTTGTGCCCCTTAAAATCTTAAAAAATCTCGTTCTGAAATCCGCAAGTTAGAATCCACTGGGTCTCAAGTATATCCTACAGCAGGTTATTGTGAAGAGTAAGTACAAGAAATTCGGATTTTCTCCTTACTTTAAAAAAGGGTGTTTCATTAATATATCATCAATAATTATGATTAGAGGAAGCATTCTTCCTGTGGTTACAGCTTTGATTACTTACTCCAAAAAATATGGTTATAAACAAGTATGGGATGTTTCAGTTTCATTTCTTGCATTTTAAATTTGCACAAACAAAATACTTTAAGGTTATTTAGACTACTTTTTCAAGACTATGGGGATTCTTGCCCGCTGCCTCCACAAGCTCATGCTGCCAGTGAAGGTTGTCTGCTTTTTCCAGATGGATCAAGGGGGTGATAATAGACGACCCCTTTCCTCACCGTGCTGCTTTTGACACGTTTCTCCTGCAGATACCTTGTGTTCATACTTGGCTGGCTGCAGTGGCTTCGGCAGCCCAGACAGCAACTTTTTTGGTTTTTTGCTTTGCTCTTCTGGATGAAAACCTGACCTCGCTGAAGTCAACTATAAAACTCCCACTGACTTCAGCAAGCCTTGATTTCAGTACAAAGCCTTGATTACAGTTCAGCTGTCTTGCTGTCGTCGGAGCTATAACTGAGTTGCTTTACTTGGCAACTGTTTGCCAGGGGTTAACATGCCTGCCTGCTCTTTTGTTTTGTTTTGGGGTTTTTGCCCAATCCATGCCCAGTGCCTACAGCTTTGGTTAATTTTGCCTAACATTTTACACTGTAGAGCTGCTTTTGACCACTGAAACCCCCAGCTCCTGAGCCAAATAGATTTTAATGCATTTTGTTCTTTTTGGACAGTACCTCCTGACTGGGGCTAAGGTGCTTCTTGCTAATGTACTTTATAGGAATAATATTTACAAGCAAATAACAATTTAAAAGTTTTGGGACCTAACACCATATATATTTTTGCATAGTTAAGGCACATGATATAATCTGTGCTCCTGAAATAAATCATGTTGGGATCACTGGGAGGCTATTTTGCAACAGGCAAGGCCTGAAGCCTTGTTTGGAGCCAAATTTCTCCTCTTCCGGTCTGCAGCTTAGACCCCATGTGCCATCTGCATCGACCTTCTCTTGTCCAGGAAGAGAACATCTAGTACATATAAAGCAC
>JANVCC010000261.1:13393725-13543029 GCA_025345505.1 Todiramphus chloris collaris | reverse complement strand
TTTTTTTTTTTTTTTTTTTTTTTTCTTCTTCTCTTCTCCAGGGCTAACTGGAAGAAAAAGTATTTGTGAATATCAACTGCCCTCAAGTTTTCTCTCTAGGGCAGAGTTTGTGCTGTCTTGCTTGTACCTCTGGCCTCTTCATGTTCCACTCCCCCCCCTCCAGCGCGCTGTGGCCAAGGAGGCAGGAAGGGGGGTGGAGGGGAATGCCACTGACAGCTGCCTCCCAGGGGCTCCTGGCTCTAGTTCATCTGTAAAGCCCCTGAGGAGGCTAGAGAATTTCCTGAAGCTCCCTCCTCCTGCCTGCTCTGCTACCAGCATCTAGCAAAGTCTTTGCTTACCAGCTTCTTCCCTTTCCAGATCCCGGCAGTTCTCTTATGTTTTCTTACTGTTCCTTACCGCTTTCTTGCATATATTACACTTGGGAGAAAGAGAAGGGAGCATCAAGGTTTCATGAGTGAAAGTGTTCTGGATGGGAGCAGGTGGAAAGAGCAAGTCCCGGGAGATGAAAGGCTCTCCATAGCAAGGAGATTTGCAAAAGGGCATGTCAGTGCCAAGTTGTCTTCACTCAAGTGTCATCCTTCTGCCACTGCCTTTGATCGTCTCCTCCTGCTTTGTCTGAGTTGGAGAGTTGAATCAGGCCATTAAAGCTGGAGTAGAAATGTAATGCTTGATTTAGTTAAGCTTTCTCTAAGTAATATTTAATCAGCATTTCAGAAGTCCTTAAACAGACAGCAAATAGGGATTGCTGATACCAAAACATCCATAGCATGTTTCCCCTTGGAAATGAGGTGTCAGTTCATCATTGGGACTGTTTAATTGTAACATGAAACAGAAGCAGCAAGTAAGCATCAGGGAAAAACAAGCAAACAGGGTTAGTCTGGCAGTTAGGGGGTCTGACAGAGGAATTAAGGGTAAGTAATGACAGCAGTTGAAAAATAACAATTTAAATGACAGAATAAAATATACTGCCATTTGTATATAGGGAGATACTGAAATTTTGCAAGCATAGTAGCTTCTTAGCCCTCTCTTGCCTTCAAATGTTGTAGAATATTATTTAAAAAAAAAAAAAAAAAGAATATCTCCAACCAGGAAGTGGACTTAGATTAACAGTCATTTTCAAAGGAATGTTACTAATTCGCACTTAGCTAATTCAGTTCAAATAATGGTGGTTTCTGAGCAATGAAGTATCGCTGAATGCCACAGTGAAACCTAAGAGTATTGTATTACTTTTCCAATTATTTTTAAATGGTAGTTTGTGTTGGGACAACCTTATAATTAAAACTAAGAGACAGAGGCTGAATTGTGTGCATTTCCTCAGTGTTTCACTTGCTGATACTCACTTGCTTGTTGTCTTACAAATTGGGGGAAGAATCACTGAAGTTGGGAAGCAAGTCATTCATTTAATTGCACTTTGGATTCTTTTATTACTAAATGCGGAAATAAGAGGGTAATGTGATGTGTAATGGATTTCCCTGTCAGTGCAGATTAATGGCTCTGTCGTGTTTTCCCAGTTAGGGAGACTGATTCAGGAATAGTTCCTGTCTTATTAGGTGTTTATTTGTTAAAAGACTGCCTCCTATAGTGTTTAATTAGCTTTGAAAATCATTATTACAGTTAGTGCTGCTAGTTCTCTTTACTTGCTTCTAATTCCTTAGAAAGCCATAGCACTCAGAGACATCTGATTTTCATGTAGGAATAGTATATGATGTAAATCTCAGTTATGCCATTACTGGGTGGATGGCAGGAGAACTTCGCTGTATTATGCTTCATTAAAATCATATAAATTTGCTAATCTACCTCAGTGAAATTTCATGAATATATGGAAAAGTTAGCTGCTGGCAGGAAAGGAAAAAGGGAATAATGCAACTTCCTGTTCATGTATAAATTTCTTTTGCAGTTATTGGAATCAAAGTTTTAAATTTAACCTCTCCCTGGTGAACTTCGGTTTTACGTGTGCTTTTAGACTGCCCTTACCCTGTTCATTTGTGCATGCTCTCCATATTTGTTCCCTTGTGCATGCAGTAATAGGTATATGTTAAAATTGCTGTTAATGAAGTGATTTTCTTTTCCATCCCTGTTTGAATATGAACAAATAGATTTGCTGTCACTAACTGATTTAGGTGCATTGTGGGCAGGCATCAAGACAGAAGGTGGATTGGCGCAGTCACAGTCACCTGGACAGACAGGATTTCTAAGCTACGGTGCCAGCTTTAGCACCCCTCAACCTGGACAGGCTCCATATAGCTACCAGATGCAAGGTCTGTATAAACAGATATTACCATTAATTAGATACAGTTAATGATATGGGATCTTTTTTTTTTTTTGCTTATTCTTTACATTCCTTGGATGCTTGAGCACTTATCTCTGATGTTACTGCTGTTGGAGCTGAAATGATGATTACCTTTGCTGAGAGCAGCGACGGGGCAGCTCTCAGCAGTTTGGAAGATCCCTCAGTTAGTGACTACATTAATTTTTAAATAGTGAAGTGTTGCAGTGTTGTTATAGTAAAAAGGATCTCCAAATAGCAATTATTTAAGGAGTGAATGTGACAAAGCAAGTCCTGGAAAACATGTCAGGATTATGAATTTAGGAAGTGCCAAATATAATTTGACACCTGATTGTATTCAGGGAGGGAAAAGGATATAAAAATACCTACTGCAGCTGTGGAGGTAGCTAAGTAATGATTAAAGTCTGTTTCTTTGAAGTCTATTTAAAAGGTCTGATTCTGTGTATGTTCAGGCTATTATTATCAATTATATTTTGTAGCCTTGCTTGCCTGTTTAATTTACTTAATCTTTCCACCTTATTCTCCCAGCTTCTCTTTCCCCTGCTGTATTGGGAAATCGCTGAGTGTGCATGGTTCTGGATTTTCACCACATAAGGGCTATATAAAAATATCTTTCTTTACTACAAATAACTAAATTTAGATGTCTTCTGCAGGACTTTTCACCCCTGAATTTGACAGTTGCAATCAGGTCTGTTGCAGATCGTAGAATTGTTGAAATATGTGATCTCTGACAGAAGGATATATTGATCCAGTCCTTTGCTCAGACACCGAGAGGTGTTTTTTGGGTTCTTTTTAAATCCTCTTTTGAACTGTGTGTTGAATAGCTCTCTTGGGCATAAGCAACCATCTGATCTCTGAAGTACTGCTTGCTTGTAGTGTGCTGTGACAAGAAAGAGGAAGATAGTATTAAGAGTAGTGTTAAAACTTTCATCTGCATACTGAATAGTGGTGATCTTCTACTCACTGGAGTAAATATAACCATAACCAGGTTGTTGGTTTTGCTTTCTGCCGATAGCCACAGTATAAAAAACAATAAAAATGAAATGCACATACCCTACCCTGAAAAAAAGCCTCTTTCTCTGTAGGAGAGAGCTCAAAATACTTGCCAGCAGCAGCTATGAGGAACTCCTGGACTGATGTTCTAGCTTTTAAGAAACTGATAATTCATGGTCACTAGGAAATAGCTATTGAAAAATCATGTCTCTGTTGCCTGTAATTTGTATTGCAGTAGTGCCTTCATATTGGGATCCTGTAGTGCTGACTTACACAGTCAGATGAAAATAAAATCGCCATAGAAGTTGGACGCTAAATTAAAACCCATGGGCTAGGAGGGCCTCATATAACAATAAAGCTGATGCTTTTCAGGCATAATAAACAGTGGCCACCCCATATTGGTTAGATAACAGCTCTAAAGGGTGTGGGTTTTTCTAAAGTACAGAGGAGAGGGGTATCAATAAAAAGGGATTTTAGGGAGGACAATGAAGTAGTTTTGCAGATATCTATGGGAAACTCATTTGATGGAGGGAGGAGGGGGAGCAGCATGGGATAATGTGAGAGAGTACTTGTAGGAAAATTTTAGGAGTAAGTACTGAATTCTGGCACTAGTAGAGCAAAGCTAGGACTTGATCAATGGCCTCCACGGAGGTCTGTCATAAAGGGTATTCCTTTCTTTTCTGCAATATGCAAAATGTCTAAAAGATCTGAATTGACAAGGTCATGAAAGGGGGGTGGTTGTCAAAAGATGGAAAAGTAAGAGCATTCCACCTGTACCCATTGAAAGGCAAGGATCTAAAAATATTCTGCAAATGGAACATGTTAAAGATGACCCAGTTGTGAGGCTGTAATAGGAGGAGGGTCAGAGGTGCTGATTTTCACCCAAATCTGAGGCTGTGCTGTGCTTGGGCTGAGAGCTGCTCACCCTCAGAAGGCAGCAGGTTGCTGGCAGTCTCGCTGGGGCAGGAGAGCCACAGGTTTGAGTGAGAGAGTCTGGGGGTCCCTGTGGTGCTTGTATCATTTCTGTTGGGCTTGTGAACAGCTTGGCATAAGGATGAGTGAAAGTCTCTTACAAAAACCTTGCAGACTGTAAGAATAGAGATAAAGAGAACATTTCAAAGTTGTTAGAAGCTAAGCAGAAAACAGTGACATTGCTGGACAGGTCTTTCTTGCAGATAAATCTTGACAGTATGTATCTATACTATACGTGATAATGTGTCCTTTTTTTTTTTATGTTTTCATTAGTCTAACTTTTGAATTTGAAAGAACTTTAAACTGACTTAATTTTTCCTTTTGATTGAATAGATGTTAACAGTAAACAGGAGCATTTGTTTCCCTTTCTTCTTTTAATTTTGGAAGGAAAACCTAATCATAGCTTCAACTATTATTTAAGGACAAAACAGGTTCTCTTGACAAGAGACAGGGGTAGGGGTAGTGCTGCTGCTGTTTAGTTGTTTGGGCAGAAACCTCCAGAGAAGGAAATGAGTTTATTCTCCCTTTCCCCTTGAGCAGTGTATGGGCAGGCTGCAGCCTCAGCTTTGTCTTAGCTTCCAATAGCTGTTCTTCATCTGCGTGCAGCTGCCAAGCTGCTAAATGGATATAATGGATCCCCCAACCTCCTTCACAACTGAGCGTTCCATGACAGTGTGCTTGGGGCCCTGCCTGACACATTCCTGCCTGCAGTAAAGGGGATTTCCTACCAGCCTTGCAGTTGCTCTGCTTGTGCTCCCTGTTTGGGGTTACCTCGCGCTTGAAAGCTTTGGAGTTATTCTGGTTCCCCTCCCTGGGAAGAATGTCTCCCTGCAATGTAAAGGCACTGCCTTGTGGTGCGTGTGCAGCCAATTAAACCCAGTGCTTTTCCTGACCCTGCTAAAATTACAGCGTGATTAGTCACTGAACAACAGCAGAGGGAGAGACTGCCAGCTTTTGAAAATGATGAGGAAAATCTCTGCCTGTGACTCCTTGCTAAGGTTATTCTCTTAATTGGATTTTTGTTTGTTGCAAATATATCATCCATCCACAGGGAGATGTGGAGTGGAGGGGGTGGGAAGAGGACCCAGGTGGTCCTGCTGCCCCGTGTCCCCACTCCTCCCAAGCCTTACTTCAATAAGTATATTCCTTAAGCTGTTTTTCATATAAGTTGCTTCATAGATGTTGAAAGACCACTTAAATGACTAATGGCTGTGGAAATGGGCTGTTGTTCCTATATTGGCAGATTTATAAGGATTGCTCAGTGAGGAGAAATGGAGAAGGGCTGAGAGAAAGACCAAGGAAAAAGCTCCACTTGCAACTGTCTTCTTGAGTATCCCCAGTATCCTACTGCTGGAAGGGTGCTAGAGCTGTGATGAGCACCAGCATTGTTTTAGTTACTAGGACTGTGATGTTTGAGAATATACTAACCAATTGGTTTGGGAATTCATCCGTAAAAAAGTAAATGTTAAGGTATTTGGTTATTATTATACAGTATAAAAATATTGTGCTGGATGGCTAAGCAGTTACTAGGACGACACAGGGGAGATTGCCAAGGATTTTTAAACACTGTAAGCTAACGGAAGAAACCTTGAATTTAAATAGCCCATCTGGCCATTTTAGGCTTTCCCAGGAGAGCTGCGCTAAACTTCTGCCACATACATTGTACCCTGATGATGGACATAGCCCATGGCAAGGAGGCTGAGCAGAGAAAGCAAATGGGCCTCTGTTGGAGACACACCGGGGAGGACCCACATCCTGCGCCTCGCGTCGGCACGGGGACGAGCCCCACGCCCTGCTCCCAGCGGGGTCCGGCCGTCTTCCGACGCTGGCTAGGATTCTCAGCTTTAATGTGGGTCCATGCTCTTTGCAAAATAGACCTTTGACCTGCAATTTACAGCTTTTATCCCATTTTAAGGCTATATAGCTGGCCAGCTTGGGGCAGTAAATCTTGCACGTTTCATAAAGATTTTTATTTTTGTTCAGCCAAGGCAGGAACAGCAGCTCTATGCTGTGCTGCAGCCACTTATTTAAAAACCAAATGGCAAAATAGGAGTATTTTAAAAATAACTGTAGGCCAGTAGTTCTGGGTGGCCCACAGAGCCGATTCTGAGAAACCTGTTTCATGTTTGTTACGGTCTAGGAGACCCCTACCCCTCCTCCGTCGGAGCCAGTGCTGACCACGAGATGAAAGAGAGGTTTGCGTGGTGGTGTGTGTGTGTGTGTGTCTTTGTCTGAGAGGGAGGGATGCTGGCTGCCACGTAATTACTTTGCTCATTTGCTCTTGCAAATTATTTGCCAAAATTTCTGTGGCAAGATAATGTATTCATCAAAAAAGTTTGTGTTTATAATTTTTTTCTTATAAGTATGAGAAGCCTTTTATATCTTTTCAGGATGGTTTAAACTGTGCACCTATAAAACTTGTGTTTGAATGCATTACTGCATCACTCGGAAATAACTACAGAAATAAAAAGAAACATAGTGACTTACATTCTTCCAGACACAGCACTCTTAGAAATAAAATAGCATTTCAAAGTTTTGAGATTTAAAATATTTTTCAGCTGTATTTTGGCTCTGGGGTATGTTATAATAAAAAATAACATCTGTTTTCCAATTTTAAATTAAATTTAAAACAACATGTTTTTCTCATTAGTACTGTTTATCTGTACTATCTGCTAAACTTGGATGTCAACTCTTCTGCTGAAGTAATCTGATTTTAGTTCACAGGATTAGTAGCATCTATCAACAACTCCAGAGCCTTTGCACTGATAGCAAATACGAGAGAAGTGTTTACAGTCATTATCACACTTTAATTTCAAACTTCATTTTTTGCTGCTGCTGTTGGACAAACTTCACATCTACTTAGAGGCTTAACTTGTGTGTGTTTTTAGCAACTTTTGCCATCAAAGCATTTAAATATTTTTCCACTGGCTTCTTATAGCTTGGATACCTATTGGGTTTTGTTACTTAAAAAGTAGATCGTTCACAAATGCCCTTCAGGGGTTGTGCTGAGCACGTGGCCCTGCCGGTGTTCATAGCTGCTTGGAACTGTGAGAAATACTGCTTTTCCCAGCGCGTAACAGCTGCGTAGGATTTGGTTGTTAACTGAGTTGGGTCGGGTACCTCAGAGCACCAGTGCATCTCTGTGCCTGTCTCCCTGTTGGTTTCCATCCCTCCTGGCCTCCTTTGCTCACCTGTAAGCTCCTGCTCCCAAGGTCTCGGTGTATCTTTGCACGCGGGCAGGTTTCGGTGGCGAGGGAGGCTGTATACAACCCCTGAGCTTTCACGCAAGCTGCTTGCTGGCTGGGGCTCTCCTGCTGGATGAGTTCAGTAGGTTGTCTCATTACAGACTTGCTGGTGGCTTATGTAGCTTCACCCTGTGCATCCATATGTCTCAGCTGGTGGCTATGTCACTCCTGGGTTACAACCAGCGAGGGCAAAACAGCTGAAAGGGGGTTGCTGCCCTTTTAGTGGAACAGCTTCTCAGGTTAGGTATTAAACAAGAGTCCCATCTGTCTATTTTTGGTGGCTTGTGAAGGGGGAAGGAGTGAGGCGAAGATGGGAATTCAGTCTCTGGGCTAAATTCAATCTTAGAAGGGTCTCCTTTCTCAAAGAGGTTCTTTTTTTCTTTGTGTCATGCCCAGTAGAATCCATAAAAAAAAGTGAAAAGGTTTGTGGCCCAAGGCTGTCTATGTTCGATTAGTGAATCCTAATGGCTCTGCAGTCAGGCTGAGCTCTCTGGAGCAGGGAGTTACGGCTTGTGAAGTTCCTGTGAGGGGCTGAGGCTCACGGAGGGGAGAGGACCCAGTTCACCAAGGTGGTAGGAGAAATAGAGCCAATGGACTTCAGTGAGGGGAGACCCATCTCCTGGGACAAGGCTTACCATTATTGTTCAAGAAAAAGTGCAAGAAACCCTCATTACTTCCACAACATTGGGTGTCATCCAGAGGGGTGGGATAGCCTAACATTGTCATGCCTGAGGTGGCTCCTAATTCCTGTCTACATTTCAAGTGTTTCTTTTTATTGCAACAAGGAAACACAGGGTATAGGAAGGATGAATTATCACTTTGCATATACTAACATGTTGTAGAGCTGATGACAACCAAATCCATAAACATATGGCAAATATTACAAATATGCCCTATCCTTGTGATATGATCACATGATGGAAGTTATTTTCTGATACTGTGTTTTAGTAATTCACATAATTTTTCGTTTCATTTCAGGTGGCAGTTTTACAACATCATCAGGAATATATGCAGGAAATAATTCACTCACAAATTCTACTGGATTTAATAGTTCACAGCAGGTAAATTTGTAAATATAAGTTGAGGAAACTTTGGCAAAGAGCATTTTCATCCACTGAAAATATATAGCCCTTATATATCTTTTTGAAAGAAATTGTATCCTTTCAAGTTAAACTAATGTTCATAAATATTTTTCTTCAATTTGTCATCTTCCAATAGTAGGACTAGTTGTCTGGGATTGATGATCTTGTTCACACATCGTCAGCAGCGTGTCTAATAAACTGTTTGTATGAGAAGACGTACTAAATTATGTATAATTTAGATTTCGGTTTACTGCCTTGAAGTTTTAGGTCCTACAGCATCCAGTCCAGGAAGCGTACATGCTGAAATTCTGACATGTGTTTCTAGTTGTATTTTGGATTTTTTTACTAAAAAGTAGCAAAACTTTGATGGACTATTCCGTTGCTTTTTTGTGTCTTGCAGGAATATCCCTCTTACCCCGGTTTTGGCCAGAGCCAGTATGCACAGTATTACAATAGCTCACCATACCCTTCGCATTACATGGCGAACAGCAACACCAGCCCGACGACACCCTCCACAAACGCAACATACCAGCTCCAAGAGCCACCATCTGGCATCACCAGTCAAGCGGTTACAGATCCTGCTACAGGTAATTACATGGATTTTATGGTCCCTATGAGGCACGTTTTTGTAAGTTGAAAGGGGGTTGAATTGGATTGAGATTTTTTTATTATTATTATTTTGTGTGTGTGTGTGTAGTCATTGGTTTTGTTTTTTATTATTTCTTAATCCTGAGCCTGTGGCACATCTTACACAGATTCTAACAGAAGATAGAAAAGCCAAGATCAGTTAAAGTTTTAAAGCTTTTGTGAATACAAGTTGTTTGTATTTGTAAAATGCTTGTGCTAAAAATTGCAGGCTGTGGGAAAGGTTTTACACTAAACCAAAACCTGATGCTTTTAAGCTCTGTCTTCATTAAGATAAGATCCTTTGATTTTTCTTAAGACTGAAATTAAGAAGCCTTCAGACCATAGACCAACTGTCCACTTGAAAGAGAGCTTTTGTCTTTTTCACTTTGAGAGGACTTAATAGTGCTTGTAATGGGGAGTTGACATTGCACAAGTGTTTCCATTTTAAGGAAAGATTTTCAGTGGCTTGTCCTTTTTCCCACTCATTTTACCTTTGTTGCTGGAATTTGGCAGTCCTTTACTAGTTGAGATACTTTTTTAAACATTTAGGCCAAACTTCTCCAGCTGGTATTAGAAATGAGGGGTGAAAAATACTTTTCCTGTTATTAAAAATAAAAATAAAAAAAAAGCCAAAAAGTTTTTTAACAGTCAGGCATATCAGTAGTTAGTAGATGACAGAAGTTTGAGATCTGTCAGAGAGAAAGACCAAGGTTGCAGATGTTTCTCAGCACTGTGGCAAGAAGCATCTATGATTTGACAGGGTTATCAGGAGGCTTCGTTTTGGAGTTTTGTTGTGGGAGGTTGTTTTTTCATTTTCTTGAAGTACTTGATGGGACTGGTTTTACATGTGTAATGTGAGCTTTATTTTAATATGATCTGCTAGAACTCTTGCTTTTCTGCATGAGCGTGTTCCTGAAGAAAATGTACAAAGTGCTCTCTTCTGATATATTTGCTGAAAGTAAGTAGGGAAGAATATGTAGCTTGTGTGTGTGTTTATAGACACAAGATCACATGTCTCTGTAGTGTTTTTCAGAAAGGAAACTTTCTAAATACTTGAATGCACATTGGAGTCTGTGGCTTTTAGAATGTATGGATGCATATTGGAGTCTGTGTCATTACTCTGCTTGTCGCTTTGGTTTTATTTTTTTGGTTTTGTTTTCTTGTGGGATTGTTTAAGTTGGAAGCAAAAACCAAATGTGGTCAAGGTTAGCTCTTATCAAGATACTAAAATTGAGTTGTTGTATTGTCTGGATCTTGATCTTTTGCTAAACCTTTTTAAAGTAGTTGATACTTCCTAAAAGCGACAGTAAACACATACAGGGAGAGGAGGTGTATTTTCCCCAAGATCAAACATAGTGGCTTAAAGGCTGTCTTCCTGTTTAAACAGTTTTCTGTGCTCTATAAGCCTGGACAGAACTTTTCTTTCAGTTTCTTTGCACAAAGTCTTTCTTTTCTGCCTCAAATATTCCACAGTTTTGTTAAGAAAGTTTTGTCTAAAAATTTGAAATACTTTGGTGGGCTTTGTTATGGATGGGTCCTGTACCTAAGCCCTCTTGTAGTTCATGCTTTCATCCATGGATGCCCTACCACTGCTGACTTGGTAAAAGCCATTCCCTGGATGTGTGCACACCTCCTCTGGCACTGATGGGACTGCTGTCTCTTTCCCTGAGAGTTTATGTTACTGATTTAACAATTCTGAATAAGTTCTTTCAAAAGGTTTGCAAATAACACCTCACAATATCTACAGGGCTGTCTTGGACTGGCTGCCTGTACCACAGGTCTGGACATATTTAGGGAAGTGCCTGCTGTGGGCCACTCTCTGTTCGGAGGTGCTAAGGAAAGCCATCCTTCTGTTCCCCTTCACCAACACGTGTGGGCACAGTGGCAGAAGGGCTAGACCCAGATTTCTCCATTTGTCTTTATCCATTTAAGTTGGGATCATGCCCATTTAGGCTCTTTCTGTACTAGGTGGAGAGAGGTAAATTACACTTATTTAGAGTTCAGTTTAACTACAGTCTTAATCCTGAGCTGCCAAAGCCACTTCTCTGGTGTGAGAGCAGTTTAAAGTGGTGGACATACCAGTGCTGGGTTCCTAGGTTAAAATTAGGTGAGAACCTTTTGCTGCCTCCCAAACATTCAGCCCTGGTGGAAGGGAAGCAAGGTCCAGTCGGTGAGTCCATTTTCCCCTGGACAGTGTAAATCTTTTTACTTTCTTCTTGCTGAAACTTCTTGCAAAGCCTCAGTTGAGCTCAGACACAGTATGTTGGGAAGACAAAGAAAGGGCTGGATCAAAGAAAAGAGGGATCGGCATGAAGGAAGGTAATTCTGAGGGAGTGAGGACAAGTGAAAGACATATTGAGAAAAGGAAATTCACTGCTGATTCAAAAACAAAAAAGCAAATTAACCAAATTTTAACTATAGCTAGCCAATTTTCTATAGGATGCTTTGCCATGTCTGGTGAAGTTAGGCTGCTGATTCTCTGCCACAGCTGGAATGCTGCTTGTGGGGATGGTGCAGAGCCATCATATTAGGCTGCTGTACCCCTTCAGTAGGATCGGCTCCAGCTGCGGAATTTCCACAGCTCTTGCTGGATGTTGATGTCTTTAAACATCTTCTATGCTTAAACCCCCCATGTAGTCTGAGTGGTCTGAACTATGCCAGGACAAGTACAGAGAAGCCTTCAGACTTACAGAGGCACCAGAATAATTTGACATAGATGATTCCTAAGAATTTGGACCAGTAAATGAAACAGAAGGGTCTGGTAAGAAACATGTGAGAGAAAGTCATTATGTGCACTTGTGACATTTTTAGTAGAGTTTTGCAGACTCAAAAAGCTCAGATAATTTCACTTAAAATAGGTTAAATTCCTTGTCCAAATATAAAAGAATCTTTTTATGATTTCCCACAGTTCCTAGCTAAATATTCAAGTTTTTGCCATGCAATCAGGGATGTCCAGGGATTCTTGCAGAAGAATGTGAAATTTTCCATGATCAGTGTTTTTGCTTTCTCTTCACTTTGTGGATCTGAAAAATTTCTTCAATCACAGTCATGACAAAACCTTTTGATTGCACAGAGGTTGATAGTCCCTCCATAAATCAGACATACAAATAAACATTGTGTTGCAAACAGAAGGCTGTATTTTTGATAGCGACATAATCGGAAAATTATTAAATGAAGCAATAAATCAAAGTATGACATTCCAAATTTTTAGTGTATGCTTTGCTTGAAATTTTATTTGAAATTTTGTATCAGTTCAAAAGTAAGAGCCTTCAAAGCAGGGATTATTTTTTTTCTTTTGGGGGGGTGTGGGGGTGTGGGGTGTGGTTGGTTTTTGTTTGTGGTGTTTGTTTGTTTGTTTTGTTTTTGGGTTTTTTCCATTTGTAGAATTCTAACATTTGCTAACTATTGAATATTAGGTTCCTTCAGGGATGAGCTTTCAATCCATACATGAGTAGATTATCCCAGTTATATGAACAGCAAGTTGTTGATTTTTCATGTGAGCTGTAGTATGTAAGAGAAGTAATAATAATTAAAATAAAAATAATAAAAGTAGACTAGTGAGCACTCTCCCTTCCAATACTCAATTTCACTGAAGTAGCAAACTAGAGGAAGTATTTCTTTATGTTGCATATATAAGCTGAGCTGTGCATCTGCCTGCTGCAGGGTGTTGTGGGTGCAGAAGGTTTATGCCAGTTCAGGCCTTGATTAGGCAGACTTGAAGACTGGATTTACACAGACACCAATGTCACTTCAAGAAATGCTTTACACAAGAAAATCACTGCAGACAGTGGATGAATTAGCATTGCATGTGTGTCTGTCCTTTCTGTGCTCTCTCACCTAGTCACCTGCTCTTGGCCAGTGTTGAAATTTATCCTGGACAGATGGAGTTCTGCCTCAATAAATTATGTCTGCCCTGATGCTCCAAAATAATTAGAGGAACATTCATAACATATGTCTAAGAGCTAATGTAGAAAATGGATAGTTATTACTATTTATTAAACAGTGTTTCTCACAAGAGAGACTTGTTCTTGAGACTTGTTCTCTTTCTCTTTTCTTGGTTTCTGCAGTAAGTATGTTTAAAATATTACTGGAAGGGTTGGGTTTTTTTTCATATTACATAATTCGCAGATTAAAAACCTCACAAGGGCTGTGCTGTCCAACAAAAATTGTTCTCAGCCATGGGTTACCATTTCGCTCTTAAAGACTAAACTTCTTTTTCCTTGAACACTGTATCACATTTAGTATTGAAAAAGGGAAAGCTACTTTCAGTTTCTCCTTATGTTTCCTAACAATAAATCAAGAGACAGGAAAGTGAAACTGAGAAAATAGACTATACAGGCAACTTTTCACCAATACCTGTATGGAAACAAATATTGCTGTATTTGCAGTACATAGCCAGTGTTCTAATATTTACTCTTTTTCATAAACATAAATGAAGAGTAAATCCTAGAGTATATATTTACATAGGAAGGAAACTCAATGAAAAATCTATAAAAACAGAAATGAGATTGGATTCAATAATGTATGGCAAGGTACAGCACTGGTTTTACTCTTCTGACAATGGTTGTTCTCCTGTCTTTTATGTTAACGATGTACAAATTTAGCTCTTCCACACTGCATCCAACAATATATAGCCTGACTTGCTGTCACAGGTATGTTGAGGCTAAGAACTTGCTGTGCTTTTCAATAGACCTTTTTTGAATAGACAAGATGTTCATCATTGGTTTTAGTAGGATTAAAAGTAACAATAATTTCAAATTGTTTGAAAGCATAAGTAATGAGTAAGGAAGAAATGCCTACAATGTGTATAAGTGCTACCTGCCTATTATTGCACTGCTTCATCTGTTTTTAAAACTTTTTTTCTTCAAGATTGAAAGTGGAGGAAAAAATCTGGACCACTGCAGGGCTTGTTTATATGGTTGTTGTCATACATAGTTAATGTATCTTGTTATATATAAGATATACTGTTAATATGATATTTTGTCATTATTTTGAATATGCAATCCTAAATGAAAACGTCACCCAAGCCTTGAAATAAATAGATGTTTTTGCCAATATTTTTAGCAGAATATTGCAAGACTGACATATTTAAACTACCTGTATCTTACATTTTTGTTATACAGGAGTTAAAATAAAACTGGCCTGAGGATTTAACATCTTCATTCAAAGTTAAGTTATTCAAAAATAAGATTTGAGGGGAAAACATTCATCTGGGTACAATCGAAGTGGAAAATATTTGTACATACCTACTTGCAGATGTATTTGACTATACTATCTATCCTAGGCCATCTCACCCATCTGATTTACATTGTGACATGAGATATGATTACTTTGCTAATCTGCATTTACTCTTTTTTGCATACCCTTTCCATGCAGTAGGGAAAAAGTCTAATGAAATTTGCAATGCCTGTGTCAACATCAGAAGCAAAATAGACTTGATTTGGGGAGTTCTGGGATAGCTCATTTTCCCCAGATTTGTCATTTGTCTATTGCTGTATAGTACACCGTAAGAAAATACAACAGTTACTTAGGGTGGATTTCCATAGCAAACAGAAAGGAATTACAGAATGTGGTGTTGCAAATAGTATCTCTGTGGCTGTATCTATATTCATAAGTAATCAAAGTATTCCTATTTATGAGATGATGGAAGATTATCCGGTGTGACAAAACCATCAAAACTGCCCACAATGATGTGTAAAGGGAAGTATACACTTAGGAAATACTATGTCAAGTTGCAATAATACAACGCCTTGAAGCACAGGGGAAAGTCTGGGTGCAGAGAGGTGCTGTAGCAGAGAGATCTCAAATTATGTGTCTATTAATGGATGCAAAATAACTGTTGCTACATTATTAATATAATTTTGTGAAGTCATGTGCAACACGCAGAAATGGCTGTATCAGTGCAGAGAGATGGATCATCCGCCCCGTATCCTGCCTGCTGCCGTGGCCATCAGCAGACACCCTGGGAGCAGCAAGCTCGTGTAAGGCTTGCCTTAAAGCACCTTTCCAGCTTTCGGATATTTTCATCATTTCCAAAGCTGCTTCTATTTGTATGCTTAGGATATTCCTACATTAACATTTTAATTTGGCGTTGGACTCTGTTCTGATGTGGAGCTTTGACTCAGTGGAGTGGTCCTAGAGCACCCAGCTGGAGTCTTCCCAGACAAAACTAACCTAGAAGGTGTCCTCCAGGGCAGCTCATTAATCTTCCAGCCCATATTGAGGATGCCCAGGACACTAAATCAGGCTGGACTTACATTGAAATGACCTCCCAGAAACAGCCAGTGAATCCTGAGGTCCTTGCAGACACTCTTGTGGTCCAACAGACCCAGCCTGCTAATGTAATATGGCTCTAGCACTCCTGAATGCTTCTCTTCCACAGGTGTCTTCAGGCTTCTCTGGAACCTTGTAATCTTAGGGGAGCCTGGCATTTTTTGGCAAAATGTGCTACAAACCTCCTGGCTTCTGTCTGAACTCAGCTGGTGCCAGCTTGCTTTAATACTGGGACTGGCAGTGGAGAGCTGATTCTCAGCACCTTTTCATCTCCTGATTTTGTGGAGGGCTGGGTTTCCTCCTGCACTTCCCTGTGTTTGTGGTACTGAAGAGTAGTCTAAAATAAAATTCTGTGCTTTAGAAACATCATCATTTCCCTTGGCTAATACTACAGTATGTCTGGTACTATGAAGTGAGCTGAATTTGAACAAAAAAACTACTCCTATCAGAGATCAATGAACATGGAGTAGTGGCTATAACAGTAATATGTTTTCTAGATACATAGCTTGACTTCAGCAAGGCTTTTGCTGCCCTGACAGTTAAGTCTTTTCACTTAACAATCTTATGAGCAAACTAGGATGAAGCAGTCTGAAGAAACTACAGCAGAATGATATAAAACTGTTCAGGAAACCATGTCCAGAGAGAAGTCAGTGAGAGCTCTCTGTTAAAATAGAAGGATGGCTGCAGCAGCATTCCTCAGTGTCTGCCTTGGGCCCAGCATTTTCATTAATCATTCAGATGACGGAACAGAATGTGTTTGCCTATTAAATATGTAGATGACACCATGCTGAGAGGGGCTGCAAGTTCTTTGGAGACAGGATGAGAACTCAAAAAATGGAGATGTGATCTGAATAGGAGCAGGTGTGAGGTATACATTTAGGCAGGAATGATGAACTGCACAAATGTGGGATGGGGAATGTTGGCAGCTCCTTCCAGGCTCTACCTTTCCCTGTGGACTGCTCTCAGTGCTCCAGATATTAGTGGCACACAGAGTACCCTCAGCCGCTGTTGTTTTTCTTGCTTCAGAATTTGTCAGGGCTTGGGCTTGTCGAGGCTCAGGGCTCAGCTGGATACTGGATTCTTTAGTTGGGTTTCCTTATGAGGACCTGAGATTGACCATTGGACAGTGAGATGGTAACCCAGCTGTGCGTACAGAGGCTTCTCTCTCGAGCAGCCTTAATCCAAAGAGTACATGCTATGGTTTCCCTTTACATCCATGGAGTAAGTTTCTTACACACAATGTCACATTTTCCCCTGTGGTTGCTGCCATCTGTCACACTCTTCACAGCAGACTGGTCTCCTGAGTAGGCTCAGAACCTCCAGGTATTAGCAATGTTGTGAATTCAATTCCTGTGCAGTGTTTGGCCAGATCTTTGAGAAATGACTCGTTAGGTGTCATTTCCTCCTCAGAAGATGATCTGGAGATCCTGAAACTAACATTTATTGAAAATATTGCAGGAAATGCAATTGTTTCCTGCCACGCAGCATCCAGGGGAGGGAAGGCTGTGGGACATGGGAAGCAAAGATTTGCTCAATTTCGCTTTGGATTGCTGTGTCCAGTATGGAGAGACTATAGAGAGTGAAAATCACAACCACGAAAACAGGATTGTCAGGGAAGGGTTAACCTGACAACAAAGGGGATCTGAGAACGAACAGTCCTCAAAAGCTTGTAGGTACAGCAAAGGGAATAACTTTTCCCCTGCTTTCACAAGCTGAACTGCTTTGCTGAATGCTGAATTGTATGTTCTGTTTCTAATGGCGTGGCTGTTAAAGTGGCAGATTTCCTGGAGAGATCCGTAAGAGCAAGGCAGACAAATCTCTCTTGGGAGTGATGCAGGTGTAGTGGTCTGGTTGGGAGTCTTCTGTCAGGGAGGGTCTGGCTGATTCAGACTCTCCCCTGTGAAGGGGAGATGGAAATGAGCCCCCACCCAAACATGCAGCCCCATGTTTGCAATTTTGAAAGCAGTGTGCTGCAATGGGGGTGTTTGGAAAGCTGGATGACTCTTAGAAACGGACTTTCTCCCTGTTTAAGTACAGTAGGTGAAATAGCAATCAACAGTCAAACTTTAAATAGCTTATTCTGAAGTGTACATTGTCATAGGAAAAATATTATTGAAATGTACGTGATCTTCATCACTTAAACCTCTGTAGTTACGTGGACGGGGATGGATGACTTTTGTTGTTTGGCACATACCTAGAAATGATTCTGTGTATAGGTCGAGTCTCTTTTGAAAATTCTTTGTTTTACCTTGAGTCACATCTTAACTTGTTATTCTGCTTTATTTAATGTAGCCTGAGATACTTGGGTAAAAGTATACTGTGAAAAATATATACTAATTTCCATTAAGTGTAGATGCGAAGGCTGAACATGAGAATTTCAAGACCTTTTCATTCAGCACAAGCAACTGTTACTATTTTGAGTAATTGTGAATGTGGTATTACACAGATGTCCAGAGTCTCCTCCTTAATCTAACCTTTGACCTCAACAGGATGTTTTTTTCAGGAGAAGGGATCACTTATGTGAGAAGGATACCTGTCTGTTCAAGCTGGAATGCTGTGGTCTAGGCTGATTAAAAAGAAAATTAATATTGATACAAATATCCACATCTACTGAAGTCTAAATAGTAGTTAATGTTACCTGAGAATTGACATGGATAAATATATCATATACTGAAAGTTCCAGCTGCATTCACAAAACCAGGGTTTTTTTGGGGAAAAAAAAAATTAGCAATAGTTGTCAAAATAAAAGTATTTTGACTGAATTTAAGACTGTGAAATGAAGCCCTGAAGAGACATTTTAAAATGTGTTGTATTTCCGAGGAGTATGGTACTTCTAGTTAATTGAGTTAGGAAGGATGATTTATGCTGGGTGTCTGTTAATGTTTGAGTGCTTCATGGTTACTGAGTCTTTGGACATTAAGAATAGCAAGATGTCTTCCAACTAGCACGCTTTCAGGAAAACTTTATGATGTTACATAGGTAAATCATGCTTTTTCACCTGTTCAGCAACAGTAAATATTTTCTGTAAAGAAGTTTTGCTGAAGCGTGACAATTACTGTAGAATACTATTTATAAAGATTTGTATCCTGTCTTGAAGACACTCACTGGGAAAGTTCAGTGTTGAGTAGGCCTTTGAAGAATACTATAAATTTCATCTTCATAGTTGATGCATATTTAAAATTTAGTTATTGAACTTACCCTGGAAAAATAAAGACTCTTAAACTCTATTTAGAAAGAATTCTTCTTGTCTGTATCAAATGTAGTGATCTAAAAATAAAGTGTCTGCAATCAGGCAAATTGGAAAAGTATTCAATTTCTGTATGTTTTTGGGTTTTTTTCACACCTGGATATTTTTTTCGAACCAGTTGCCATAATGGTTATCTTAAAGCATGTTTGAAAACTTTAGAATGAAATTGGTGTTCTTTAAAAAAAAAGTCTTAAAATTGTTCACGTAGAGTTTAATTTTGTTTTTGAAGTTGTATTATCTCTGTGATTTGAAGGAATGAAGATTTTGGGGTTTTTACTCCTTTATTTATTTGTTTACTGATATAACTGTTTTTACATATAACTTGAACTTGATTGAAACAATTTATGTATCAGTATTGCCACTTACCATTGTAGATTGAATTATTTTAGTTAGGATGCTTCATTGAAAATCCTAGTTTTAGTGTCACATGTGAAAAGCAAGTAAGTTGAACATTTTGAAGTTTAAACTGAAAGGTAAAAATGTCATTTCTTTAATACAGCAGAATACAGTACAATCCACAGTCCGTCAACACCCATTAAAGATTCAGATTCAGATAGATTGCGTCGTAGTTCAGATGGGAAATCACGTGGACGTGGCAGAAGAAATAATAATCCTTCACCACCACCTGACTCTGATCTAGAGGTACATTATGTTAGATGTATTTGACCTGTTACTGACTCTACTTCTCTGTGCAAAATAATGATAAAAATAAAGTAGCATTGGAGCGTCCTCTCTTTTTTTTTTTTCTGAACAGTGTTTTTGTAACATGGAATTTTTCCTCTAGAGAACCTTTTACAGAGAAGAGCACCTGCTTTCTCTGAAAAATAGTGAGGAGGTTCTTTCTTCTTTTGATTAAATTTAAAAAATAAAAAAAAATAAAGTGCAAACTTTTCCCAAGTAAAGAAAGGTTTGCATTTGGACAGGAGACATTTGGCACACTTGTGTTTTTTGTTCTCTTGCGCTGTGTTCATGTTCCTTCCAGTGGCCCATGCTCTGTGTTGAGAACACATCTCCAATGAGGCACCACAGCAACGACTGTCCACACTGCATTACTTTTCCTTTCCAAAACCTTAGCCCATTTGTCATCATGGGAAACACAGTCTCACTAGGATCTAAAATACTTGTATTCGAACACTTTATTTTTCATTTCGTGTGTGGTCAGAGGACAAATTTAAAATGCACATTTTTCCATTGGCTGTAAGCAAGAAAATTATTTACTGATGACATAAATTCTTACACATGCAGCATCTAAATTAAGTTCATAATTTTCATTCTTCAGGTGCCTAAAATCCATTAGAAAAGAACATAGGGGATTTTGGTGTTTAGCAGCAATTTGGTTTATTTTATTTTTTGGAGGTGATGTTCAAGAGCACTTAGATGAACTTAGTTTTGAAAGAATTACAGAAATACAGAACTCCAACTCTGAAGAATTAGTTTTCAGAGACTTCATTTATTTCAGTTTCTCTCACGCCTGGCTTTAAAATAATGCCTTGTACAATCTCATTTTCTGTGTGTATTTGACAATAACTATGATTCTATTCTAATAGAATAATTTGATACAATAGCAATTTTTGTAAAAAGCTAACAGATTGTATTACTCTATTCTGGAAAAAACTTGTTAGTTCTGAAAATAAACGGCAAGGAAACTATGGTTTTAATATACAGCCATTTCAATGCAATTTTCTCATTTGTGTCCTTACTGATTCAAATTTTAACTTTCCATTTCAAGTATCAGCTTCACAGAGGAACACATTGATTTGATTCTCTTTTTACAGAGAGTATTCATTTGGGATTTGGATGAGACAATCATCATTTTCCATTCCTTGCTTACAGGGTCTTACGCTAACAGATATGGAAGGGTAAGTGTTCAAGAAACTGGTGGCTATTTTCAGTAGTGTTTTCTGTTTTATGGTTGATACACAAGGAAGACCAGAACATTACTTGATTTTTCTGGAGGCAAACCAGTACTGGTGTTTCACGACACACAAAATCAAGGAGTAAAGCCGTTTCATGTGTCTATTCTTTGCAGTTACTCAGATCTTATATTCAGTAAATAATTAAATAGCTTTGGGGGTAATACTTTGACTACTTGAGGTTTAGTTTGTATTTACAGAGTGCCTGCAACCTGTTGATATCATCAAAATCTGCAAAGGTTTACCTCCCTTCAGAGTGTGAAGAACTTCCAAGAGTGATTGCTAAAATAACATTTTAGTTCGGAGTGTTCAGCAGTGGACTGTGCTCTGTATTGAAAAGGCAAGAGGAAGAATACTTGTAGACACAGATAGATTATTCCACAATTTTTTTACCTTAACTTTTTTTAAATCTACACACTGAGTGATGCTTTTGAAAGTCTGCTTATGAGTCAACTGTTTCTATCATGCATAGTCTGTAAATCATAACTGAACTGGTGAATATGTCTTCAGACAGTGGGTTTCCTTGGTAACTCTCAGAAGAGACATGTGTTCTTAGGTGAATATGAACAGCTTATGAATGGATCACCCTTGTGAGATCAAACTCTGCTTTTCCCGTATTTTATTTGAAAGCTAATGTCTCAGCTTATGTGGAAATCTGTTAAGCCATTTCATGCTCACCTTGTGTGAGGTGTAACTAGAATGTGATTTTTTTGGTAACCTTAAAGAATTTTACATGCAAAAAACAACCAGAGAGTTTTGTCTGGCCTCGTGTAATCACTCTGTCCTTTTGTAAAGCTTGTATTTATCACTAAAAGATTTAACCCTATGCCCAGTTGAGTGAAAGGCAAAGCTATTACAGATTCAGGCTATGCCTGGGTCATGTTCCAAATACCTCCTCGTAGCTTTTTGCGTTATAAAAACCTAAAGCAGTACTGTTCTGCAGCCTTTCTTGCTTGTTCAAGTGCAGTTTGTTTTCAGAAGTGTTTGTCGTAATAACAGTTTATAAATCACTTTTCTTTTCCATTGTGTGTCAGAAAAGCAAGTAAATTCATCAGCTTTTGTTTTCTAGGTGTTGTTAGTTTATATTCAGGTAGTAAAAACACACTAGAACTTCCAATGTTTGAACAGTTATTGTATGGACACATATACACAGCAGCTTTATAAACATTTACCAAAAGTTATTTTCATTTTCTCAGGCCAAAATGAGCTTTTGCATGGCACCCCAAGATCACTAAATGTCAGACATTTATGAGGAGAACAAATCCCAGTGCTCACCAAAAAGCCCTTAGTGCCAGCAGAAACTCTCCACTTGGTTTTCAGCAGCAGAGTAGTGCTGGAAAAGCCTAATTAGTCATTGTCATACAAGTACTTGTGCGAGCATATTTTTTCCATTTGTTACTAGTTCCCCGTAATGGTTTCATTAATTGGGGCCTGAACATAAACACTTTTCTTGCTGGATGCTTGACGCTGAGGAAAGTAGTGACTACTCTGCTGTGAAGAGATACAAAATGTGTGCTGCAAGGAGGTGGGCGATGGGCTCACAGTGACAGCTCCATCACTCTTGTCACTGTTTACTCAAGCTGCAGCTTCACCCGACTGGCTCTGGTTGTGCTGCATGTGGCAGAATCTTTCTGCGCTGCACGACGACTGTCAGCCTGTGATGTTGGGAGGGATAGCAGCATGAATGCTTGTGCTGGGGATAAATACTAGATCTTTTTAGTGAGGGGTAGCAATGTGCATGTTCTTGGCTCTCAGATGCAATCATGAAAGTGTGCAGTTCTTGCTTTGTTTTCTTAAAGTTTCATTCATATCACAATTTCTCTTAGCCATTTCCATACACAGAGGAAATTGTTGTCAAATGTTCAAAGCAAACATGCTAAGACATGCGTCTGTCATTTCAGAATTGCAGGGTTTATTTGCAGCAATGGGAGGTGCACGTTTTTCTTTAAAGAGTGATTCATAATGATTCCTGGCCTTTAAAAGAAAGAAATGCGGATCATAAGTCAATCTGGAAAAAAAAAAAATTGTTGAGGGGGATTTTTGTTCTTTTCACTTGTATTTGGCTTTTTGAGTGATCTACCGTCATGTTCTCAGAAGTTTCTGCACTGTGGTGAGGGTAGAAATGCCCTTTTAGAAAATTAAATCTAAGCTGCTCACACAATCATTAAAATACAAAAGCTGGATCTTCAGACAAACAAAAATATCCTATTTTATGTAGTAGGGGATTTGGCAACTTGGTATTCAGCTCTTTTTATAATGCTTGAGTGAGTTTCATGGTGAATAACTGTGAATGATGAACAGCTCTGCTGATGAAGGGATTGATTTTCTTTTCCTTATTCTCTACCTTTTTCCTTATAGCTTCTTGCTTGTGCCCCCTTTTTATGTATGTTCTTACTTTCTCATTTGTTTTTATCTGCTGCTATTGTACTTTGCTTTTTCCCGCTTTTCGCCTTCAGCTTTGTTGGAACAAAATAATACCTTTGTTTTTCAGTTTACACCATCATGGTGTAACCTGCTACATTTTTATTTAAGGATGATTTAAATTTTTGTGAATTTCATGGAAATGTATGAAACTAGTATAGGAGTATGATTTGTCCTTCCAGAAGAGGAGAGACAGATGTATTGATCAAATATGAAGTTACCAGTTACTTTACTTGACATTAGGGCTTCTAACATCTCAAAACTTCAGTTTTGAGCCAGATGCCAACTGATTAAGTTTTGGAATTCAGAAAAAGTCAGAGCCCTTCTTTAGTATCATGAAGCAGGTGGAAATATGAATCAGTGTTGGCACTTAAAATACTGTGGTCTTTATGTACATTTCCATTCT
Source organism: Todiramphus chloris collaris (assembly GCA_025345505.1). NCBI lineage: Eukaryota > Metazoa > Chordata > Aves > Coraciiformes > Alcedinidae > Todiramphus > Todiramphus chloris. The sequence continues at coordinate 13,519,563 of JANVCC010000261.1, read as the reverse complement.
CCGTGAAAGCATTTATATTCAGAGGCTTTAAAGGAATTTTCTTTTAAATTATAAGCTATTTTAATGTGGTTTAATATATTTTAAAGATTGAAAAAAACAAAGCCTGGTTTCACTTAACCCTTCATTTGTGACCTGTAGGCTTAAGTGGAAAATAATCCTTGTACCCAAAGTGAACTTTCCTGTTTTTCAGCTTCTTGTTTCTCCACCAAACAAAGAAATCAAGTGGGTAGAATTTAGAAATGACATATAGACAATGTTTTGGCTTCAATACCAGTATTCAAAACAACAGGCCTGCTTAAGCAGTTTGACATTGGTATTTCTTTTCGGCTCAGCTGTACCTCCCTCAGAGTTTTCTGCCTGATTTTGACCATACCTGAAAAGACACTCTGACTGAACCTGCAAATCCCAATCAACAAGGAGAGATTGTTAGCTTTCCTCCTCATTGTGTGACACCTCACAATAATTAGCTAGCAATTAGTGGCTTAAAATTGCAAATGCGGGTTTGGTATAGGATCTTTCTTCTTTTTTTGTTTTGTTTATGTTTTTTCTTAAAAAAACCCCAAACCCTTAGTCTGGCCTTGTCTTTTTTAAAGTTTTCAGACCCCACTGTAATGTCTGACATCAGAGTGTAATCTCCTGCAGTGCCTTAAACTAAGGCTCTCTTGCTTTTTACTGCAGCAGTTGCAAGGTTGTGACTACACGGATGTTTAAAACCCTAATAGAGATAAGGCTTCTGCTTCTGTGGAATATATGGGTATCCAGAGCTGCAGGTTAACGCAGATTTTATGCTAAGTGGAACTTTCTGTAGAAAAAGATTGTGTTTAATCAAGGAATTAAGGTTTCTTTGACAAGCAACCTGTTTTGTTTCTTCTCTTAGCTTTTATGGAATTTAATCTGACATTTTCAGTAGGTGACAATGATTTTCTTATTTGTTTTCCTCCTAATTAAATTAGCCTAATAAATGGCATTATTTTAGTATTACTTTAGAGAAATCCCTGTTCTGCCATTTGTTTGCCAAATCGTCTGCCATTTAGAAATAACTTGGAGTGAAATGGTTCACAGAAAGCTTTACAAGAAGCCATTTTTCCTGACTCAGAAGTGTGATAAAGAGTTTAATAAAAAAGTTTAATTTAAGTCGTACGTACATTGAAACTTAAAATAGATATCCATAGCCATTTGTTTAAAATTAACTGAATGGGTTCATCACCAATATCATGCCCTGTCTGTCCATTTATTCCGCTTTTCAAAATGATATTCCTGTTTATGGGTAACAGCTCAGAATGGGATTAGTTCTACACTGTTACATTAGCAGTTGATCATTGAGATGTAGCTGGTGAGCTTCACTTGCATCTAACTCCTGCTAACTAGACCAGAGACTTCTGTGGGATGACTTCTGTTAGTGCTCAGGCATGACGGATATCATTGTCTCTCTTCAAAAAAAAAAAATGCTGGTGAGCTGTGAAGGATGTGGGGTGGCAACTGAGCACAAAGATAGGCAGGAATGTCAGAGGGAGAAGTAGCCTCAGGCCTACCTAGAGAGAAGAAAAATATTACCTGCTTTCCATTTCACGTGCCTACAAAGTAAAATAAGGAACAACGTTGGTGTACAAATAGAGCAATATTAAAACAGAGAGACAGGATACTTTTGTTCATATTTTAAAGTCTTTCCATTTGAATTAAGAAGCCAAATATTCTTTTTTTGGTGGTGCCAGTTTAAATAAAGGCCTATTTTTAAGGGCAAAGTTCATCAAAATAACATGATACAATTTTTCTTTCCCATTTATAAGGGCTATTTTTTGATACTAGAAAACTTATTTACTCTTAATGTATGTGAGTTTAAGCATAGATGTTACGTCTGTTCTATATAGCCTTGTTTCTGAATTCTTCTTTCCAAAATTCTTTTTCTGGTTAGTTTTGCTTGGATTTTGGATTTTCCAAAAGGCTAACAGGCTACCGAAGCACCATTCTTTTCCAGCTCTTTGCTACTGACATTTTGCCTTTCAACCAGTAGTTATAGAAAAACATTTGGGAGTTCAGAGATCACGTTGAAACACCTATTAATTTGATTGAGAGGAAAAAGAAACTAGGGACTGTATCTCTTGGTTTTTAACTTTGAGTTGTCATCAGGTTTAGAATACTAAGTTATTTTAAGTAAAATATGAGTTGTCACTTCTGCAGTTCTATTCCAAATATAATTCCTAACAAACTAACATTGTTAATAGAGAGTGTCATGAGATAATATAACATTTTTTTTCAAACTCATGCTTCTGTGTGCTCGGATATACTTGGCATTATAGATGAGAAACTGTATCAAATGTAAATATTAGGCTTTCTTTTCGATTTTTCAGATTGAAAATATATAAAACACACAAAAAAATCAAAACAAGACAAACATCTGTAATGCATTTGGTAACCACAATGATGAACATGCTTTTTGAGTTTATTAGCTCAGTAAGGAATAAGTTGTTATGGTAATTTCTGTAGAGAAGTTAAAGTGTGTTATGTATTAATAACAAACAATAGATTTGTTCACTCTGCATGGGTGGGCCAAACTGAAAGCATAATTAAAGCATGGTTTTGTGGAGAATCAAGGAGTGGTTTTAAATATAATTGCCATTTGCAAATAAAACATTAACGGTGATTTGCTTTAATAGGCACTAGGTATTCCCAGGACTGAATTCTTTCATTTGTGATGAGTGAGAGTTTATTATGAGTAACAGTTGCATTATCATGTCCTTGGGTTGATCATAAAACTTGTAAATGGTTGCAAAATCTGGAGAAGTTTTAGGTGAAATGGATTTACCCTTTCTGCATGGAAGGCAGGGAGCCCCTGCCAGGGGTGCACAATGGTGACGTCAGAGGTCCTGCTACAGAGTCATGGTACCAATTGAGTTAAAGTCATATTTTTGAGTGTAACGTGTCAGTATTATAATACAGGGTTAGAGTAAAGATGCAGATGTTGCACATAATACATAACATAATCTTTCTTGAAAAGCTGTTCCTCTAGTTTGTATGTTATGGTGTATATATGTTGGGCACCTATTGATGGTGTACTCGCTTAATTTCTTCTTCAAGGATCCACCCACTTCTGTGTCTCTTGGACTCCGAATGGAAGAGATGATTTTCAATCTGGCGGACACACATCTATTCTTTAACGATTTAGAAGTAAGTGTTAATTCTTTAAAAACACATACAGGTGATTTAATAGTTGTCTCCTTTTATGTGTTAGATGGTTTGCCAATTACTTTTGGTTTCACGGTTGTAATATGGAAATGTTTAGAAAGCATCTGTATAATGTAGTCATTTGGTTATATAATATCTGCACTAACCAGCTGCACTGTCCTTCAAAGGTTACAATAGTTTAAATGGTAGAGTTTTGTCCTCACAGCTATTTATGACCACAGTAGACAAATTTTAGAAGTGGACACAGCAAAAGTGTCTGTAAACATTGGCATGTAGCAGCCTGCAAGGGCCGTTAAATATTAACCTTCAGCTTCTATGAACAGTTAATGGCTGGGTACAGATTTCTCACATCCCACTGTGGGCAAGTACTACCTTAGCCCTGGGGGAAATCATTACCATTGTACATGCTGTCAGCCTGTACTGGGGTCCTCTGCCTTCCCCGGCAGCAGGTACGTTTGTTTGGTGCCGGGGTTTCTGCACTGTGCACACCTCTCCCCTGCAGCGTGCGGCGAGGAGCTGGTGTCTGCATGCCAAGGGCTTTTTCAGCCCACATAGGCTATGGTTTGGCAGCACTTGAGAGATTGTTCTAAAACTATCTGAACTGCTGAAAGAGACTGTCACCATAATGCCCAACTGTTTCATCTTAAAAGGGTAAAAAGCAATTTCTGATCATATTTTAATAACGCGAAAACATGAAAACAGTCAGATTTCTTTTCCATCATAATGAAGACAGCTGTTTATTTAAAATCCAACTGTTAAGCAAGCTTGTGGCAGGGCTGCCAACACACATTAATCATCAAGTTGTTGTTTTGCTGGATTTTAGAATAGTATGTTATTCCAGACAGGCAAAAGAATCTAAAAGATTCGAATGCAACTTTTGCTGATCAAAGTTAATTGGCAGCAATTGGCCTTTAAATATTTCCTGATGTTTCCCTTTTCAAAATCAAGCAAAATACACCTTATTTAATAGATGAGCCAAAATAATTTGAAAAATGCCAGTGTGTGATAGACCTCAAATGTGGTTTGTCCAACATCTGTCCTATATTTTGATTTCTTTTCATCTAAAAAGAAACCACTCACAGATGATTTGGCATCTCTAGAATGTAATGAAATTATTTAAATGTGCTTTATTTTTTCTTCCATTCCTTAGTGGAGTATTTTTCGTTTGTTTGTTTGGGTTTTTTTTATATTTAACAATAAAATAGATGATTTCTTCAAAATTTCAAGTAGTGTTTTCTTTCATTAAAGTAACTGTATGTAAAGATACTATTGTTTTGGATGTAAGAAACACCATTAGTAAGTTGCATGTATAGGAATGATTTTTCGGATTTGTATCAAAGTACAACAATGCTTGTTATTTTCCGAATCTGTTTCTGATTTCTGTTATATTTTATTTTATCCAGAGGAGAAAGTACTACTGCATCTTACCAGCATATTCAATAGCATTCAGTGTGTTTTCTTTTGCTGTGCAGACAGATACTTAGTAGACTTGTAGCTACTTCTTCAAATGTGATAATCAGTCTCTGACTTTAATGGAAATTAATCAACTGCATCTTAGGGATAGTAGATCATCATCTGCTAATTGGAATGTTCCAGCTTTAACAGTACAGCATAACAGTTTATTCACTGAAGAGCTTCAAAGCTGTTGGTGAAAACCTTACTGATCCAGGTGGTTTGCAGAAGCAGAGGAGCTCACTGGGTGAGCTTCGTTCTTTGTATTTTCCCCCATAGCAAACCAGTTTATCTTGCATCTCCAAAGTGTAATACTTTGTATATATACCCTGTCCTCTTCATATGCAGAGGCACTTCAGAGTGATCAGTTGTGTTGGTGTCCTTGTACATGAGCTCTAAGTCCTTATTTCTGAGGAATGTGAGCTCCATTCTGAAAGCTTGTGCCCCATCTGGGGGAGCAACGAACACGTTCAGGGTGCGGAGGAGTGGGTTGGTGCTTGTGGATTGCCATAGATAAGTACACAAGAAGGGCACATAAGAAAGCCCGTACTCTGTGGGAAGCAGCATGTAAGGACTAGATCTGGCCACAAAGGCTTGCGGTTGACCAGAAATGTCAGGTTTTTTGACACATGTCGCAGGCACATGGTGTTTTTAAAGGAGCATGTTCTCCTGGAGCCACAGTTTGTCTTTCTTGTGCTCATTGCTGTTATTAGCAGGGCCTGCCTGGTTCCCAAGGCCTGCGACCTCAGGGCAGATTCTTTGCATCCTTCGCAGAAGCTGATAGTCCTTGCTGGGTGGTTTGGAAGTTCAGACTGCCCTCCAGTTTGACAGGCTTCCATGAAAACTGTGGGCAATTTGGCTTGGCTCTGCCTCTGGCTTAAAGCATCTGTTCCTGCTGAGGAAGGACTGGGTCTGAACGATCTAGTGGTGACCCTGTTCTGGCCTAAGCTTTCCAATCCATGTGCACAAGTATCTGGGCTGTTAGGAATTGAGGAGTTTGTAGGCAGCATTGCCATAGAGCCACAGAGCTTGGGCATCCTTGTCCAGGAGGAGTATGAAGAAAGGCAAAGATGGATTTGGAACATGTCTAACCTTCAGTGTATCCATGTCTCTGAGTGTAGGCAGAATTTGAAGTGGGAACCTCAAAGCTGATGCTCTCCAGCTCACCCAGGCTCAGAGGGAACCCTTCCTGGCATATAGAGAGACTGGGTTAATGGGCAGATCATCTGTCATAACTTTGGCCTATGATGCACATTTTTGCAGATACCACAATTTAATGTTTTTTAATAAAAGTCGTCTTCTCATCTGATGTGTTCCAGAAAGCTCTAATCAGATCAGCTCTCATGTCATTGAAGTTAGTGGGAAAGTATATTGACTTCTTATAAACTGCTGAAGATGGATTTAACATTTAGAAAGCAAAGGGCAGAGTTGCAGCAGTGATCTCTGCAGCACTGCTTGGTTTGTGTGTGACCTATCTGGCTTTTCAAAGCCAGAGATTAATCCTGTTGAATTAAGTTCTAAACTTCAGCAGTCATTTTTTAGCGTGTATAAAGTGAATCAATGCCAATGTGTGACAGTTGCGAACTACTTTACCCATCTTAATTTAGTAGGAGATACAGCCAGGTAAATGAATTGTCTGATTTCCTATACGTTGCCCATTATGTAGTAGTAATAATAATGATATTTGTGATAGAAATCTTTCAAACTCAATGAAAAATTTCAGTCAGCTCTCACTGTCTAGCTCTGAAGTCAGCATTCAGTTTATGAATGGGTGAGTTGCACTTTACAATTAGTTACTGTACTCTCAGTTTGTACAAGTTCTTAGTTTATTGTTTTGAGAAAAAATAAAAGATGTGGCTTATTTCCTTCACTTTGCACCTATTTATTTGGAATAGTTAATTCCAAATTGATATAATAGTGAATAATTTTTGATCTTGAAGGAACATTTCTTAAACAGCACATTAAAGGGGTATGACAATTTTTTTAATGTACTGAAAGGAAAATAGTAATGTTTTCTAATGTATAATTTGATCTAAAACCTACTGTAAACAACATTTTCTTGCATTAATAGTTATTTCATAATGAAATTATAGAAGTGTACTAAGACAAACAGTAGAAAATAGGGCAGCGTTCTCAGGATTTGGATTCCAAAGTCTGCATTTAGGCTTCAAAATAGAAAGTTTGGGTTTTCAGTATTGAAAATTTTTGTTTAAATATCTCATATTCTGTTCTGTAGTAGAACTTTAATTATGTGCAGGAGAGAATAGCTGCATTGATGTAGCTCTCTCAAGAGAATCAGAGTTATGTAATGAGAAAAGAATGTGTGATTTTACATGCTGATATGTTGTGATAGGAGTAATATTTTAATGGTATATATGGAGCATTTACACATATTAGGTGTTTTAGGATATATGCTCCAGTGTTTTAGGGAAATTAGCAACTTAGTGATGGGACTGAAATGTGACATCTGTCTGCATCTTTAAAGATTGTATATACTGACCTTCTTAAAAGATCAGTTTATTTCTTTGGCATATCAAGTGCATATTATGAGTGGGTATGTTAAAGAAATAATTGCTGGTAGTTAATGATTAATGTTCCCTAATATTTTATTTTATTTTATTTTATTTTAATCTGTGTTGAAGTCTTTATGAAGTAATTAAAATAAAGTTAATTTCTAGTTTTATTTTATGTTAATTTTTTCTTTTAGGCTTTTCATTTCTTTCTGTTCATTTCAGTTTTTTGATGTGGGCTGTTGTGGGAAATTAATTTTAATGTCTCCAAGAAATGCAATAATGCATAAAGGCACAGTAATGATGATTAGCATTCATTTTTCTGCCATTGGTGAAGGATATATAATGCACGCTCCTGGTTTCACAATTCGCTTTTGTTTGTAGAGCCTTTATATGCAAAGTGATGATATGTGCATGGGAATAATTTATAATGAGCGACAGTATGGTATGAGGTTTTCATCTACATTATTTGAAGTATTTCTTTTAATGATAAAAGATGAGGGAATGCTATCAGCTGTTACTGTAAAGCAGTAACTTTGGATGTTGGGAGGGGGGCAAGAAAAATGCTAAGTTATGTTCTAACAATTAGGAATGCTGACCTTGATTAATTTCTCCTTGGATTCTTACTTAGAATCCACGTCAATGTTTATTAATATGTTCCTGATGAGAATTCAGAGCATGGTCTTTTCTGTGTGCCAAAGAGAGCTGCAGAAGTGCGCTGTGGTTACAAGTACAGTGTTGCTTCAGATCAGCGAACCTTTAAGGCATAGCATTAGCCCATTGCTCTGCCCAGAGCCCTCGGGAGTGCTGCCTGGTGAAGAGTTGTGTGCGATTTCCAGGGGATTTGGCCCTGATCGTGGCTGTGGCCAGCTGGAGGGGCAGCCCGTGGTGCTCCCTTCCAGCCCTGCTGGGCAGCACCTTTGCTCCCTGTCCTGCCCTCTCATGCCGAGAGCAGCTGTCTGCGTGGCTCTAACTCTTCTTAAATAAAGTTAGATTAATACAGAATCATTTTACAAATCCTACTCTACGCGTATGGGAACATATCTGGCTGTCGTGAAGCATCGAGATACTGACTTACACAGATGCATCTTTTCACGGCTCAAAGCAAAGACAAAACGGTGTTTACACCCCTGCGCTCTCGTGTCGTGTTTGCGCTGTAAACCTCTTCCCTCCACCCATATGGTAATAAATCCTTCCAGGACTCCTACAGGTCTGTAACTGTAGTTTGGATTTACTCAGATCTAGAAGTTGATAGTGAGAAATCAACTAGCAGGTATTTTTTATGAAAACCGCCCTTTGTGGATCGCTTCCTGAATAATTTACTATGTGGTTGTGCTTGCTCTCCTAGTCCGTGTCTCTCGGTTGTGGAACTACCAGTGTTTATCAACAGTACCTCTCCCTCGTATTCCTTTGCAAGCTCAAGGCTGTGTGGAGAGCAGCTTTTACTGCGCAAAATGTGTCAGGGCTGTCTGACACCCAGCAGCAGGCAGAGCCCGTCTGTCCCTGAAGAAATGAGGGGCCTCTAAGGCCCTCATTGAACTGAAGCAGATGGTGATACCTTCTGTTCTAACACCGGGCGCTAAAGGGGCTGCTCCAGCGAGATCGCCCTGAGAGCTCAGGCCTGAACCAGGGAGCAGCTGAGCCCCAGCACAGCAACTGCGACGTCTGATCACAGAGCAAAACCTCTCCAGTGTTAGGCCCTCTCTGGCCTCTGCTTTCAATTCTTACAGGTGAAACTAGGCTGCCTCCCTGCTGCTGGAAGTAAATGTACCGTATAAATCACTTCTGGGCCGCGAGGAGACCTTTTCTTCATGACAGGGATATATATTCTTTTCATCAGCTTGAGATTTTTCTCCTTTGTAGGTCTCAGTAGCGCTGTGGGAGACTAAGTGACTTTCCTCCCAGGTCCTCCAGTGGCTGCGCGCACGGTGATGTCCCCAGCGTACCGCGCAGTGCTCTGTAGGAATTCCTTTGAAGCAATACGGCCATGTGTTCTGTTCCTTTAATCTGGAGGAGAAAGGGAAACTATTTCCCCTCAGATGTTGATACTTTAATATGCCACAGACTCGAGCTGGTAACTTTTAGCACAGTAGCTCTCTGCAGCATGATTTGGGATCGTGGGCATTACGATAATACACATTATTGAATAATAACATTTGGCAGACTTATTGTGTGCAGGTTCCTGCACATCTCAAAGAACCGTGACCACTATAGGGTAAAATGCTCCTCTCTCTGAAAGCATTTTAGCACATCTGGTCCTAGAGTCAAGTAATCTAACAAGCAAACTGCTTGGATGCAAGCCAGTCCTTAAGTGCAGGCTTTTGAACAAACTCCGGAGCAAGCTGGGAGAGCAGGCTGGCCACTCTTAGCAGTGTGTCAGTCCATCATTTATTCGCTTACACCTTGAAGACATGTCATAGGGCCAGCTTTGGGCAGGCGTGATAGGTATGATGTTGCCTAGATTTAACTATGTTGTACAGAGATACAAACTTGGTGATGGGAGCTGGAGGAGCTGCAGAGACGTAGCCAGGCAGACCAAGGAACTGGAGGAGGAGGATTGTGAAAACAGGATCACTACAGAGAAAAGCTTGCTGGACTTCTCTCCACAGAAAAAAACGGCTCAAGATCATTTTATGTCTGAGGCCATGCTCTGAACACGTACAGGGTCAGCCTTTGCTGGCATTATGCTCTCATCAGTTGTCTGGTGTATGTGTTTTATGTATTTGTGGAGAATTAAGTGACATGAGGTCTGGTTTCATGGTTGCCACTACTTTGTAATTCCTGATCGCTATGGCTTAGTCTCCTCATCTACAGACAGGGATGATGCTGGTGATAAGATTGGTACCTACAGAAATGATGATGATTCTGTCATAAAGTACTCAAGAAGGAAAAGAGACAGACACATCTGGTGACTGTAGCATTTATTATTGTCTACAGTTGTAGTTGGCTTTCTAACAATGCTTCAGCTTGGTATCTTTAATGCCTCACTCCTCAGGACATCCTGACACGAATGCTCTCTCTGCTGACACAATTAGAAAATGTGTGTATTAATAACTTAAACAGTCCCCCCCCCTGCCCCCGACCAACCCCCCCCCCCCCCAACCAACCACAAAACACACACACACACAGAAAAATAACAAACAAAAAACCAAACCAAACAAAAGACAGAAAACCATTGCAAATAGTTGTCCAAGAAAACTTTCTGGTTTTCCATTGTATTTTTTAATTTGTTTTCTAGTGCTTTTTATTTCGGATGATTTCTGTAAGTTGTAATTGTTACAGTTTGAGTTATTCAGACGTTTCAAGTGAAGTCCATTACCCTCTTTCACTTTAAAACTGTTACTCCTTGTCCTATCAGTACAGGCCTCAGTAAAACATCTGTCCTGATCTTTCTTACAAGTCCCCTTTATATACTGAATAGCCACACTAGGGTTTCCCCAGAGCCTTCTTCTCTCTGGACTGAACATACCCCAGGTACGGCAGCTTTGTGTTGTCCTGTAGCAACAGGCTCTGAAGGCTAATGTAAAAACTGTTATATAATGAATGATGCGAGACGGTGCTTTGAAAACTCTCTTTTAGCTGTTAATGAAACAAGACAAGTTGTTCTAAAAACCTGTCTAATGCTTGATGGAATTTGAGGTGCAAAACTCACTGTAAGTAATGTAACAGACTGAGAAGTTTGCAGTGTATCTTCATGCTTTTACTGCCAATTCATTACAAGATTTTGAAATGCAGGCTTATGTTATATAGCTGGCACACACCTGCCTCTAGTGAGTTTTTTCTTTTGAGGGGCTGCAAAGTGCCCGATACATGCCGCAGAGCTCTTCTGCCAATGCAATTGTGCCCTAAGCACGGGTGTGATGCACTGCTTGGTGGTTCAGCCTGTTAGGTCCAGTACTTGGTAATAATGTGAGTCATCCTGAAGACCTCTTAGTGCCAGAATTGTCATTGCAGGTTTAAATAGTGTCTTTTTATTACTTAAAATATCCCAGAAGTCTGAAATAATAGAGCAGTGATGCCAAGTGAATAAGTAAATAGTTGATACTAATCATAAAAGCGGTTAATGTTGCTATTAATATATTGCTTTCTGTTTATTCTTGTGTAGAAAGGCTTCTCTTTGGCTTTTAATATTTTGTAAAACTGGTGTGAACAAAATGGTTTTTACATTTGCTTAAAAATTATGAATACTACTGAATTAAAGTCTGTCTACATCTACAGAAGTCAATGCTGTAGTTATGAATCATAAAACATTCATAAACTAATAATGGACTGCTAGGAAACTTATAACCTAAAAATCTAAAATACTCCACAAATTCAAATAACATTCCTGAGCAGTAGATGCTGTTTTGGTCTCTGATTAAGCTGACATATGTGTAAAATCTCACAGCCAGTTAAGTCCCTGGTGCAGCTGCAAGTGCTGGAGAGTGCAGGGTATTCCAGCTAAGATCAACATTAATTTACACTCAAATATTTTTCCCAGCCCACCCTTTCTGTTCATGTAATGCAGTTATTCTGTGCTGATTCTGCTGCTTTGAGGAAAGCCATTGTTTTTCCGCACTAGACTCTTCCAATGCAAAACACAGAAGATAAACTGAAGAGAACATAACAGTCACCTTTAAAGAAATTCTCTCCTTGTTGATTTGGGTACCATCTTAAACTGCAAACCTCAGATTTGCATTATCCAGGTTGGTGTTTCAAGTGGATTAGTCTTTGAAGATGATGTACTTTCATTTTAGGAAAGCTGGTCAAAATTCTCGTCCTTACATGCCATTTTGCAGGGTGCAGGCACATTAGCCAGTCCTCACAGTAACGTCAAAGATTTGAAAGCATAAGCATCTTAGCAATATGCATGGCAGGTAGTTGCTAACAATTTCTCCAGCCTAGGTTTAATTTTAGCATTAATTTATTTTACAATATTATTTACAAGTAGCCTGGTATCTTGAGAGCCGTCACGTGGTTTGTGCTGGTGGGGGTACACCGGAGTGCTGTGATTGTAGTTTAAATTTTAAGAAAATATTCATGCACGTGTATTTTAAACAGATCTGTTTGTGCTGGGTTGTTAGGTTTTTTTTTTTTTTTTGGTGGGGAATTTTATTAAAATGTTGCTACAGGGAGAAAAAATAATCTGTCTTTCATTCATTTTCTTTTAAAAGCACGAAAGGAGTGCTTGAAGTTGGTTCCCAAAATGTTTGAGTTTCATGGTCTCAGGAGGTTTCTACTGTTTCAGTGTGGTTACAATAAGGCCTCTATCTGAATTTCATCCAGTTCAATGGTCTAATGAAACTTTAAAGAAAGGGGGAGGGGATTATTCCCTTTACTTGTTGCAGTATCGCTTTTATTTTTCCGTGTCTTAAAGTAAAATTTGACTGCTGTTAATTGTATTTTTAAAATTTGTTTTTGGATATGGTCAAGAAGCTGGGTATTTCTCCAGTGGCCTGAAGCGATGTTAACGTGTGCTTGTGGAGCCCAGGGATTTAATGAGGATTTTGAAAAATGTAAATGAAAAGTTTAGCAAAAGAAACAATGAGGTATTGAAGGAATGGTGTATTGGTTTTGTTTGTTGGTTTCTTTTCCCCAGGATCCTTGTCTAGTCAGAACAGGGCAGTCTGGGCCCTTTCTGAACATTGCCTGCAATCGGGAGATGATCGTTTTTAGGCGTTCACTGGCGGCAGAGTAGAGACTGCTGGCAGGAGCACTGAGCTCGGCTGAAATACTATTGCCGCAAGAAAGATCAGATGTATCTAAGCAAGTGATTCTTTCTGAACTGTAGAAAATAATCTCAGTCAGTTGAAGGATCTCCTCTTTTTCTCTGCGTATTTGTGTAACTCAGATTGTGAATGTGAAGTGTGGATACCCAGGGTATGACTCCTTCCCTACCACTGGTGGGCAAGGGGGAGAGCCAACTGGAACAGCAGTTGTAACTCAACTTAGGGGTTTTTTAAGATTTTTTTTTTCTGACTGAAAAGTTTAATACTACAAGTGAAATATTTCAATTAATTTACTGGAACAAGAAGTGTATCTTTTTCTTAAAAGGTGTGTTTGCGAGCCCCAAACTCCCATTATGGCCTTGGTCAAATGAATAAAGCTAAATCAAGCCATAATTGCCTACAAACAAGGAAAAACATACACCACCTTTTTTTGTTCCATCACTTTAACAACTTCAGACAGAAATTTGAATACGAGCAACCTCTGACACCCAGACTGTCAAGAGGACTGACTAACAAAACTAATGTCTCTTTCCTGAGTCTAATCTCCACTGCTTTGGTGTTTGCAAAGCAAATGTAATGACTAACAGAAGAATTTCCATCAAAAAATCATAAAGCAGACAGGGTTTTTTCTAACTGTTCTATTATCTTGTAAATTCATACATCTTTCCTTACCATAGGAAGGCAGGAAAAAAAAGAGGGGGGGAAGTTTCATACAACTGTAAATCTTCAGTTTCTAATCAAAACCACACTGAAGAATCTATGCTAATGTATTATTTCATGTATTGGGAAAGAGTCTATAGTTTTAAGTACAGCATTGTATATTAAGAAATGTGAATACTGCTTGATTACAATTGTCTTTTTTTTTTTTTTTAGTTAAAAAAAGCACTGTGAAAAGAAAACAAACAAACAACTTGCCAACAACAAAAATGCTTTTACTAAAGCATCAAATCAGCAGTGTGGTAATGCAGATTTTATGTATAAACTTCATATGGTCATGCAAAGGGTTAAGCTGTGTGATTTCAGGATAAAAGGTTTCCTGAGTTGACTATTATTCCTACAGTCTGCCAACAACTTTGCAGTAAATGGAATGATTTTTATGGGAATGTGGTTATTCACAGCAAGACTACTGTTGGTGTCAGTATGAAAAATTCTTCTTTAGTAGGTTCTCTCAGCAGGGATAACAGATCTGAAAGAAAGGCAAAAAGTAGTTACAGAGAACTCTGGCTGGTGTTGGTGACAAATTATGTTTCCAGAATGATGGGGTGACCCACTGAAAGAGAAGAAATCAGAACAACAGTAAATCAAGAGTCCTGCTCCTCTTAGTACTGCTGTTCCAAAACAAGTTACTTCTAATTGTGTACATCGTTTAATTGCTTCCATTTCTCTTGACCATAAAGCAAGTGAGACTTTTAGGCTTTCATTGCATTGCATTGTGAAATAATGCTTCAGAAGTCAGTGGAATGCAAAGTTAGACCATTGTCCTTGAGGTAACATAAAATATTGGTAGGTATGGATTAAAATAATTTAGGAGGAAGGAGTAAAATTTTCTTTGATTAGATTTTAATATTATTTTATAATTAATATTTAGTATTATAATATTTATAATCTTTATTCTTTCTTAGTATCACTTGTGGGTTTTTTTACTTTGTTTTTTGAAGTAATATTAGAAGGAGAGTATGATGGAGAATGCATTAATATGTTAATAAACTGAGTTGATATTAAGTTACTGCATTTAGGTTCAGTTTGTGCTAAGCTTTCAGAATACTTAAAAGATTAAATCATTAAGTCCGCAGCACTGCCATTAGAGCTGGTATTACCTTCCATTCCAGATTAGGAGTAAAGTTATATAGAATTTAATTCTCCCCAAACCATGCAGCAACTTCATGGGTTTTAATTGTCCACTAATTCATAAAGTTGTTGGAGGATGGCAGGGGGGGTTGTTACTGTTTTGTTTGGGTTTTTTTTTTTAAAATAAATAAATAAGTAGCAACTGTTTAAGAGGCAAACACCACAGCTTTGAGTGCTTCCTGCTCTTTGTTTCCCTCATGCACAATTACCCCAGTTCTATTTAAATAATTTCACTTGCGAACTTTTCTCAGAGCATTGCAAGACCTCGCTGCAGCACTGTAACATGAGGTTCCTTTAGTGTGCTGGGATCACCAGTGATGTACCAGCAAGGAAAAAAATGAACCTGGCTGTGTCAGTGTTGGGGGGGGGGGGGATCAAGTATCCAGTACAAAACAACAGTGTTGTTGATAAGTGAAGGTTAACCTCTCCAGAGTTAAACAGAGGGGTTTAGGGACCCAAATGTAAATATTGAAAAAGATGATGCCAAAGAAAATATGTTTCTTAAGAACATTACATTTCACATTCTCTCAAACCAGAAAAATAGCACGTGCATCCTAGAATATTCTAATTTTCTTCATCAGAAATATTTTAAAAACAATCTATGAAAGAAATCTTTTTTGATGAAAAACAGTTTCCAAAAGAGCATGATCGTTAAAGATGCAGCTGAAAGCAGAATCAGCTCTTGATGAGTGTGGAATGGGTCATCTTGTTTCAGGGTAATCATTCATGTTGGTCATTTGAATATTTATTACTAGTGATTCAAAAATAGAGAATGTAAGGGTCCAGCTTTTCATAACGTGGTCAATTTTGCCAGGTGACTGTCATTTAGTAGTGAATAACGGACAGAAGTTCATGTTCTGACCACCAGGTCTGGTTCTGCAGCTGTGGAAAAGAGCTGTTTTCCTCAAGGCACTGCTCTGACAGAGTTATTCTGACTGTGATTGGAGGATGGATCCTCGGAAGTCTGAGCAGATCTCATGACTGTAGTCACTTACTACAACAACAGGTAGAAGGGACTGTAGAATGTACTGAAAATAGATTTCTGGGACATGAAACTTCAGAAATTACAAGAAAGGCTGTTCGATAATCCTTATTCCTCACGAGATGTAATGGATGGTTGCAGGGAGATGAAATTATCTCTACTAAATCATATCCTGCTCCCAAATTCCCTAAGGATGGCAGCTGAACTAGTCCCTTGTCACCCAGAGCCATTCAGGGCCCTCTAGAGGAGGATCTATTAAAAAATGCTTTTTTGGCTGAAATAGGGTACACCTTCTCCTGATGTGTGTGATGTCTGTCACGGGAACCTCTGCGCTGCGCTGTGGCTAGGTGTGCTTTGGGAAGAGCCCGAGGTCCAACCTCTGAGAGCTCACCTTCAGCAACAGAGAGTTCTGGGAAAGTCAAAAAAGATTATTCCAAAAGCTTCATTAGGGCTTTTTTTTTAACAGCACTACATTTGTCTGTAGGTGCAAACCTAATTTTTAAAGTACTTTTATGTCCTTATGAAGTGTAAGAGAGTTCACTTTCTGTTGAACCATCAGCAGCTGTGACTCCCTCCAGCAGGCATTGCAGCAGTCACCGTGGCACGTTCGGGCTGAGACACAAAGCCCGTCTATTTGCATTTAGTTTTCCACAGTAGCAATCCAAGAAAGCTCAGTTTTGCTGCAAGAACGAAGGAAAGAAAGGAAATAGAAGTCATGCTAAGGAACTGTCCCTGATATGTATATGAGGGAATGACTGGAAATAGTTTCTCATCTACATGATACTACAACTATGGGTGACTTGCAGAAAGCTCACGCAGTTCCACTTTATGAACATGGGACTGAGTTACACTGCACATGTAGCCGTAGTTAAATGAAGAGAAATGCAAATCACAGTCTTAATTCGCAGGCTTAACTGTGGCTTTGCTGGTGTGTGTAACCCCCAGCTAAAAGCTTTGACCCATCCAAGATGTGTGATGCCAGGCCATTGTGGAATGTGGTGCTGTGGGGCATGTGTTAGTCAGAAAAAAAAGCAAATTCCTCCTTTGCTTACTTGAGAAAATCATTCCTATAGGCTTATGTAACTTAGTAACTACATGTCTTCTTTCCCTTCACACGTCCAGCAGCAAGCACTAGGTGCCACTGAAAGTAAACCCTGTACGATTTCCTTTCTCAAGAAAATCAGATGGAGTGGCCTCTGCACACATACGGCTCAGCTGAAATACATGGAGCCTACCAAGCCTGTAGCATTGCTTTATCACTCTATTTACCTTCCTGTTGAACTACCCTTTTTCTAAATGCGGGGCTGTGAGGTAGCACAGAACTCTTGCCTCTCCTGTTACCCAAGCCCTGGCCAAGCAGATAGCCATCACCTGCTCCAGCTGGGCAAGGCCTCAGTTCCCTCTGTCCTTGTGCTGCTCAGCAGGGGCACAGGGGCAGCATCTGCGCCACAGCACAGAGGTGGGACAGAAAAGGGAGGGGAAATATGCACAGTGTTGCGTACGTGTCTTCAGGCTGCCCGTGAGAGAGAAAGGGTTAGCTGTGTGCACTGGCGAGGTTGGCACAGGGAATTTAATTGTAGTCTTCATCCCGGTAGCAGACAATGACATGGGTAGGAGGCTTGCTAGCCCGAAGCATCGTAGGTTTTGTCTAAGCACAGGTGGTTAGGAGATCAGCAACAGCGCTGAGGCGCAGCAAGTGTAAATGAGTTGGTCAGGTGGGACTGAAAGAGAGAGCTTGGATCTTCTTGTGAAAATGTCCATGCAAACTTCTCGTTCCTGAGATAGGAGACATTGATTCAGACTTTCATGGGGAAAAAAAAAGAAAAAGAAATCATTGTTTTCATAACTTTAATTTTGAAAGTGTTTAAAAGTTAGATATATTTTAGGAACCTTTAGTATATAGTTTCAATAAAACATATATGTTCCTAAAGTACACTTTCAAGCTAATACTTTTGGGAATAGTTCGTGACATGCTGACCAGGTTCATGGCTTTTGTTAGTTCTTTATACGCATTCGTATTTTATTTTCACTGACTTGCGTTAGTCGTAGAATCATTTTCTTTTCACAAAAGTATATATCTGCAGATAAGATGAATCATGTCATAAAGAAGATATTTACAATATGAAGTGATGAACTTTTATTATAAAGTGAATTTGACATTTTGAACTTAACACTGTCTTTTCCAGCGGGGACACAGACTCCTTTAACATATACACGTGAGTCATATTTTGTTGTTTCGATATATGAGTAAAACTTTCTCTGACACACTCCTCTTCCCTTCTCTTTTCCTGCAAAATACACAGAAATAGAATAACAAATAATTTTGTCAGAGTTGTAGCAAGAATTGATTGTTAGAGAGATTCCAAAACACTCCCCTGAGTAAGATCTTGCATTACAGAAGTAGCATAGTTTATGCTTTATCTCGTCTGAACAACTGTAGTGTAATAAGCATATTCAGAATGAGAGGGAGTATCCCCTAAAGCAAGTGACAAAGCTTTGGGCTTTGGAGGACTGTCCTGATTGGGATTGTCCTGAGCTCTGACGGCCCTCTGCTAGTAGAGGGATGATTTTACATCTTGCTCTTCCTTTTCCATAGAAAGATTTCAATGTATTGAGTAATATATACTGAGATGCTATCAGTTCTTGAAATACATGCTTCGTGACATGAGATAAAAAGAGCTGGCAAAGTAGTTTTCTTTTGCTGTTGGACGGTACCTGTCATGTTTCAGTTGCTATATAGATACTTCTTTTATGTCACATTTTATTTTAAATTGGATTCTTCCACTTACAAGGTGCAGCTGAAACGAAAATGTAAACCTTGATTTTACCGTAGCTACTTTAATAAACACAAGTTGCAGAATAGGATCTGTATTTATTTTGGAACAAACTCTGTTTGCTTTAGGAGTATCATATTTAATCCAAATGCACTTATTCGTGTGAGCAAGCGAAACAGGATTTTAATCACTTTTTATATTAGAAGAGTATGGCATCTGTTGTGCTCTGTAAAAGGGTTATGTGTTTGGTGCGGGAGAGCAGTCCTAACTCATTGGATTAATTAAAATAATACTTTAATAATTTTAGTTATTAGTCGTTAGTGTTTATAATAGCTTTATATATAGCCTTACATTTATATTTTTGTTTTGATGTGCTATTTTAGGAATAAAAGGTGAGATTTGGGGTTTTGCTGTGATTTTTAATATTTTTTTTTTAATGCTGTAAGATACTCATTGTAGTCTTAAGTTTAAAGTGGGAGTGTTTAGAAAGCCTTCACAGCCTGATTTAATTCCTTGACTGTTCATCCACAAATTGTCAGACAGAATGAAGTGGATTTCAAGAACTCTTTGTTCTTCATATCCTGTGCCTGACCCACAGGTAATCTGCACCTTTCTTCTTCAGCGCTGAATAATTGTGCTGGGAAAGAAGAGAAAATGTTAGGGTCACAAAGTGCAGGCTAGACAGAGATGACAGGTCCTGCCAATTGAGTGCCAGTGCTGAGAACCTGCGAACCTCGGGCTCTGCGATTTCACATGGATCTGTGCTGTGTGTTAACAGCCGCTCCCTGATGATGGGTTAGGAAGTTCAGTACTTCAGCCCGCATTGCCTTGTCTTGAAAGGAAGTGCAGACGTTTTTGTGTATTTAGCAAGTGCAGAACAGTAGAGGAGCATTTGACACAGGCCATATGTGTGCATGTATATATACACGCACACACAGAAAATATAGGTGTGCTGTTGTTCTGTGTGATGTCAATTTTCTAACCTGTGCACATACTGAAGATTTTGCTGTCCTTCCAGTCAAGTGAAAAACAGAGATTTACTTGTCAAGTGTAATGGTTACTGTGAAATCACGTTGGGGTCCCTGCATGTTATTTTTCTACAATTAGAATAGACATTACTTGAAGCAATCTACTTTTTGTTTTGCAGGAAGGTAATTACAGCTGTAAGTAAAAAGATACAGAAACAAACAGATTTATAATTCACAAACTAGTTTTGGAATATGCAATTGTGACTTGAAAATATGTTCCCTGGTAGTCTGTAAGCCCATGTTTCCCAAAGAAGCACATTGTGATGGGCTTATAGAAATAAGGAGTGTTTGTGGAGCAGATAATAGCCTGAAAGGGTATATATCTTAAAGGGAATATATCCTCCTTCTGGAAAACACATAAACAGAGATATTGCTGACATAAAAAGCTGTATAAAAGCTATAGCAGTCTACACTCAAGCATTTATTTTTTTAATCTAGTTTTTTTTTTTTTGATACATCACATTTATATAAAGGATTGCAGCTTTAACTTGTTTTGCCAGATCTGTTCTCACATGTGCATGCCCAGATTTCTCCGCTGTTCAGTAGGGAAAATGAAGCAGTGGATGTAATTGTGTAATGACAGATATGAAAGGAACAGAGAATCCCAGCAATCATTTCCTGTGAGTTGGCCAGCTTCCAGGCTGTCTCAATGGGCATGCTGATGTAAAGGCAAAATGAAAATAGTTTGTTCTGAAGGGTGGATTTTGGGGTTGTGTTTTTGTTGTGATTTTGTTGGGATTTTTTTCCTTCCCCTCTCTTGTTTGAATTTGCAGACTAAGGTATTGAAACAATTAGTTGACAGTGTGGTGTTAGTTTTCTCACGGTAAATTAGGAAGATTAGCCAAATGTAGAAATGTATATTAGCTATAATTGGCAGATTTTGGATTCTAATGCTTTAGCATTCTCTTAGGGTTATGTTCATAATATTATTTGTGTTATTCCTTTTCACAAGGCGCCAGCTTCTCCAGAGTTATCTTACACTCAGTGTTTATTCAAAGACACCAGAATTATTAGATTTATTTTTGTTAGTTTTGTCACACAGAAATGTAGAGAATGAGCACGCTAGCCATTACGTCACTCCGCTAGTATTGGCACAGATAAGAGGGACTCTTGTAACCGCCTTAATCTTTTTCATTATTATTAATTTTCCTACAGTAAATTGAGTGGTGAGACATATTTTACGTAATGGTGGCAGAAGTGAACAACTTGACGGGTGGTAGCAAAGGAGCAAAGTAATATAAATATTTGCAGAACATTTCTGCCATAACTTAATGCGTTGCATATGAATCTTTATAAAGATCCTAAGTTAGTTTAAAGGAATGATTCCAGAAGGCTACATAGGCCCAGGCATTTTAAGAGCTGTGAATGATGACTGTGGAGCATCTCTGGGAGTTTTTGGCTTGTCATACAAAAACAGAAAAGAGGAGGAGGAAAAATTAGCAGGAAGGAGTTAGCAAATGCTTTGGGAGTGAAGGAGGGAGAAGACACAAGCTTTCCATGTACAAGTCTTAGGCTAGACTCATCTAGTCATTCATTTTTGATTGTTGTTTTTCTTTGGCTTACTGCATTTCACTGGAGACATAATTTCACTTAGCAAATGATTGCAGCAATTTTACAGAGCTCCTGCAAGCACGTATGTGCTGCTGCTTCAAGCCCCAAAGCAGAGCTCATGGAAGAGAACATGGGAACAAGTCTCAGTTACTCTGTGCAACGTCTGTTGGTTTAATTGAGCTGCTGCACTAGATTTGTTTCGGGCTAAGCTACCAGCTGTGGTCCTGAAAGGGCTGAGAGACACAAGCACAGGGCTCCAAGCAAGCCGGCTGTACCAGAGAACAGCAAAGGACATGGACAGTAACTTCTTCTACTCCTGTAAATAGATTTGCTACGTTGCATGTGCTGATGCTCTCATTTTCCTTAGGCTAATGGGTGGGTCCACCAACAAGCCTCCCAATATCACCATTAACATCTTATCTTTGAGCATGATGTTTTATATCACTTATCTAGCATCCACCCTCATCCTAACTCACACTTTAAAGGTACATAGGAAAGGTCTGTGTTCCCTCCCGTGACAGTAGCTTTTGCTGGAGTCTTCCTCTCACAGGCTTTGAAATCCTCCTGCATTTCACAGCTTGCTGTCTTTAATGCTGCTCTTCCTGAACTGAAAAGACTTGCTCTTTCCCTTTGCAGAAGATGAATTTTCTCTCTGACTCAAATTCTTTCTTAAAATGTAATTCTCCAGGAAGCCTTTTGAACAAAACCTCCCCAGCTTCCAGGCAGCACTTACTTGACATATCTCTGGGGTTTCTGCCTTGGGCAGCTGCCAGGCTGCTGCCAGGAGGGCTGGTCCTGCTCCCACTGCCCAGCCCCACGCTCCTGCCCTTTCCCACAGTGTCTCTCCGAGCTGGTGAGCTGATCGTACAGAAAACCAACCAAGCAAAAACAATCGCTCCAGGTTTCTGACCAACCTGCCCGGTGATTGCTGGCTACAGCTGTAAGGGATCTGCGGCAGAGATCTGAATCACAGCAATGTTGCGTCCCCAGACTAAATTACCCTTTGCGAATCCTGTCCTACCCTTTCTCACATGCAGAGCATGCATGGAGCACCATGAATGAGCTCTTTTAAAATGTCTGTGTATTTTCGTAGGCCACCAAGCACTTTGGGAATGGTTTCATTAAAATCAGTGCAATTTAGATAGACCTGCGTGAGAATAAGGTTTAGAAGTCTGAGATGCTTTGCCCTTCTGAAAGTATTATCCCTGAACTAGACCAAGTGCATTTTGCTTTCCAGAGATTGATCCCGAAGTGCAGAGCTGCACCTCAGCCTGTCTGACTGAAATCCAAATCTTCAGTGCAGACATGTCATCACTTGTAGGCAGTCCCGTAGGAAGATTTCAAACTGGATACACTGAAGTTGCAGGGTCAACACCTTTAGGAGCAAAACACAGCTTGCTGCATAATCTTTATACATAAGCCACAGGATACTTTGCTTCTTACTTTCCAATTCAGCCTATTTTGAAAGACAATCCAACAATTTTAATGTTCTGCTTTTGAACTCACTGCTAAACTGATTCTATCATAATACAGTGCATCTGCAAAATAACTTGTATTTAGAGTGTTTCTACAGGGACTTTCAATATTAATTCTGGGTACCGTTTTGCTGGAGAAATTAGGGGGACAATACTAGTACTGTGTTTCCTATGAAGATTTTACAAGTATCAAATACATGTGTAAAAGTTTGAAATGATAAGCCTGCAAGCAAACAAGTTTTTGTTGGTGGTCTTTTGGTTTGTTTTTTTTTTCCCGAATGTCTGTTTAGCTCTGAGTTGGCTCCCATCACGGAAGCTTTTTTGAGAAGTACTTGAGGATTTTCTGAGTCTTTGCGTTTTGATTAAAAGCTATCTTTCAAAAAATGCACTGCTTGGAAGTGCATACCTTATTTGTTGGTCAGTGTCTAACTTCATTTTAGCACATCCCCGATCATGGTGCATAGTGAGTAAACTGCTGTTTTAAAGTGTTGAACATGTGGGTGCTTGCTTACAACTGATCAGGGCCCGGGCAGTGTCTCAGGTAGTCTTTGCTCACAAACAAAATGCTCCACACACAGCAAGCAGGTGAAAACAAGTAAAAGGTGTTGGACCAGATCAATTAATGGTGGGGCAGGTAATTGACTTCTTTGAAGAGATATTCCTAAATATCTTCACTGCTAAAGGAGCAATTGCTAAATGAATGTTTTTCCTTCCCATGTTCAGAGGTTGAAAAAATGCATTAATCACTCACTAGCCCAAGGTCTGAGTCAGCTCGACAGTGTGAAAAAAATACCTGGCACTCCAAAGCTCCCATTGAGCCTCAAAGCCGTGTCCTGCCAGTCAAGAGGACAAAACAGTCGTGCACTGTTTGTGACCTTCCTTTAGTTGTAACGTGGTGTCAATCACACTGGTCTTTAATCCTTTCCAAATTATAACATGTATCTCTCGTGCTTTAATTTTAACTTCACTCCCTTCCTGACTTGACTTTTTTTCTTCTTCTAATCCTGACAAAAGGGGAGACTATCCCTCTCCATTATATCCAGTATTTCACCTGAAATTCTGATGCTTGTGAGCTTTTCTTCACTTTGCTTGCCTTCTTGACACAGCTACTCTACCTTTACCCCACCAATTTCTATATCTTTTCTGTTGTTGTTTTTTTTTTTTTTCCTCCAAAATCCCCTTTTCTTTCAATACCATGATTTCTGTTTCTAATGTGTCACTTCAGTTGTCACTTTCTACCCACCCAGCAGATGGTAGAAAAAGGGGAGAATGTCTGTGGCGTTCCAGGGCCTGCAGTGGTCCCAAGGCCTTGCAGTGTAACCCAAAATTCCAAATCCTCAGGTCCTCTCTGTGGCATCTAAGATGTAGTGGTGTCATGCTTCCTGCCTCTATCTTTTGACTGAATTTGGAAGTCTGTTGAGTTATTGTTTCTTTCAACCTCTCCTGTTAGATAGCTGATCTTCTTCTTCTTCCCTCAGATTTGTGGTTACTTAAAAAATTGCTGCTTTTTCCCAGATTTCTATTTTGAATCCTCTTCTCCAGCAACTTGATCCAGCTGTCATTCGTAGTTCCCAAGTTGGGGGAGGAGGCTCTGACAGTTTCACTGCTACATTGACAACTCAAGCTTAAGTTTTCAATCCATGGAGACTTTGAGAAGTCATGGAGCAGTGGAAGAATAACTAAAGTGGGAAATTTGGAGATTCAGGAAGTGTCCCATCATTAGCTTATATTCTATTCATGTTTGAATCGTTAACTTCGTAGTCATTTGGATGGACAGTTTCTTTCAGTTTTAAAGAAAAAAAACAAAAAAAAAACCCCAAACCAAACCCCAAACCAAATTAAATTTTGTGAATTTGACAGCTTGCTGAAGAAGGTTTTGGTTTTTTTGGTTTTTTTCTTTTTACCCAAGTTCATTTTCAAAGTCTGGCAACATATGTTCACACTTGTAGTTTCAGCTATGTCTGTAAATCTACTACATTTTGTCTGCCTGAGGAGGAAATTTGCTGTATGGTGGTTAAATATGAGCAAATGTAGTATTGTCTTTCCTGTGCTTGTTGTCGCTCTTGCATCTCTCTCTCTATCACAAACTACCTGTGCGTAAAACACAGAAGAGTATGTATTACAGTAAGAATAAATAAATGCTGTACAAATGCAAAGGACCACACCTTGTTCTTCAAAGCCTTTGGAAAGTTTCTGAGGTATTTTTTGTAGACCTATGTTTTTTTAAAATCTAGAATCCACAACCATCATGTGAGGCCAAATAGACTTCTTCAGCTTTATTCTTATCTAAGGTTGTTGACCTCAGGAGAGGAGAAGAAGGTTACAGGGTCAAAGTCTTTTCCTCCTTGGAGCTTGCTGCTTGCTGGGAGAGGGTTGGCTGGAAAATAGATGTTTTAGAAAAAGGGTTGAGGGTCATGATTTTAATTCTGTTAGGGAACAGATGGTTTGAGTTTCTTTCCACTTCTGTCTTCCCCCCTTTCCTCACAAATCCATGGAGAGAGAAAAATTTGTTGAGAGGAAAGCAGTAACACAAAAATAAGATTGCAATGTTTAAAATAGATCACGTCTGTTACAGGACTTCACATTAAGAGAGAGAAGAGGAAATTATTAAAATAATTGAAATCCATTATTGCTTCAAGCATTGAACTGAGATTGATCTAGAGTGCCAGAGGTTTATTTCCTTTCCTGCCAGAACTTAAATCACTAATAAAAATGTTCTAGTGTTTTTTTTTTGTTGGATAAACAATATGCATTATGATTTTTAATTTAAAGATGGACAAAGCTCATTATGAGTCTGCTCAGTTTGCATACAAGTTGCTGAAGAAAGATGGCTTGATTTGGCTATTTCTGTTCAGATTTTCTTCATCCGTGCATGCTGCTTTCATGCACTAAGACCAAAGAGAGAGAAGGAAACTCACAACTCAAACGAATGGCAAACTAGGAACAGATTTTTCGTCTGCACTCCTCTGAAACACTGGCCTCGGGCTGTGTTGGTGTGTGGCTCAACAGCAATCAGAGGTCATAATTTCATTGGCGGTTAGCATCAGGTTTAATTTTTCTAATATGTTACATTTACCAAAATGTCTGGTTTCAGTTACACTTATGCACTGACTGAATCAGCTTTGAGCATCATGATGTTTTAAGGTACCTGAAAGGCTACAAGAACATTTATGGAACACATATGCTAATTGTTTTTAACCACTTTCCTTTCTAAACACAAAAATGTGTTTTTGGAAAGCCATTTAACAGTAGTAGCTAATGATGGTGTGCATTTATTCTAAAAAACGAGCACAAGGAATAGGTGAGAGAGTTATTTTAGCAAGACTGCCATCTACTGATTTCTACAATTAAAAATAGCTACGATTAGCAGATTGTTCATCATGTTTCATAGCTTTATTTTCGAGATTTGCAAGATCGAGAGAATTATAAAGTCTTTCTGTCGCCTTAGGAATGCGACCAGGTTCACATTGACGATGTGTCTTCAGATGACAATGGTCAAGATTTAAGGTACGAGAGATAAAACATTGCTTTACGAGCTCCTTCCCGGGAGAGCGATGCGCTGCTGTAGCGTTCACAGTGGCCCGCTCTCTTTTTAGCTGCCGTAGCCTTTGCAACCCACCAAAGCGAGGAGCTGGTGGCTGAATGTAGCCTGTTGCCTTTTGTTCACCTGGGGGTGTTCTTGTCTCCGACCAGCACCTATAACTTCGGAACGGATGGCTTTCCCGCAGCAGCCACCAGTGCGAACCTGTGCCTCGCGACAGGGGTGCGCGGAGGAGTGGACTGGATGCGAAAACTGGCGTTCCGCTACAGACGAGTAAAAGAAATATACAATACCTACAAAAATAACGTTGGAGGCAAGTGACTTTGGAGTAGTTAAAAAGCAAGGAACGTTTGGTTTCTGTTCTTTTTTTAATGTGGTGCTCTTTAGCAACACATTTATTTTACAGTGTATGGAAAATATTCTCTGAGCTGATGAAAGCAAAGAAAAATGACTGAAGGTTACTTAATTTCAGTGCAGATATGCCCTTATCTACTCCACAGGTCTTCTTGGTCCAGCAAAGAGGGAGGCTTGGTTGCAGCTACGAGCAGAAATTGAAGCTTTGACAGATTCTTGGTTAACACTTGCACTGAAAGCACTCACCCTTATTCATTCAAGGTGAGTACGGGGTAGTTAGGAAACCTTAGGATGTCTGCTGATGATCTAGAAGAAGCTGCGTGGTCTAGTGGGAAAAACACTGAACCTGGAAGACCTTATTTCTTGTTCTGGACCGTGCCACTCTGTACATTGCTCTCCTGGAAGGTGGAAAACCCCCCTTTCTTTGTAAGTGGCAGTAGTGCTGGTGAGGAGTGCTGATGGGAGGGGTAAGGTTTACTTGGTCTGTTTTGTTTTCTTAAAGAAAGAATGTTTGCATTTTCTCTTCCATAGGACAAACTGTGTGAACATTCTTGTAACAACTACTCAGCTGATTCCAGCTCTGGCAAAAGTCTTGTTGTATGGACTAGGGGTTGTATTTCCCATAGAGAATATTTACAGTGCAACTAAAATAGGTGAGCTATTTTTATAATGTTATCATACATTTGAAGCTGTAATTCTAAATAGAAAAGATACTGTAGTCTTTACTTATTTCTTACATGCATTTACTGTAGCAAATACAGAGATTAGTAATACCTGATCTCATGAAACACTTTGCATGCTAAAGAATCCTAAAAGTGCTTTTCAAATGTTTGTCATGATCCAGTACAGAAGGCTTCATACAGCTCTACTAACGCTCATGCAGCCTCTGTTAGGAGGAAATGTATTTGCTTTTCTGTCATCGTTTCTCAAAACTGCTCTGCAGCCATTGGAAGGCTTTTTAGTAAGCTGTGAGTACAGAAGGCTAGATCCCAGATTAGCAGAAGGAATTCTGTAAAGGTAAGACCTGGCTCCATTTGTTTTCATGGGCTCTGGAGCAAATTTTGGTAAACAATTTACCAGAAGCAAGAACGTTTTGCTGTGGAAGGTAATTATTTAAGTTCATACTGACTGCAATAAGCTTCATCTGGGCAAATGTTTATTTCTGTTTTCTCATTCAATATAAAAGATGTTATTCTGAGTATGTAGGCGTACATAGGACCAGATGGAAACAGTGCTTGTAGTTTTTAATGTGATTATGACATATCTGTTCTGTCTCAAATTCCCTTAAAATTGTGGGCTACATGAAAACATTTCTCATGTGTTCTTAACTATCTATAATACAGGAGGCTCAAATGGCTGAGAAAAAAATGATGGGTTATTTAAAAAAAAAAACATAGTTGAGAGTTTTATGTAGAAATTTGAAAGCATTGCCATAAAACATTTAAAACTATTTCCTTGATAAAAATGTTATGGTACCATCTGTCAAAACCGTGAAGTAAATTAAAACTTTGAATTATAATACTTTAAATATGCATTTTAATTTAAAAAAAAAAAATTCACTTGTGATTTCACATGCACACAATAGAAGGGTGTTTTTGTAAAACTGTGTTCAACACTGGCTGTCATGGAAATCATGAAAATTTTGTAACATGACACAATTGATCATTTTCAAGCACTTTTTCAACCTAGTTAGTGTTGGAGATTTCTGATGCTTGGTGCTACTGTTAAATGGTGTCATTGAGTAGTGTGGCATTTCTGCTGACTAGAAACCTTTTTATTGTTTCTAACCTATTTGTTCTTGTGCTGGTATTGTTTTGTAGCTGAAATAACTATTTTGAAAACCACATTTTATTTGCAACGTTGGTTGCTGCAGAGACACGGGTGAGCACATAGCATGGCCAGACTGAAGTGTTCTTTCAGAATGGGGACATCTGAGAAACACAACTATAAGCATTTACTTACTTTCTGCTTTCCCAGCACCAGTACCTGAAGCTTCCCAGTGTCGGTACCTATGTGTACAAGTGGAGCACTGAGATCATTTCCTTAGGTTTGTGCACCAAATAAATGAGACACATTAATGGATCCCAGTGCAGGATCAAGGGCCTTGCCCAAGCATTGGCTTACAGGAATGTAAATCTAAATCTTTTGGCTGACCTTCTAAGTCAGGATACTACTGTTTCAGGAGCTGCAATTAATCTTGTCACAAGTTGTGGAGAGAAAGGTAGAATTTCAACTCAGATTCAATCAATTTGCTCAGTTTAGGTTATACTGGCTGTAAACAGGTGATAGAGAATTCTCCTGGTAGGGAAGTTCCCCCTGAAACCTGGCTCGGATCAGGGAACATGACAAGAAAGGGGGTATTGCAGACTAGCATGCTGTGTCTACCATGGCATGTGTAAGAAAGAACCTCACAGAGCAGATTTTAAGGCTGCCTGTCAGCTGCAGTGGTGGGAGCCTTGATACGCTGTCCTGCAGGAGAGGCTCTACTTATTTATTATAGTACTGGGGAGATCTTGGCTAAAAACTGATTTGATGTCATTCCATCACCACCTATCCTGAATAGTCTGATCTTTTTCTTTCAGGAAAGGAAAGTTGTTTTGAGCGAATAATTCAAAGATTTGGAAGAAAAGTAGTGTATGTTGTTATAGGGGATGGTGTTGAAGAAGAACAAGGTGCAAAAAAGGTAATGTCCCTTTTCAGTGCGGGTTGATTTCAAGAGTCTAAAAGTGAAGTTGTTTTTTCTTCAACATGGGACAGCACGCATCGACATTTGGGTTTTGTACCTTTGCTTTATGAAATATGCTTGGACCGTTTCTAGTAGAAATCTGCATAAAACTGTAGCTAATGATGTGCCCTGCTGTTCTCCAAAAGGCACAGTAAGCTGGCTCTGTACATTTGTTTCAGAAAGGAGCCTTTAAATGGACCCCAGCTCTTGTGCCAAGAACTAATAGTTCTATTTTCATTGGCATCCCAAAATGCCACATAGGATGTTATGAATGCAAGCAAAAAGTAGCAATTCTTGCTGATCAAAGGCAGTGTGCTATTTGACCGTATGGAATACATGTATGTCGCACCTTGAGAAGCCCTGTAGGGCTGGAGTAGGGTTCAGCTTCCTTCTACATCCATAATTTCGATTCTGTATTCAGGTAACTACTTGTGGCTTGTCCTGCACTCATAACCTCAGCTGAGCAGAGGACACTATTTGACTATGTCTTTGTTATTTTTTGCTTTCCTTTGTCAAGAAGGAAAAAATTTCACTACTCATCCTGTCCTGTCTGTCGTCCCCCCTCCCATTGTGAAGTTCATTACTTCCCACTGACAAGCAATAGGCAGTATTCCTACACTTGCTATTCCACCCAAGTACCGCAGAGTCTTCACTTGGAGGGATGAGGTGTAATACTGGCTGTTTGAACACAGGGGAAAGGGTAGGAAAAAGGGCATTTCTGTTCTTGCTTCCTTTTGCAGGTAAATTCTTTTGTACAATTGTCTTTTTTACCTTGGAACTCTCTGTGCTATTTCTGTATCTGTTTTCACTGTAGCTTTCCAAATTGGAGAAGTGAAACTAATTAGTCCGCATGGTGTTTTAACAACCGCTGACTGTTTTTTCTTCATGAAATCTGGGGTTTGTGCCCCCGAAGCATCGTGGGTAGGTTCCCGGCTCGTCCCAGCACTTTGCAGAGTCTCAGTTTCATATATCCCTTTGGTGGACTGACAGGAACAGTTTGCTCCTTTCTCCTTCAGAAATGCCTTTCATCTTTGCGGAGAAATGTTTTGCCTCTGTAAATGATTACGTTTTAAAAGCTGCATTTAAGATCAGGGTGGGGGGGAAATTCTTCTCTTTGTTCCTTTTCTGTTGCTCGGTGAAACAGTGTTGTATACGATAATGGCAGGAGTAGACCTTTCGGTAACATTATCTAATGCAGTGCTTTTTTCAAGAGGAAACATGATTCAGAAAAGCATAAGAAAAAGCCTTTCCAGTCGCTGAGAGGAGTAGCAGTATAGAAAGTTCCTTTGTGCCATTACTTCTGTGTATTCTTGGTGGAAGGAATTTTCAGATTCAAAGCATGTTAGATGCTCTGGATTAAATTATCTGCTGCAGCAATGCCAGAGAAGTCAGTAAGTAGACCAGCAGCCCTGCCTTTCTACAGAAATTATTAATTTGATTAAGGAAAATGCTTCTGTGATCCTTGTCCTGCGTCTTACTCCACCAAAAAAGAAGTCACCATTTCACTCTGTGAAATCAGGATTTGCCTCTTAAGTTTTGTCCCTTTGTCCTGCAAGAGCAAGCACTACCCAGTCCTTGCAGTACGAGGAGCTGCTCCCAGCTCAGATGATGTCTTTTTGGGTATCTGCTCCTCAGGTAGTTTTTAGGGTTGTTAGTAGGATTGCACATGGAGTGCACCCCAGCATATACTGTGCTTCAGCGTGAAGACGTGTGCCCTGTCTAAGGAATAAATGGTGTCGCTGTATTAGAAAAGAGTAAAAGCCTTAGACCTTCTCTGGAGACTGTGCAAACGAAACAGGAGGAGATTTACTCCCCCCTCAACCCACCCAAAGCCCATCAGTCAAAAGTGGCATAACTGTCCTGTGATGTACCCATTGCCTTGCTTGTTCCCTGAACCTTGCCAGCTGGGTCCTTCCTCACATCCTTCCCGTCGGCACGTTGGGGTTTGTGATATTCTCAGGGCAGGGACAGCTTTTGTGTGACTGTGCTTTGCTGAAGGGGTCTGGCCTTTGGGGAAGCCCTCAGTATATGTAAACTTCCTTACACTCCTTAGAGCGTAAACAGTGCACCCTTCTTTAAACAGCACTTCATTGCCTACATGTAAACTGTAATGAGTGGTTTTAAGTGAGCATGTAACTTCAAACCTATTTAATTGGAGTGATTATTTTCATTCTCTACTTGTTCAGTGAAAAGAGATGAAATTTCATTTTAGGAATTAAGAAAATAAAGGCTTGTTAGTTAAAATTACTTATCAATAACTTATCAATTGCTTCATTATAGAACAAGATTTTAATTTATGTCCTTCATGGAACGTCCTGAGTCAATGCAACAATAGTAAAAATAAAGGACATGTTTAAAATATTTTTATTATTGTTGTTATTATAGAAGCTTTTCAATACCATTTAAAAGATCATTGCTTTTGGGAGAAACATTTTTAGGATAGACTATTTTTTCATCAAATGTCTCTTTTGATTGATGAAAATAAATTCAAGACACCGATGAAATCACACACTCTTACGTTTCACATAGCACAGGACAAGCCCTGGTATCGGTACCTTCATTTAGCTGTCGCTTCCAGCAGAATATTTTATAAGACAATTGAAGTATTTGGGATGCTTGCATTGCAGACGAAGGAATAATCGTACCCCGATGCAGCAGTTCAGCATCCAGCCAGCGCGGCTGTAACGCCGGGGTTCACATGGAGGTTGCTGCCTTTGGATCAGCATCCCGGGAAGGGAGGGGAGCGGGTGGGAGAGCTGAGGGGTGCTCGGGGTGGCTGCTGGCATCGGGGTGGCTGCTGGCATCGGAGTGGCTGCCACGTGGGCCAGGGCCGCTGTGTCCGGGTGCCAGCGCTGCTCGCAGATTACGATTCTGGGGTTGTCTGCCAGAGACTCCATTGTCTTGGCATTTTGTTTTGCTTTTCTTTGGTTTGTGTTTTGTTTTGTTTTGTTGTGCTTCATTTGTTTTGTTTGATTGAGTTCCTTTTTTGCTCTTTGGCTATGGAGACACAGTCAGGAAATACTCATAAGGCAGAAGAAAGCCCCCAACTCTGTTGTTTTCCTGCTTAGGAGAATCCTCCAAAGGATTTCTAATTTGTGAGAGGAGACAAAGGAGGAGGCTCTCTGCACTGAGAAGATGGATTTTACATCAGGTGATTTGGGAGAAAGCCTGGGCACATCAGCTTCTCCCTTTGTCTCCAGAATGGTCATACTGCCTCAGAGGGAAATTGGGAGGAAAAATCATAAATCTTTGTGGAGCAATAAATAGAATATAAATGGGTATCCAATATGCCACGGCTTTTAAGCTCACTGTCACACTGTGCTGGTCAGGCTTGGGGTAGGAAGTAAAGACGACCGCGTAGCAAATCTGGCAGGAACGCAACAAAAATACTGTGAAAGATGACAGATGAGTTCTCTGTTCAACTTCGTCACAAATCTCGGGAGTAAGGTTTTGGTATAACTACGTATTCATTTAAGAGAAGGAGGATAGGCTGCACTTTTCAGTGTTGCTGCCAAAAGAGGCTTTGTTTCACATGGCGTAGAAACAATTTATTTTGTTGAATAAAATAGTTGAAGTTTTTATTCTATGCAGAATTCTTCTATTTCAGAAATATTGCTTCTATTTCAGAAATAAAGTACCTTAATACTTTAGGTTATTTGTTGTTATTATAATTACTAGATTTACTAAATTAATAAATTTTTTTTCATGCTTTTTACACCAAAGCCAAATTCAAACTTTTGCCACTGCATTTCCTTTCAAAATGTCACCAAAATTAAATCATTAAAAAGTTCATAACTGTGTGTTTTAGCAAGTATCATCCACAAAACAACTCATGGTTTTTAAAAGACCAAAGTTTTGTATTTA
Source organism: Todiramphus chloris collaris (assembly GCA_025345505.1). Classification (NCBI taxonomy): domain Eukaryota; kingdom Metazoa; phylum Chordata; class Aves; order Coraciiformes; family Alcedinidae; genus Todiramphus; species Todiramphus chloris. The sequence continues at coordinate 13,486,568 of JANVCC010000261.1, read as the reverse complement.
TTTGGAAGATATTTAAATAGTACACAATGTCGTTGTTTCACTGCTAGCCTAGTTGCATATTCCTCCAATTTGCAGTACGAAAAGCTTTCTTTCGGTGTCAGGAGATGCTAATGCATCCAGGAGCACTGGCTATTGGTCAGCAGCTGGCATTTGTCACCCGTTCTCCTGCAGCAGCAAAGGAGATATTGTCATTTTTCGGAGTGCTCTGAAGACATGTGTTGTACATGACATGTGTGCTAAGTGTTGGGAGGGATGGCTTTCTAAAGGCAATATTTAGTAAATATATATACACAAAGATGCTCTTACTCCATCGTTTGGTGAGAAAAAATGTACATCATGGGTGTGTTGTCACTTGACAGGGCTGAATATTTGTGGATAAATGGGGCATTAATACGTGTTAATGTCTAAGGGTTTGAATGATAACTTTGTTACTTTAAATGTTTTAGGTTTGTACGTTTGTTAGATAAGGTGGAAATTACCGTATGTGCCCTGTGAACACACATGTATGTATGTATTGACACTTACATGTATACATACACACACAACCATATGCATACAGCTCTGTGCCAGGCTGGTTCCCTCCCCTCTCGGGGATGGGGCGTTGCCGGAGGGTCAGGCTGACAAAGATCTGGATCGGTCGTGTTTGGCTGTGCCGAGGGTGCCCATGCAGATTGCAGCCCCGCGCCGCTGCTGCCTTTGTGTCTCGGGAGCATGCTGCTGGTCTTTTTGTCCTGGGTGCAGGAGAACTGAAAATAATACTGAAGTTTATGCCACTTCTTTGTTTTCATGGGACTTTCCAAAATCATTTACTGCCTCACTCCTATAACTGCATGGAGTAAATGGAGGTATACTCCTTTCACTGACTTCAGTAAAGTGGAGGACACTTAAGTGAATTTGCAATAGAAAGATATAGCCAAAATAATGCCTGCTTAAAGTTTTGGTTTAAAATCTGACCGTGAACAGCTGAGGTTAATCCAAAACACGATATTGCGTGTGGGCATCTAGCAAGGATTGCTGTGATTTGATTTAGCAGAAGCTAAACCTGCTGTGCAATCAGTCAGGGTCTGCGGCTGCCCCCGTTGCCTGGTCTGTGGTGCCGAGGTTGTTACTGGGGAAGCAGCACAATGCTGGAGCTGCATGAAGTGAAAAGTACAAGCCAAGAATTTATTGCTACAATTCTCCCTATTCATTAGTTTGCTGTATGACCTTGGAGAGTGTCCATGTCAGACTCTTGGCTTCTGCAGAGACACTATGCAAGGGCAGGTGTCTGCAAACCCTTCACCGTGCCACATCCTGGGTATGTGATTTGCAGCTCCCTGACCCAGTGGCTGAGGCAGAGCTGGTGCCAAGCTTGGAGAAGCAGGGAGCTGGGGCCGGTTGGCAGGGAGGGTGGGTGGGTCCTACTTGGCAGGACCTTCTGAGAGAAGAGGGAAACTGCAGCCATGCGAGAAAGGGAGGGAGGCTGTGAGCTCTGCTCTGCCGAGCACCAGTGGCCAAGCACAATCAGCTGGCAAACACTGCACGGACCTGCTGCAAGCATGAACCTGCACCCATTTGTCCTTGATGTCATACCCCTATCAGATGTGAGACATTCTGCCAGGAAGATCTCACAGCCTAAAATAAGAGATGGGTGCACAGAAGCTTTTGGAGAGTCTGGAGAACAGCATGATTAGGAATTTTTGTTCCATTTTGCTCTTGCTAATTCATTTCCTGAACATGGTGCAAGAAACAAATCTTTAGGAAGGATTTGAGTTGGAAAGCAGCAGTGTTTCACCTGACAGAGCACTGAGGAGAGACAATCTGTAACGTAATGTAACAGGGAAGACACTGGGATGTGGAGTTGTAACTGAGTGAACCAGTTGCATCTAGTTTCTGTTGCTGGCGTAGAGACAGAATGATGGGTGCATAGATTGAAGATGGAGAAATAGTAGGCGCCATAGTTGGTGTTTAATGCTTTCTCTTTAAGGAAAGGATTAAGCTGTAAAAGTGTTTTGGAAGTATCATAAGCATTTTTTCCCAACATCTCAATTTTTCCCTGAATTAATTTGTTTTGTTGTCTCCATAAGCAGTTATGACTTACGCATTTATCTTCAAGCTGAGGTTTAGTCAGCTGCTTTCTCAAGGCTTTGTAACAATCCAAAGTAAAGCAAAAGAGAACAGAAACTTCTCCAATGATCCTTCCTTCAGGGTCATCTTATTTTCTTCCAGAGGAAATGTCTTTGCTCTAAAAGCTAGGTGTGCTATGGACGTGGGCATCTGTTGGTGTGTTTTAATTCAGTATCAAAGCAGCCCTTCCAGTCATCCCTCCTCACTGTGCTTTGATTAACAACCTGGGATGGTTTGGGGACAAACAAAAACCCAACAACAAAACACAAACCCAACAGATTTGTTCTGGATAGTACTAAAGAACAATATAGTGTCCAGGTGCTCACCAAATGCTGTCCAGCTGCTCATGGACACTTTTTCCGTGCTGGCAGACTAGAGTGAAACCCCTGGAACCTGGGCTCTGGGTGCTCGGGGCCACTGCCTTCACCCTGCAGCCCCTGCACTCGTGCAGCTTTGCTGTCTGACAGTTGTCCTTCCCGGGGTGTGCATTTCCCAGGTTCCTCACAGTACTCGCTTGCTGATTGTGTATGATTCTTTAGTCTTGCTTATTGGTATTAATTAATTTAGTATTGTTAGGAATTTAGTTGAGAAATGCTGAAGGAGGATGAAGAAAGCCTCTTTGAGAAGTGGTAGATAAGGTGCTTGAGGAACTCCGAAGCCACTGTGATAATAACTTGCCTGTGGTTTGCCTTCTAAAGATGCCAGGACACCAGGTGGCCCAGTGCAGAGGTGCATGTGATCGCGTTAGCCTTCAGAACAGTGCTGCATTGAAACTCTTTTCCCATAGGATTTATAGACTATTTTCCTGACAAAAGCTGATGGCTATCTTTTTTCTTTCTTTTCTTTTTTTTTTTTACTTATGCAGAAGTTCTTGTTGACACTATAATCCCTGGTTTAGAATACAAAGATAGTTCTTAATCAGGTTTTTATCCTTCATGGATGAGGTAACATGTGCTTTTTCCTGGTATTTGTGGTTTTGGTTTATTCAGGTTCTTTGCAAATGTATTTGTGCTCCAGAGAGATTTTATTACAGCTAATAGGAAAAAAATATGTATTTATTTTTAAGTTCTCCCATATGGAAAAGATGTTTTAAGATCAGTGCTAGCAGTGAGCGATGTTACATAAACCACTGGGATAAAATTCCTTTCAAAGTGATGTGAGCAACACATGAGCCATTCTGAATCACCACAGCTATGCTCTGAACTTACCTTCCAGGGATAGTTCCACAAGGAACAAACACGTTTTGATAGCAAATAATACTTGTACTTCCTTTATTTTTTGGTGGGTTTTTTGTTGTTTTTTTTTAATTGAGTTCCATTCCCTTCCTCAAACTAGCCACGGGTTTCATACATGGGTTATTTTTCTTAGTTTTTTTCCTAGCAATATTATTTTCTTCTGCAGTGTGCTGAAATCTGTTTTTCTTATGGAGAGATGAGAAACCTCTCCCTTCCTTATGCTCTCCTGGCATGTTTGCTGCTGTTCCTGTTGGTAAATAAATTTGCTGCGATTGAGAACTTATGCTGAGGGGGTGGGTCAGAGAAACCAGAGGTAGACGTGAGGAGCTCAAGCTTTTAAGAGCTGCTTCTCTCCTCACGGTGTTTGTGCCCTTACCCTTGCAAAAGACAATGGGTGGGTCTAAATACCAGAATGCTTGGGGTTATTTTTATATGTTGTCTGTGCTGTTCACAGCATGCTATGCCGTTCTGGAGGATCTCGAGCCACTCTGACCTTATGGCCCTTCACCATGCCTTGGAACTGGAGTACTTGTAGCAGCTCAGCAGCACTTTGAAACCTCAGAGCCTCCTCCTGCCTGTGGATGGGACGGCTGTGTCTCGTGTCAGCATCGGACTGTGGAACTTTGTGATTTCAACATGTTGACGTACAGCTGCAATTGGTCTTAACCCCTGCCCTTTCAGTAAACGGAGGAGCTTGTCTTGTTCTTCAGAACATCTGTTGACTCCGGCACTGCGAGTACAATGAAAATAAGCCATGCGAATGTTTGAACAGCTCATCTTTACCGTGTTTGCTACCAAAAAGAAACAGAGAAGAAGAAGAAAAAAAATGGAAGGTTCATACCTGTGAACAAAAAAAACCCCTGCAAATGCTTTGTAGTTTTCAGACTCTTCAATGTGACTCCCACCATTTCTTCAGCACAGCAAACTTGATTGCACAATGAAGACTGACATTTTTCAAAATACCAGTGGAGTAATTTTCTTGTAAAGAAGGTTTACTTTTTTGTTTTCTCATACCCAGGGTACTCTGTACATCTTTACTTATTTATGAACAGACTGTATTTTGACATCATATAACTGAGGATATGTATAATAGGATGAAAGGCTATTATAAGCCTTTGCCTTATGGTACAGCAACTACTTTTGATTTTAGCACATTACAGAGTAGATTAAAATATGACTAATTTAAACTAATAGGTTCATCACTGAGACAATCATGTACAGGAAGAATTTTTTGTGTAAATTTGTAATAATGAATGATTCTTTTACATATTGTTAAGGTAAATACTATTGAGAGATAGTAATGCCTTGTTAGTGAAGAATGAGGCCACGCGTGCACAAACTGTTGTGCAGTGCCTTATCAATGCGTTGGATATAAATATGTAGATAATGGATTTTTTTAGATACATTTGTCAAGACCAAAAGCATGGATGTCAAGTGTCAATAGGAATTGGGTTTTGTTCTTCTCTGTTGTTTCTCTACCTTTTTTTTTTTTTTCCCCTCACCTACTCTGATTATGCAAAAGATTGATTTCTTTCCCCCTCATGAAGGAAATACACAACTGAAGAGGAGTCCTTTGCTGTCTTCTGTTTCCTCTGTTAAAATTAGCACATTAATCCTTTTTTAGAGTATGGAAAAATTAATTAGGAGACTTGTTCCATAAAGAAATACAAATATATTTTAAGATGTGACTTAAACTTGTATCTGAATAGTTTTTGTCTCATCCAAAAGTGAAGGAAACTGTCATCATCATTATTTTTAGAAATTAGAAATGAGAATATTTTGGAGAAATTGAACAAGAATACTCATATACGTTTAAGTTTTTTAATCCTCTTCCACCAGGAGTCAGATTTGCCTAAGATATAACATCCATTGCCGGCAATGGAAATACTGAAATAGTTATCACCAAGGAGTTAAAATTTGTTTTTGTCTTTACCCATTGATAGGACAAACCTAAACTGTGTCTGTCTGTGACTTGTGACTTTTCTAATCTTGAAGGCCATGAGCTACTTGGTCAGATAAACTGTTAGTCTGACTTTTCAGCTTGAATTGTACCAAATCCCTTTGCCTTCATTAAAAAGAAGCCTCGGCTTTGGTTCATTCTCCAGCTTTTTTTCTTGTTTTCTTTTGCTAAAAACACCATCCTTGAAACAGCTACCTGAAAAGCTACAATGCACCAGGGTAGCTACAAAACAACACCCTTCTCTATTGGAGGAACATATTGCTGCTAGAATTCGATGTTTGTTGATTGTTTTATTACCAACAGGGGGATTTTTATCCTACCAAGGCTTGCACGTGTTCTTTACCCAGTTTGAGGGCTGGAATTCACACGGTACTCATGTACATACAAGCACATTGTGGGTAGTTTTTAGAATTGAGACTACAACTGGCCATTTTTTCCTCAAGCAAAGTAGACTTTGATGGGGGGGTTGGAATTTTTTTTAATTTTTTTTTTTGGTCATTTGCGGACTGAAAAAATACAAACAGTTTATCTGGGCCTTATTGTACAAAAAGTGTGCTGTGTCCACAATTGTGTACAGAATTTTTCTTCATTAATTTTGTTTTAAATTAATAAAATTGATTTGTGAACATATTAAACAATTGTCTTGTATGCAAGTCTCTGATATTCCTGCCCTCTAGGTTGAGGAAACCTCTCACAAGTTCTTGCTGTCAGAAGGCAGAAGTTGTTCACCTGATTCTGCCCATCTGAGACATGGAATAGGATAAATGGACATGGAATGTCTGCAGGAATTCAGGACTGGCTTTTATCTTTTACAAGCACAGAGCATCAGGGGAAGAGTGGCAGTGCCTACTATTTTATAGCAGGTGCTTTATTGTAGACCCATGAAGTACTGGTCCAGGGTTTGGGTTTGATTTGCTCTTTAAGGGGAGGGATGGGCATACCCAAACACTTCCACAAGTTTTAGACTAATCTGCTCAAGAAATGTCCTCCTGGTGCTGCTGTGCCACCTTGCAGAACAGGATTAGTTGAGCCACAGACGGAAGAAAAGAAGTCTCTGAACCAAAGAGTGACTGTGGCTGGCTGAAAGGAAAAGCAGGATCAGCCGGGAGACGAAAATGTGTCCATTGGCCATAGAGTCATAGAATGGTTTGGGTTGGAAAGGGACCTTTCAAGGTTCTTCTAGTGCAACCCCCCTGCAGGGAGCAGGGCCATCTGCAACCAGAGCAGGTTGCTCAGAGCCCCGGGCAACCTCCCCTGCAATGGTGCCAGGGATGGGGCAGCCACCACCTCTCTGGGCAGCCTGGCACAGGGTATCACCGCTCTCAGCAAGAAAAATTTCTTCCTTCTCTCTCATCTAAATCTTCCCTTGTCCTGTCCCAACAGGCCCTGATAAAGAGTCTGTCCCCATTTTTCTGATGGGCCCTTGAAGTCCTGAAAGGTCACAATAAGGTCTTCCTGGAACCTTCTCTTCTATAAAAGCCATTGGTTCCTATAAAAGTTATGGCCACCCGTGTAGATCTGTAACTGTAGCAGACAGCTTATTGGCATTTTTGCTTAATGTGTGCTCCTTTTTTCCACTAGGAATAGAAACAAGACAAACCTGATGATTCCTATGCAACCCTGAGCCAGAGCCTTTTCTCAAGACTTTAACTTGTTTCTTGAACCTTGTTTTGCTTGGGAATATGGTTTGATGTTATTTCCTCCTTTCTGAGCAGTCCAAGTCCTGAGCTGGGACACTGGATGATAAGACACCAACTTCATCCCTTCCCCCCCCCCCTCCATTTCTCTGTAAAGGACTGATCTTCTATGGTCCTGTTCTTGCCATTTTAACCTCTTCCTACTGGGTGCAGGGTCCTCCTCCATATTCAACGATACCGCAATGTTTTAAACATTGATACCTGAGACAGAAGCTATTTAATACTTCCATGGTAGTATATAATACATTTCCTGCTGGTCTGAGATGGAGAATACTGTACCTGAAAAAGTTACAATTCCAATACTAATATTTTCCACAGGCTTCTAATTACTCTTTCATCTGTACCAAACATAGACTGAATGTTCAAGCCTTGTGCAGGTCTCTGGCAGGACTCTGAATGGTTATGTTGTCTCTGGTCAGGTTTCTAAAACCATTCTAGTCATTTTGAAAACATGCTGGCAAAAGGAGTCAGTTCCACAAGAAACCAGTTTAATTCTTAGACAGTGGCTTTCTGCTGAATACTTGTGGTGTTGTTCTAAAGTGTGGAAGTACAAGGGATTTCTAAGCTCTCAGTTTCCTGGTGGGAATAGTTCTGGACAGATGGTTTTACTATCCAGATGACAAATTAATTGCCAGTAATTTTGTAGAAATAAAAATCTTAATTGAAATGATGACCTAATTGTTATGTAAAAGAAGAACAGACTATTGTAAACATGTCATTGTAGAACATAAATCTGAAGATGCACTGTGAATGCTGCTTTCAAATCAGTCTGCTAATTACACTATTAAGCTTGTAGGTAACATTCAGCAGTTTCTGTTAATTCAGAGGCATAAAGCATAGGGAGATTTTGGCTCTCATAGATGGAAAAAAAAAAATAGTTTAATCCACTCCTTTCTAACTGGAAATGGAAAGTAGACACCTCCCCACCCCCAATCATCGTTGGAATCTATAATGAGGGACAGCTCCAGTCTGAGGTTAAAACCAATTATTCCCACAATTCATCAGAAAGATAGAGATTTGGGGTTTGGCCCTTTGATTTGCTAAGCCACCTAAAAACCCAAGTGATAGTGATTTTAAGCTACAGGATGGTAACTAAGTTAGAAAAGCTGCGATTCAGTGTGTTTACAGCTGAATGGGTTTAAGCTATTCCATACACAGCCCTTTTTCATTTATCTGCAGAGTGCATTCCCCAGCTCCTTTGGTTCTGGTCTTTTGTTGTTACCTAGCAGGATTTCCCTACGCTCACAGTCAGTATAGCAGTGCCTTGAGAACATGAGCTGTGAAGTGGCAAAGCTGTGGCTTCTTGTCATGGCATGTTGGCTCTTCTACGCAAGTTGGATTCCTTCTTGTTAAATTCAAGTCACTGAGTCGCATGTCAGGTCCTCATGGCTCATTTGTTTTATATCTTCATGTGAAAGAGCATTTTCTGTTTCATGTTCAGTCTTTTCCTAAGGTGGCTTGAGTAAAATAAAGCAACTGCCATGTATTTATGTCTATGGTTAGAAGAAGGACAGTTTCAAACATACTAGAATACTCCTTAACAGTGGTGTGCAAAATTTAAGCCTGTCTAAACAATTCCAGGAGGCATTAAAGCACAATTGCATTAAGTGTATAAATAAAACTAATAATTTCTTCTCCAAAACATAGATAAAGCATGCTGTCCATGATACTGCCCATGGAAAAATAAGCTGTGGAGCCCTAGCATCCAGACTAACTATAGCCAACTCTGACATCCTGAAACATCTCATAAACCTACAGTGGTTTGTCATTTTCTTTGGTGCAGAGAGGAAGGCAAACAAGTATACATTGAAAGGCACAGCTATGATTGGAAATTACTCAGGCAAAAGTTGAACCTGCACAACTGTGTCATTTCATTTGTCTGTCGACACTGATGTTTTGCTCTGACAGAGCTCCCCAAGTCCTCAGCTCTGTGGCACAGACAGTAAATCCTGATGAACCATGTTTCAGTAACGCTAATTGGCACAGCTCCTGAAAAAGACCAAAGACGCCCAAAACCAAATAGGATAATGGTAAAAGCCTCTGCCCACAAATCAAGCTTGTGGTCTTTGCTGCAGCATTTCAGTTTGCCAGATGCTGGCTGCACCAACCTGCAAATGTCTGACTATTTCTTCGTTTAAGAGTTGTGGGCGATGGTTGGTAGATAACAAGCATTCTGTATCTTTAAAAATAAAAGTATAGGATAAGATTAAAAGCAGCAAAATAAATAAATGGTTTTGGTTGAATAACAACTGATGGAAAGACAGCAACCTTTACTTATCTCCTGGAAGCTAAAGACAGGCAGCAGTTTGGAAGGATCAGCCCCGCTGGGAGAAATATTAGGCTTAGAGTGCCTGTTGCAGGCCCTGCCAGCACCTGTGGTTCATTTTAGAGCACACGTTAGATAAAATATCTCATTGGCGTTTGGCTGGGGCTTAACTCACCTCTCTCCAGAAGGACAGCTGAATTACTGCGTCCCTTGAGCGGGTTCCATTGTGGCCTGACTGGCTTTCCATGTGCTGTGTAGGGTGCAGTAAAACTTAGAGAAACTGGTCATCTTCAGTGACCACATAGCAACAGTATATGTCAATGTCACTTCTGCTCTCCCACCCCTCTAAATTCAAGGCTGGTGGCTCTGGGGGGGTGGGAACATCATCTCTTACTGGATTTGGTAAGATATTCATAGGAGAAAACCTCCTACAACAAAAGTCATAACTCCACCTCTGCCCCTGGCCATGGCTCCCACATTGGCTGCTGTCCTGCTGTATGCCAGATAATTACAGCCCAGCAGCCTTTCATATTTCATGAAATTTGAACTGGAATTGAATCCTAGAGCTACTGTGCCAGCCAAATGGTAATGGTGTTGTGAAAGGTTTGCTTTTGTCTGAAGGGAATGATCTGAGTGGGACAGTCATGCAGAAAAAGCTGCTTCAATTCTGGTGTTATTAAACCAGTTCCAACACCACTTTTCTCTCTCCCTTACTAAAGATAATCCTCAACTCTGCATAAATCTCTTTTTCTTCTACATATTTTTCATGACTGATTGGCTAACCAGTAACTGGGATGGCTGGGCAAGAAGGGGTGGGGGTGGGAATTGATTCTTTTGCTTTCCTCAGTATTTGTTTTTTAAAACCTGTGAGGATAAATGGAAAGGAAATCTTGACAATGCGAACATTTGATAAAACGACTGTTAAAAAATAACATGTAGACATTTTTTAACATTTGTTCTGAAATACAGTCTCCAGCAAGTCAAATACTTCCAGAGTGCTGAGTCTTAGTGATGTATCTCAGCAAGAGCTCATGCTTTGCAGGTTCTCCGGAAGGATGTGAAATCATATAACAGGGATTTAACCATTAAGGAAATGTGCACCTTTAAAGCCCTGTCTGGGGCTGGCAGAGGTTACCAACCCCATGAGCAGAAGGGAGGAACCACCCCTGGTACCAGCTGACCTCCAGGGGTCCAAGGTGGTGCTGCCAGAGCTGCAGTGTCTAAGGCAAAGGCTTAGCTTAGAAATCCTGCCTTCTCTCCCTCAGTTTTATTGTCAGCATATTTGTATGGGCATTGCAGCCGGGGTCTTTCAAGGAGGCTGGGATGAGGACACCACTTCACTCAGGGTGATGTCATTTCTGCCCTAGGCCGTGATCGTACAAAGAAGCTCACTTGTTATAAATTGCCAAGAATATGCTCGGACCGTGAGGCAGGAAGAGTTTCATTGGAGTTTTCTTTCCCAGCATAAATCGGGAGCAGAACCGGAACATGGAAGAACTGCTCTAGATTTTCTGGAGCATCTGAGTTTGCCCAGTTGTCTAATGCCTATTCTTCCTGTGCAGTTTCTAATCTTTTTGGTTTAAAACCTACTTTGCCTTTGATTTTCTTAAATGCAATATCCCATCAACATTGCTGTGTATTTTTTGTTTCCTACACTTTGTGAGCCCAGGTTCTTCTGCTTGCAGTAGAACTTAATTTTACTGGTATCTATCTGGTATAATCTGGGGAAAGCAGAGCATCTCTCATACCAGGTGAAATTTTGCATTCCCATCTACCGGCCCGCTGCCCGCGCCTGTGGTCACTGCCCACCACGGTCCCACTCTTCCCCGGACAAGCTCTCCCCCATCCCGGGTGCTGCTGTCACACATCCCTCCTTTCTTCAGAGCATTCCTGAGCAGCAGCAACAGGAGAGGCTCTTGGTCTGTTGCTTGTGCCACTGGTAGCAAACCAGGAATGTGGTTTTGGCTTTGGAAAGCATCTAGTGAAGAGTAATCTTTTCAGCTATTTTCACTTACACTCAGAAATTGATGGTTTTTAGAAGGAAAGCACATAAATCAGGTGGAAGCTGCTAGAAATGTTTTATACTTATCAGCATGGAGTAAGAAAATTTGTGGTCTGATGTTGACAGAACATGGCTTTCCTGGGTTAAAATACACATTTACCTCTGCTACTGGTTTAAAAATGCTTTAGGAATACACAAAGGATTTTTAAAAAATAAAAGCATGGTGCCTCAGGGAGTACCATGAGTTGAAATAACACATGAAAAGTATTTATGAGCCTTTTTTTATGAGGTGGTCAAAGCAAAGACCATCCAGCATGTAACATAAGACTGGCTGAAGAAGAAAGGATTTTTCAAAACCACATTGGAGAGTTAAGCATGAATGGAATTTTATTTCAGTCTCTATTGCTTATTTAAATTAATGATGTTTTCAGGTGGAGTCTAAATGATAATACAGATAAAGGTGAGTATTGCCAGGGACCTGGACACTGGTCTGTTACTCAAAGAATGTTACTGACCAATGTTGAAATAATCCTAAATAATACTTTAGTTAAAGGGAATTTTTAGATAGCTTCAAATGTTTTAAAATGTGCTAGAATCAACTCATTCTTTAGCATCAGAGATGCTCCTGAATGGTCCCACACCCTTTAATGGCAGCTCTCCCAGTATTAATCCCTGTGTCCAACCACAGCAAAGTACAGAACAGAGGTCCCTGCCTCTGTTTGGGTCAGGTGGTACCAGCTCAGCAGTTCCTGCTGTGGTGGTGTAGAGTTAATGAGGCTTTTCCCTACTACAGGGAGGAGCTCCAGTCCACCCCCATGTCAAGGGATCACCTCCACATCTAAGTCCCGAGACTGACAAACCCTGGCCCATTTCCTGGTGCTTCTAGAGGGGTTTCAAGTGCTACCACTACAAACTGGTCTCTCACATGCTTTCGCTTCATACTCACACACTATGGTTCCAACTCTTCCCATTCCTATCTTTCTTATTTCCACATAGGTCCCTGAGCTAGAAGACTGATAACCAAGATGTGTGACCCCAGGTGTTTTCTGAGCTGCTACAAGTGCAAGGTACCAACTGCACCAATCTTGGTAAGATGAGCTTTGTACTCCTTGAACATTACCTCACTGACCATGGAGGCTCCTCTGCCTTCCCTTACTCACTGATGCTGTGTTAGCCTTTACTGTGACTGTGCAAATACTTAAAGGGTTTGCACAAGTAGAGGTTGATGAGGAAAACTCGTGAATCGACATTCTTTTGGGGTTTTTGAACATGTTTTCTTTTCTTTTTTTTCTTTTAGCTGGGTAAATTCCTCTTAGTCTGGTATTGCTGCTGACCATTTTGTAACATCAAAACACAGCCTCCTACAGGAAATGTAAATAAATCCTGCCAGGGGTGACATGGAACACTGATAACCTTAAACCATTTTACACCTAAATGAGGGCATCTGTGGAAGGGATTAGTGTGCTGCAATTTATGTGCAGTGACTCCTTGAGCTGCTTTGCCACAACTTTCCTGGGTGTCCCTAGGCGGACGAGCAGACATGCACAGAGCCCGGACTGCACTGATTCAGTCACTCCACAGACCAGTTCCATGGATCGGGGTGTTTGGAACTGATCCTGCGCAGAGACTCTGTGGTATTGGCGGAGGAGCTTTGCTGAACAGACCCACATCACTCCCCACCCTGCTGCAGCTGAGTGGGTTTTTCAGTGATTTATCACTAGTGAAGGGCAGCGTGTCTGTCTTGGTCACCACCGGTTGTCGTTCAAGGGCATGCTGTTGGCTATGGTAATGGAGATTAAAAGCATCTTAAAATGAAACAGCTGCAGTCTCTCAGTTGTTATTCATTAGCATTTCATAGTTCAACCTGTTTTATTGATTTTCATAGTGCATAAAATACACAAAACGTGCAGAAAATCTGATACAGAATGAAAAAGCAGTGTGTAGAGAGAATCACCTGCTCTGAGGAAGGGCTGCAGTGAATCAGCCAGGCTGAAACAGGCTGGGCATGAATTCACCGAAGGAAAAGGACTAAGGTGCCACCCTTCATTTAAAAAGGCTGGAAAAAATATTAAGTGCCTGTATGGAAGTGTGTATCTGAAACGACAGCAACCTCCCAAGCCAGAACAAAAGCCTGTGCCTCCACATCAAGGGGTGTCAGGTCCTGCTTGAAAATATAAATCATCTGGTCAGACATTAAGTGGGGTATAGTTGGATGTGTGTATATGCATTTGTGTGTGTGTGCTTTTGCTCCTCGCAGAAAAGGCTGTGCAGCTGGGGTGGCAGGAAGCTCAGAAGCAGAAAGGAAGCTGAAGAATGGCCTGATCCAGTAGAGTCACCAAGAGATAAAAAAAGAAGATCTTTTTGTGGGGAAGCTGCCCTAAAAGATTTGATGCTAAAACCAGAGTTGTCTCCCACTGCTTAGTACTACCTGGATTCAAGAACACAGCATACGCAGACAGAGAGAGCTGTGTACAAGCTACCTGACTCCATCATCAATTTTTCTTCTTAAAGAGAATAACCTGCAAGTTTCCAGCTTTTTGGCATTGCTAATCGAGCTGAAAAGGGCAGCGGTATAATCTGCATGAGCAGTACAAACTGTGCCTGGCGGTCAGGGAGCCAAACTGGCATCATCCAAATCCCATCCAAGGCCCCAGTGGCATGGCTCTGATTTCACCCAAGGCATGCTTTGGGTCAAGTCCAGCAGTAATATACCTACCATCTAAGGGTATATTGCTTCCCTTGCAGAGTAACCATTGTTTAAGTGGTTGCAGACCAGAAGCATTCTGCCACACGTTATCCTGCCACACTGCTGGTTACAGACAGGGAAGATGCTTTGTATCAGTGCAGCACATCATCCTGCCAAGGACCACTCCTGTTTTGCAGAGCAGCGTCTGCCTCTAGCACTGCCTCTGCCCCGCTGGGGACCAGGGCCATGGGCGTATGCAGCTGGCATGCTCCCTGACAGGGATGGGAGCATCTGAGGCCTCCAGACAAATCTTGTGGAGTTCCATAATGTGATTCCCAGGCTGCTTTGGACACTCGCATCCCTTGGACTTCAGGCACGACAAAGCCATAATGGGATTTTCAGTGTGTCTGGGTTAGGTGCCATAAGAACAGCAGTTGCATCCTGGCAGAGGGACAGTCCATCCTGTACTCTGGGAGAATTTTAGATCTGGCTCTATGAAGTTGGACAGAGAGAAGGATTTGGCTATGTTTCCCTTGCTGAACACGTTAATTAACGTTCTTATTAAAGTGCCTGGCTTTTTCTGCAGCCACGTGATGTTAGTTTGTGGTACAGACTGTCAGCTTTGCTCTAGGGAGGCCAAATACTGACCTTCTTCTATTTCATTCTCCTAGAGCCTCTTTACCTGTGATTTTCATTTACATTGCTAAATAGTCCAAGCGTATTTAAACTACTATCTGTCTCTCTCTAGAATACAACAGGCACTTATCTGGCACTAGAAATATAATAATGATAATAACAGAGCTGTCTCTAAGTGTTTCTTTGAACGCACCTGGTAAACCCAAGGGAAAGGCTGAATGCAGTGACATGTTTCATTAAAAGACAACTGATGTTTTATTTAACTCAATAATTAAAAGTCTGGCAAAGATCACCTCAGGGTGTTTGGGTTTTTTTTTTTTAATAGCTTGGTTTCAACTGAATGCCCAAGTCAACAGGTATGATAATTGTCCAAGAGAATAATTTTAATATAAGCAATAAAGTTTCTTACAGATTCAGATAGGTTTCCCTCAAGACAATGAGAAGTGTTTCTGTAGAGATTATGATGACTGTATATGTTAGTCCATCATTCTTCTGTGCACAAAATATAGATGGCCCCCATATGATTGGAGTAGATAGTTTCCCACAGCAGGTCATGGAGCTGTAAAACACTGGTACTCAGCCAACTGAGCGCCCACTCAGAGAGGACTTTTGCCTATTGGAAGGACACTATTTTGCTTAAAGTAGAACACAGAAATAAAAAAAAAAAAAGAGGTGCCAGGTGTACAGTTGGCAGATTGCTCTTCTGTTTGTTTTTTTTATTAATCAGTTCTTTTTTATGAACTGAGGACTTTTGGAGGGACGTAGAAAAGAATTCAGCAGGGCAATGTCTTGAGAGCAATTAATTAGTGACAATATGATATGGAAGGGGGATTAAACTCTCCTTTTGTCTTGATTAAATGTATGCTAATTCCTTCATGGTCTATTTCCAGCCTGGTGCAGAAGCTTGATAGCTCTTCTCATGCATTAAGTACTATAAAATATAATCTCATGCTGCTGCTCCAACTTCTGGTATTAACTTTACCCTTTTCATGTCCTCCCAGTCTTAGCATTTTTCCCCCTCCATGCTGCTGTTTTCTGGATGAAATAGTTTCCTGTGCCTTGTGTGGCAAATCACATCTCCTTTCTGTCTCCCTAACGGAAGAACTTCTTGTTGTGACTGGGCACAATTCTCATTTACCTTGCAAACCTGGTGGTGTCAGAAGCTGTTACTCACCCTGGCAGGTGTTTGCTATGCAAGCAGAGCCTCAGCAGTGAGTGTGGCAAGTGTTTCCTAATCCACCTCAACACAGGGTTAGTGGGTTAGCTCAAACCACATTGATGAGTTTTGAAGTTTGTCTGGCCACGTTTACACTGAGTGGACTGCGTAATGTGGCGCTGAAGGCTAGGAGAAGGTCCAGTGAGCTGGCAATGGAAAATTAGGACAGGTGGGTCTTCAAGTACTCCAGCTTGATCCGTCTGAAGACATCATTCCATGCCTCAGACTTTCTTTACAAGCAAATCCCTTAGTATTTTACGCCTTGCCTTATACATATTTAAATAGGTTTGAAAAATATTTGCAAGGCAGGGATTTCATGCAAGTATATGGGCTCCACTGGGCATCAGTGGGTTACACCAGTATTGGCTAGCCAAGAGCCTGGCCCTTTGTACTTTAGGCAAGTGTATAACACTATACATACCTGAACAACTGCGTGTGAACATTGCGGCGTAAAGGAGAACAATCATGATCTTAGTAAAGTATGAACATGAATTGTTATGCGATTACCATAACTGTTTATAGTCATAGGTATAAATGGTACCACGAGGCTGATTAAAGCTAAAGAGCTACTTTTCCTGCTTGCTGATTGCAATTACCTCTTCACTGAATTGCTTGCCAAAGGACTCCATTACACTACAGTCAATTGACCTTACAGGCTGTATTTTTATGTTTTAAATGCAGAACGGAGGTTTTTCCTGAAGAGAAACCACGGGTGTAGTGAGGTGAGTGGAATAATCTACCTGCAGCAGCAGAAACAGCTGGGGCTTTGTACATCCTGCTTCACTACACATTTGCAAGCTCTCATAAGCTTTTAAAAGTCCAAACCTATCAACTATTTCTCTCGCTTGCGGGTAAGTCCCCGTAAGTCTGCACTCTCATTTAGGTACGTCATGAGATTACATTTCAGGAGTTTGAGTGCAGGGACTGTACTTGTATTTGATCAGTCCTTATTTTCAGTATAAGAGCAGACCCTCTCACCCTACAAATCCCACTTTCTCCATTTATTTCCTCCAAAGAAAACCTCCTCCCCCCACTCTGTTAACAATCCCTGATGCTGTATTTGATATATTGCCAGCTCTGTACTTTTCTGGTGTTTGCTTTTGCTTTTGTAATGCAACGCATTAGGGTCTATTGCTTCCTCCAAGCCCCACCTAAATTAACATAAATTTTCACACTCTTCTCTTTGTTTTCGTATTTAACAGCTCCACAATCATCTTCCCTGACAATCCTCTTAAAGCATCATGAAGGCTGATTTTTCATCTTCTGTGAATCTGACCAAGAAAGATTGGCATTTAACAAAAAACTCTTTCAGAAACAAAGCCCTGAAGACTAAATGCAATCATGCTCCTTCTGAGAGCTGCTGTCATTTGTCCTTGGCTTGTTTTTCCCAGAAATGACTGGCACAGGCATATTTTTTCATGAGGGTAGTTGGCTCTGCTCTCACTTGGCTGGTCTTGGGAGATGTTTCAGTTACAGTTTCATCTGCCAAGTCCCATATTCCCTTGTGACCTAGTTTGGATTTTAGTTTTCAGCTAGACCACCTGCCTGATGTTAATTAGTTATGGTTTCCTTTTTATACGCAAAATTGTTTTAACTTCATGAGCTGGCACGGATTTGCCTGGGCTTCCCTCCTAGTCCTACTGTAGAAGCAGTGCTGCCTGCCTGGACCTGTCATCCGCACGCTGAAGTCAGCCAGCCTCAATCAGATACTACAAATTGTTCAAGGGGAAGGGGCAGGAGAAGACAAACAGCAATTAACTTTGGTGTTTCCCACTTTGAGGTTGTTGTGCTCTCTGGACTTAGAAAATCCTTGTCTGAGTGAGTTGCTGGTCTTTTTTCTAAAATGTTGCTGGTTTTTAATCCAAAGCAGAAGGAAAGGTAAAATGTCTTTAATAAGTACTCGAAGTCCGTGTGCCCAGCTATTTATAACCAAACTATAGAGCTCTGGCAGGGCTGTTCCTTCACACCCAGACTATTTGCTGTCTATTTGTTACTATATCAGGCTGTACTGATTATCCTGTTACTCTGGTAGGCACTCCCAGCAACCTCTGTGCAACCTACCCGGTCCATTCCTGTTGGAACAGGTGTTAGGGGAACTGTTGCAGGCACACACCATGGAAGAACACCACCAGACAAGCCACCAGCATGCTGAGGCTGGCCACCAACCTGGTCGTCACAAGGATGCCGTGTTAGCCCACAACATTCTGGCCTTCCTCTGGTCTAAATAAATAGCCAAACTCTTCTTTTCTCTGCTGCTTTATCTTGACATGGATATCCTGTCTTCCCTCCCTTCATGGCAGCCTTTTCCTTTGGCCCTGACCAACAGACTTCCCCATAGGTTATACATCTTTTATTTCCCTGGGTTTCATTTCTCTGCTGCTGGGGACTTGAAATTTACAGCTCACTCCTTGGTGGTTTGTCATGTTTGATAAGTGATGGTAAACGTGGTTAAAAAAAAAAAAAAAAAAAAAAAAAATCTTCTCTAATCTTCTTTTGGCATTCTCAGATGCCCTTCTAATCCATCCTAGCAGATGATGACTATTTCTTGTTCAGAGCTGTATTGTTTAGTTATTGCAGTGAGTGCTTGGCTACCCTGAGGCTTCTGGAGTTGTTACCGTAGCCAGAGTTTAATGTGAATAAATGATCATCCAGACTCATTATCTATCTATTGTGTTATAGCAAAGTTTCTGCTAACAAGTCTGCATGATGTAACAAGGGACTGTCCTGTGAAGATCCAAATTCAGTGAGACCAGACAGCTCAAAGCTCACATATTTTAGACTCCAGCCCAGAGCCGTGTTGAGGCTGGAGCTCACCTCAAGCGCATGAGCTAGGCTGCTGACCATCACAGAACTTCTTGTTTAAGCATCTTGGTACATCAAAGTTTCTGTGGGTCCATTAGCAGACCCTTGAAATGAGAGTGGTATTTTATAGATCTTTGAAATGTCAAAGAGGTAGAGGTTCGCTAATACCACTCAAATGGTGTCTGAAGTAATAAACTAAATGTGCTTTGAACAACTCTCTGTCAGTGAGCACAACCAGCACTAAGGTTCACATCGTCACACTCCTGCCCTCCAAAGCAGTGTCCCTGCGTTCAGGTTGCCCACTGGGAAGACTATCTGTCCCTTGCTCAGACCATGCCTGGTTATTGTCCAGGAAAGTGCTGCTTGATGTGAGCCAAAACCATCCCTGGGACCTTTTTAAAAATTCAGGAGAACAGGCAACAGAAGCCCAGTGCCTGGGAACATTCCTTGCCACTTTTTAATTTGCTAGAATAGTTGTAGCCTCAGAGACTGAACACTCCTCTCAGGTTACTTACACAAGCATGCAGAGAGGCAGGAGAAAACTGAGAGGCAGATAGTTAGGAAAACAACCACTTTGTGTGTTCAACAAAAGCGGCATATACTTAACTGTGATAGTCCAGACAAAAGAAAATGGACTTTCATCAGTCTGTTGAAATGCTGGAACATTTCAGACCATGGAACTATTTGCATGCCAAATTCAAATCTTTAACCAAGAAGAACTTAGAAGCTACAGCTACTAAAAAAGAAAAAAAAGAAAAAAAAGAAAAAAAAAGAAAAAAAAAAGAGGGAAAATAAAAAAAGAAGGGCTAATATTTGACATAAAATCAAAAATTATTTTGTGCACTTCTTAAAAAATAATAGGTCATGTTTTTTCAATTACCAAATAAAGGCCAGCTAAACAAATCAAAACACTCCTTCAGGAGTCTAGTCCAGCTTGAAAGGGGAAGTTTTAAGAACCACAGTAATAACGTAAAAGGACCTGCTGTTAAACTAGCAGCATCACTGTAATTATCGGACAGCATTGAGAAGCCACCCGCTTCCTTTGGGCTAGTTGTGAGGCAAGCCCCCCCGCGCTGAGGAGACGGGTCCAAGGGCAGCACAGCTCCGCAGACACGCACCGCGGGGTGCAGGGCGGGACAGCCCGCGAGACCGCGGCACCCGCAGCGCTGTCCCTGCCCCGCGTCTCGGGGAGCAGAGCTGGGCCAGGCCTGGCGTACGGCCTCGGTTGTGAGTTTTCACAGGCAGTGCATCCGTGCTTCAGAGTTACAGGAGTTCCTTCCCTTCCCGCCGATGCTCTCGCCGCACTTCCAGGCCGCGTGAATGCTCTGCTGATGAGCAGCTACAGATGCAGCCCTGCTACCGCCTGGCCCCGAGGCTGCTGCCTGCCTGTTCCCGTTCCAGCCGATTTATGTGTGCTTTGGTGAAACTGGATACACTCATCTGGGCACGCTTTGAGAGCACTGGTGCCTTTGAAAACTGCTCGGGAAAGACACCGGAGCTGATGTACCTCACAGTGTACGACTCTGCTGAGGACCAGTGCGGGGGGGAGGCTGAAGGGAGGGCAGGAGGAGAGCTGAGCCCCCAGTGACAGCACAGAGCCGCAGGAAGCGGCTGAGGAAACCGGATCCGATGGCAGCTGTCCTGTGCTCAGCGTCTAGCAGAGCTGCGCTGCCCTGCCCAGAGGGTAACAGGGCTATCTACAGCCTGGCATGCACCGAGCAGTTTGCAGTTAAAGAATACTTACAGGACTTTATTTTATAGGGACTACTTCACTAAGAAAAACCCATCAAACACCACTAGAAAAAAAAAGCAAAACAAATTAAACAAGGTGTGTTTGAAAAAAGTAAATATTTAGTTGCAATTTGTAGAGTTCCTGTAGGGCACTGTCCTGCTTTGAGTGAAAACTGAACTAATTCTGTTCAGTGATTTTACTTTTCAGCTTGGTTCTTTTAATTAACTGCACTTTCTGAAGTTAGCAGCCTGTTCTTACAGACAGTGTCTGCTTCTAGCAGTGATAACACCTTATGTTTAGAGTTACTACCAAGGATTGGCGTGCAGACCAAGGCCACTGCTGGGTCCTGTGTACCACATTGGGGGGTGCAGGAAGTGAGAGGCTGCACCTTCAGGGAGGAGCGGACAGGACGGGTGACTCTAAACTGACCAGCGAGGGATTCCATCCCATATACGCCATATTTGGTCTAGAGCTGAGGGACCCGAAGGGTCTCTGGGCTCTTCTCCCCTCTTGGACTGCTTTGCCAGCTTTTGCTTGGCTTGGCTCGGGTCCTCTTTCGGTTCCTTCCTCGGAGCACCCAAGGAGGACTCTGTCCATTCTGCCTTCGATCCGATCTGCGTGTTCCTGACCCCGGTACCAGAATCCAGCTCCTGAACACAGCTCCCGTCTGCTGCGGGGCCCAGTCTGGGACTCCCCCGGAGCCTGCACAACATCAGTGGTGACGGTGATGGAATTACCATCAGGGGGGTTGGGTTCGATATTGGTTTTGTATATATTTGTATATATTCCATTTTTATAATTATTATTTTCCTTTTCATTAAAGCTGTTCTAGTTTCCTTTTCTAATCGCTAAGTCTCTCTCCCTTATTCCCTTTCTCTTCCCCTTTGGGGAGGGAGGGGGGTTAACAGAGAGCGTCTGTTATAGGTTTTAGGGGCTGCCCTGACCCTAAACCGCGACAGGCACGTTCAGCAAAGGTTTTGTCAGAAGAATTTTCCCTTTGCAGTATTCATGCTGACACAGAAGATGTTTAGCTGGTCTGGTTGAACTATTAGACATGTAGTTACATTGTTTTACCAGCTAAAATCAAATAAGTTATCTCCGAAATTCCAGAAGTGGTACAAAATGGGAACAACCTGAGTGGCTCTCAGATACGTTTCAGGAGTAGAAAGTGGGAAACAGTGTGACTTTCTAAATTCATCAGTTCTTGAGGAGTTACCGAACTATCACGAGAACAGGACAGTCTTTGAAATGCTTTCCAGGTCTGTAGCTTGTAAGGGAGGAATTTCTCACAAAGAAGAGTAAAATGAAACCTGTAGTGTGAGGAGGAACCATCCCACTTTCTAATTCATCATACATAAAAGCCAAGCGCCGGCCACAAATTGAGCTGGGATTACCATGAGTCTTATAATAAATGACAGCCCTTCCAGGTCAGAGCCTTTGCCAAAGCCAATCTGGAGTCTCGCTCAGGGCTGACAGGGCATCATATCATGCACATTTCATTACTACGTAGGTAACTTGGGTAATACAGCATTACGTTTAGGGCAACTGATGGGTACTGCTGTCAATGCAGCCCTGCTCGAATGCAGTGCTGGCTTGAGCATTTGACAAAATATTTCATAAAGGCAAGTGCTGCAGCCTGAGCTGAGCTCCCTGCTGCTGTAGCAACTTGCTAACTTTCTCTGACCTAACTAGTTCAAAGCCAGTGTGGCCATAACTATCCTTTTAAAATGCAATTAATTTCCCTGGATTTTAA
Organism: Todiramphus chloris collaris; assembly: GCA_025345505.1. NCBI lineage: Eukaryota > Metazoa > Chordata > Aves > Coraciiformes > Alcedinidae > Todiramphus > Todiramphus chloris. The sequence continues at coordinate 13,464,477 of JANVCC010000261.1, read as the reverse complement.
CCATCTGAGGTTAGAAAGATAGTCTGATCTAGCCATCTGGGACAGGGCAGCATGACTCAAAACATGGTAATAATGGCCATAATAGGAATGGGAAATGTGTCGGGGAGCGTGACAGGCAGAAATTCTCCTTCTGTCCTGCTGCAGGTTTGAAAGGAATAAGGGAGGTCTAAGACTTGTATCAAGATGCATCCTATATAAAGCCCTCACAGGGTATTCACTGGTGTTACTAAAATCTGGACAAGATAAAGTCTTGAAAGGTTTCCTGGATCCTTGGATGGCTCAGACCTATCTGTATAGCCTGGTTGCCCTCATCTGTGATATCACCATTACCCAGGGAGACAGGGTCAGATTAGCTGTTCTGAAAGCACTTAAAATAGATGAACTTCCTTCTGGAGATTCTAGTCTCTTTTGGACACCAAAGGGACTTTAGCTCATGAGCTTGAAGAGGCTCATAACTTTTAGCTACATAGACGTGTTTGAAATGACTCCAGTGTAGTTAAGCCCCTCAAACTCACTGTTGTAACAAGCCAAAGACAGCTGTGATAGGCAAATTAAGCCAACTGCCACTGGTGCCCAGCTGCTTGCTCCTGTCCTCCTCCCTTAGGCTATTGCCTCCTCAGTTCTGCTGGTGTAACCAGTTATCAGTGAACTTTGCTTTGGGGTTGTGATTGAACCAGGGGAAAAAAATGGCTGGACAGAGCAATCTGGGGTGGAAACTACCAAATGTGAACCAGCAGCAGCTGGGCTGCATCATCTGACCGTGACTGAAGCCTTAATTCTGTGGGTTCGCGCCTTGGCCCTGCACAGCGAGGTATTCTATATATTATGAAAGTCTTCTTTCCTAACAAAAGGGGGAGAGGATTTCTCCTCTGGACACTGGCACAGCAGAGGAGCAGGGGAAGCCTGGGGTAGCTTCTCAGGCAGGCAGTGTGAAGCAACAATCCCACGAGGGTTCTTGAGCAGCAAATCTGAGAAATCATCTGTGCAGCCATGCTGACGATTCAGTGTCACACAGCAATAAATGGGAGGGTTAAATAATTATAGCTGTGAGATCCTTTCAGTTAGTTATACTGTGGTAAATGTCCATAAGTATCATTCTGTATCTGCAGAGAAATTGCTCAGTGGTAGATCATGAAAGACAAGCCATATGTGTGCATATTCAGATCCAGATTAATTTTATTTTTCACTATGTTTTCCTATACACAAGACGCTACAAATAATATTCAGATGATATTCTGCTGCTCCTGGTCCCCCGAATCCCTAGTGGGTTAAAAGCTGCAAGCTCTGTGTGCACTCACATCCCCTGGAAGAACTACAGTAATATGCAAATGGCACATGTCATCACCGATTCCTGGGAACGACAGCGAAAATATACAAAAAGTTTAATGAACGGAAGAAGAAAGAGAAGTGGTAACTGACATTTCTAGCTAGGGAATATGACAATCAACAGCAGGGCTACCGGCCAAATCCTCTTATAGGCCTGAAAATGCTAAAAGCTTTAGCCGAGTGTAAACAAATGCCATGTTCGGAGAAAAGCAGTCTTGAGGGACAGATCTGTTAGCCATCAGTGGGCATGTTTCATCTCACCGCTCCTCTCGAGGCAGTTAAAGGGAGCTTTGTGTACCTGTGTACAGACAGGAGCTGGGGCTCTGCTGCACAGGAAACCATTGCCTTCCCCTCAGGTCTAAAACTGGAGACCAGAGCTGCTGCCTACATATATAAAATATAATATAGACCATTTATAAACACAGCGTTCTTCAAACGCCTTCCCTTAGGCTACCACTTTGCAATTCATACACAAAGAGAGCAAGGGAAATGTCAACTTCAGGTGAAAACTGAGGACGGATTTATTTTTTAATTTAGTGTATAAAGTGAACCCGTCTCGTTACATTAGCCTGCAGTAACATGAAGCATTGTTTAATGCTTGAAAAAATGAACCATATCTTTGCAATCATGCCTTAAAAACCTGTGCAAGGTAAAGCACAAACTCAGGAAAGCGTTTAGTTGCTGGTTTCACCTTCAGCTCAGGGGCAGTCCCACTGAAGTCAACAGCAGCGCTTGCGTGCTTGGTGTCCTGCCCAGGCTTTGATGTACCTTTGCCTCAGGCCTTAGTGACCTTCTTCCCTGAGAGAAGCCAGTCTTCCCTCTGTTCAGTAAATACGGTCTTCATGCCTGCATAAGCCAAAATCAAGTTGTTCAGCTTATCCTGAGTTCCCAAAATGTTTGTTGAATCGTCATTTGTTTACAGTCAGCAAGCTGTTCAGCTGGTGAACCAAAGCATCTCTAAGCAAATATTTAACAGTTTGGTTTGATTTTAACAACATTTGTAGATTTCTTCTGTATGAGTTAATCCGCAGCATCTCAAGGCAGTTACCTGCAGAAAAAGAACAGAAAAGTCCGACTGCACCTTTTGTCGGGGGGGGGCCGAACTTGGATATCTCCAGAGAGGTCCCTTCCCACCCCAGCTGTTCTGTGAACTCTAGGGGAAAAAAATAAACTCTAAAAGAAGCTAAAAGTGTCTGAGAAACTCTCCCAAGGAAATGCTCAGACTGTGCTTGCTGTACTAGGAGGTATCCATCCTGCACAAGTAGCTCACTGGGATTGACCCACCATCAGGGAACCCATCCACATCAGTGGGCACCCACATAGACATGGATGCCAAGCAACAGGAGATGCTGGTGAAAGTCACCGTGGGCATTTCTCCTCTGCAGTAAAGGGAGCATCCCAGCTGCAGAACAGTTCCAGGGACAGCAGGACTCACTGGAAACCGGGGCACTCACTTTATTTGCCTATCATGGTAATAAATCTGTGGTTAACCTAGTAATGGCTTGTGGCTCATAACATTAAAACAACTGCAATTTGATGAAGAAACTACTGAGAAAGTGTCCTCAGCAAGAAAAAGATGTGTTCAGAAAACAACACAGATAATACATTCAGGACAAATCAACTTATTTTTCTGGGGCTATTTTTGGCACTGCTAAAAGGGTACAGTCAGTAACAGAATCAGGCTTTATTTTTCACACCGTAATTTGAGTGGAGCTCTCTCATAGCTGTGGTTTTTTCATCCAACAGGTAGTTTTGAGATCTCTCACCTGCAAACTAGGGATGTTTACAGGTATATGCTGTTTTACTTTTTTCTTGACAATTTCCCAACACCAAAAAGTTAATCACACTAATTCTTCTCTACAGCAGAAAATTTTCTTGCAATACCCGAAGGTAGCATATTAATGATTACTGTGTAACGAATATGTGCCCTTAAACACAATCTCTGCAGATATTCATGTGGCTTCAGGCTTTTAATTTCCAGCCTAAATAAATCATTTTATAGTTTTTAATCTCAGCCCCTTAGGTTATAAGGATATATCTGTGGATTACCCATGAGGCACAGCCTAAGACATCACCCAGACGGGTGAATTTAAATCAAACCATCAGTGACAGACTGAGTCTCCAGGATCTTTGACTTTGCTGCTGGTCAGAGCCATGCAGTCAGGATGGCTGGGTAGGATTCCCAGGCTGCATCCCGGTCCTGAGCACATGCTGCTCCTGCCGGGAAGCTAAAGAGAAGCAGTTCAGTTAGCAACAGGTTGCCTGGTTCAGACGTGGTGATGCCTCTGCTTGCTCCCTTATCCTCCCTTTCCTGGCCACCTGGAAACAACTCTCCTCCTGCACGGTCCATTCTTTCCCATCCTGGTGAGGTGAGGAACTGCGAATCTGAAATTATTGTTGAATTTATTATTTCTAAAGACAATACTGAAGACTTAAGTTTTATTGGCAGCTGACTCACATGCAATTTAGTGCCTCTGCGTTATAGTAATTAAGTGTCTTAGCAGCCAGACGGATAATGGATACCAAAGCCTCAGTGCCTTTCTGAGGTGGTCCTGTGACCTGATGGCTCCTGAACTACTGACAAGTAGGAGATTTCAATCAGATCACCTGAAAGGGTGCCTGGAAGAATGATAAATGATGGTAATTAGTCACTGTCCTTGCAGGTCTGCCTGGTCTGTAAAGGAGGAGACAGTCTGCTGCCTCTGCAGATGGGAAACCACAGGGAATCCCAGCCCCACACAAACCAGGCTCTTAATGCATCGTGTCCAAAATTATATATCATCAGCACTACACTGATAAAGGAAGAGGTAGAAGTAAAGAGAAACTTTTTAATTCCTTGATCTTTTCCTTATTTATACAAGCAGCCACACAAGTACTTTCAGGACAGGCACTTTTTTTCTAAATAATATCTTCTGATGCCTCTAACTTTTCAGCACAGGATGCACAGAGGCAGTCAAAGCTGGAAATAGGCGTGACACATTGTCTTAGACTGAGGAGTGAATACAGCCTCTAAAGGAACCCAGGGGTGTTCAGGCTGCACCCATTGCTAATAGCTATATTATTACAATGGGTCTTACAAAGCCACTGCCGATACATGACATGCATCTCCACAGTAATAAGTTTATACATAAAGGACTATTTCCAATAGATCAGGTTACAAGCAAGGATTGTACATGCATTTCTGTATGTTTAAATTCCCACTAACTAGGAGGTGAGAGCAAACAGTTACCACTCAGCTAAGCCAGCTGTCCCTTTATAGTTATCAAGCCATTAAGTTCTCACATGAGAAAAGGTGTCCTAGAGACAGCAAATCATGCGGAGTTGTTGAAGAAGGTGAAGACAGACATATACAACTGGGCATCGACTTGACTGGAAACCCAGCCACAGTATGCTCAGGCTCAGAGATAGCTGACTGTGTACTATAGGAAAAGTAGAATACAATTTATGTTACTTATTTCTGTGGTAATTGAGCATTTATCACTGTAGCTCTGGATTTCCTCTCACAAGAGATAGTACAGTATATATTTGATTAAAAAACCTCCACAGTGCCTATTGTTTTTTCCTTTCAATATTGTTAAGTGAAAATAACATCTCTGATACAATTATTTTTTTTTTTCACATTTCCCTAATGCCACTTATTTTATTAAACCCTTTATGTAAACCCACATCAATCATACTGAGGGAAAATAATACCCCTACCAATTTAGCTATAGTCAAATCAAAACCACTTTCACAAATGACTGGCAGATTTTTGCATTTCGTTTACGTGGTTTGGTATGTTTGTTTTTATTGCTCTGTTGTTTTTAATGAGTAAATTTGTTTAGACTATGGGGAGCTTAAAATAATAGTAAATATTTTCTGGATGGTTACTGAAAGGGGAACTCAAATACTTTTCAGAATGCATTGATATATAACAAGCATAGCAGTCTTATTTTCTTTTTTTGTTTTTTTTTCTGTAGGCTCCTACACATATGAGTAGCATGTTTTTTCTAAACCCAAGCCCCAGGGCTTTTCTGCAGAAGCCCCAGCTGAAGACAAAGGATACAGCTGGAAAATCTGTGAGCAGCTCTGACCCACCATTCCAGCTTCCATCTCAGCCTCGACACAGGCACTCAGAGGTTATTTCAGAATATTCCTTATACTGCTTAATTTCACAAGGAGTTTCCAGCTGTTGTAAAGATGAAATTGTCTTGGCCTGCTCCTGTTTCCCTGTCTTGCAATGAGTGTAGCTTCATAAGACTGAATCTAATTTATTTGACACAATGACATTATCACACATGCAAAACCTGTCAGACTCAAGTTTGGAAATCCTTACTCAGATGTAGTTAGGCAAAAGCCTAAAAATATCACATACTCCCAATTCACCTACAATACTTCACACAGAACACAATTATGTTCTTCAGTGGAAACAAATTTTAGTCTTTTACCACAAATAAGAAACCCCACTATATGAAAGGTGATCTGTTGAAATGAAGAGCTCTTCAAATTATTTGAGCTCTAAAGTAACCCAAATATTCTTAATATTAGATTTTATGTAAGAAGTAAAATTTCTAAACTGTTTAACTAAGAGCATATGCCTGAGAATTCTCGTGGTTATGCACCATATTTCTGATACTTGTCCTGTACATCAGGTTTGCCATTAATTTCATTGGAACCAGTGTTTCCCTGGTGGTACCCTCTGTGGTACTGCCCAGTTTCACTGGGTTCATGTCCCAGTTTTGCAGCTATGTCGTTTTCATTCATAACAAATGTAACAAAAAAAACAGGGCTCAATTTTTGCTGATATCTATCCACTATGCCCATAAAAATGATCTTGAAATTGAAATTAATTGACCTGCTCATATGAGTAAAAATTTGGCTTCCTGATTTGTTTCAGATTTGCTGAAGATGATATCATTTTATCACTCTCGTAACTTAATAAAAATGTCTATATGCTGAAGAGGAAAGGCTGAATACAAGAGATTCCTCTGCCAGGCTGGTGAAAGCTTAAGAGCAAGTGTACGGCTTTAGACTGAAGAAACGCAGGCACTTGTGCCATGCTGCAGTTCTCTGATATGTGGAAGGAGCCAGCATTACAAACACAGGAATGTCGGCCACAGACTTGCCCACATAACGCTGTTGTCGCTCTGCCAGGACAGGCAGTAAATATATCACCAGAGAGTTATGGTAGAGATAACATGAAAGTGATTATCATGGGTGATTTCAGGCACTTCTGCAGGGAAGTTGAATCTGGGGAAAAGGAGTTCCCGCAGGCTAGCAAACACAGACCAATCTGAACATGATGGGTTTGAGAGTTAAGCTTAAACACAAATACTGTCCCCTTTTTCAGCTGCTGAGGAGCAATTAAAAGAAGAGCTGGACAAAGAATAGCAGAAGGAATACTAACTAAATTAAATAAAAATAAATTAGGCTGTAAGTCAGCTTAGTTTGACTGAAAAGTGTGTTTTCAATGGAGCTGAGCTATAGCACAGGAAAAATGAGCTGGAGAGCCACTGCATTATTAACCAGTCACTGCAGAAGAGAGCTCACCAATTTGCATGAGCTAGCCAATTTGCATGAGCTCACCTGTGTTTTTCTGAAGATAGGAAGAATGTTATTTGATCACAAAACCACAGCATAGGCCTCCTCTTAGAAATCCATCTTCTTCACAGGAAATGAATTACTGTGAGTAACAAACATCACAAGATGTTGTCAAATCTGGGGGCACTGGGAGGATGGAATGTTTGTAAAAATTTCTAGCTTTTTGAACTTGTGCAGAAATATAAATCTAAACTCCAAGCACATAAATTAATATTAAGACTATTCACCAATATAAATCAGAAAGCTAGGGAATAATCGCAGCTGTCCCTCATATACATACATGGAATTTTATATCATCTCCACCACAGTAACTAGCTACAAAAGACCTCCCCCCCCCAAAAAAAAAATGGGGTAAAGGGAGAAGTCTTTATCTTCCCACATGATTATTAAGTGTAAATTTACAATTTACAGTATCATTAATACAGACACTGCTTTCTGTATTATGCTGGATATTCAGAGACCAATTCAAAAATACGGATGTCTGTGATTTGTACAGGTGTTGTGAGTGGTAAACTGTCTCCTGCAGGAAACCACGCAGGACTATTTATGGCTGCAGCCAAACCATGCTGTCAGTAGCCTGGCCCACCTTTCAGCACGTGATTAACAAACCTGAAGAATTTTATGCAGAAGTGTGAAACTTTATGTGCCTGGTACTGAAACATAACATGGTGAGTGCAGCTCTGAAATCACCCTGGAGTCAGTTCTTTTGCGTATTTATTAAACCGAGATTTACGGTCTGTTGCACTTGTCAGTTTGGTGGGTATTTCTCAGCTCCTCTACATGGTTCCTGAACCAAGTGAGGAAAATATATACAAATCATTTACATAGACATCAGTTTGTAGAGGGATTACAGATAAATTGCCAGAGATAAGCAGGTCTGCAGATATGTCCAGCTCTGCTGTGGGGCTGTCTTGAAAGCCATCGATGCCACGTGACAGGCGCTTGCAGCATCAGGATGGGGTGTGCGGGAGGATCTCCAGCCTCTCAGCATCACCTGCCCCGAGCAGCCCCCAGGGCTCTGTAGCCTCCAGCAGCTGTGGCAGAGCGGGGCAGCGGTGGAGGGGGGGTCACCTCCCCGGGAGGGAGACCCTGGCACCATCTTCCGCAGGTGCTGCTGGAGGCCTGAACTGTGTCCTGAAACCAAGCTTCTCTGCAATACTGTTACTGACCTTTCTGCTCAGCGCATGTTGCCGAGCAGACGGAAGAACGCACACTGCAAAGCAGATTTTCAAATGTTCCAGGATCTGCTGTTGGGCCCAGATTTTCCTGAAGCTCATGCCCAGACACCCAAGTTCTCACAAAAGCTGAAAGCAACCTACAGCCCTGCCATACCATGCTTGCAGTCCGTCTCAACAGACGTACAACACCACAGGGCTCCAGAATGGAAATCCCTTTATCGATAATTGTCCCCCTGTGGACAGCAGGACAGGAGGAGGAGGAAGACATACGGGAGTCACAAACCGTCCATGAAGAACTACATGTGCATGTGCTGTGAAGTGCTGCATGCAGGAAAACACTGTTTTAAATCGGCATCAGACCCTCTGCACATTTATATGAACATAGAATGTGCACATGTGCAGCAGGTCTAATGTGACAGTGAAGGATTGGACTTACTGTGCATGTGCCGCAAAGCTCATCTACGTGCAAGGAGTGAAAATGTTTGGCATTTGGGGAGCAGAACTTGGAGAACCCAGGACTGGGAAGGCAAGAAGTCTGGAAGAAGAGCAAGGACAAAACTGGGGACACACAGCCCTCATGTGTCAAACATTGCTGTGACCCAAGCAGCAAGAAATACCCACTGAAAATCTGAATACTGATGGAAAGGACTCTGCTTGCTCCTAGCTGCTGACTGGGCACCAGGGCAGTCATTCTAAGAAAGGAGATTGTTAGAAGCTTTTAGGAGGAAATACAACACCTTAATAGCACCTCCCATACTGAAGGATATATCACTATCACAATGATTAAACAATCTCAGGGTTGACAGTGACAGTTGACAACTCTGTTGAAACTAACCCCAATTGTCTTTACGGCATAGACATGTCTGTTCACACTGGAAATTACTTTTCCGTTTCCTCCTCCTCTATTTGGCAAAAACCAGGTTTTTAGCATACTTTTCAAGTTTGGATTAATTAGAGCATTGATTGTGAAATCTGAGCCATTGTGGGGTGGGTACAGGGCTTTAGGTTGTGCAGAGCTCTGTTGAGTTTCAGATACCCCAATACCTGATTGGAGATTTTGGGACCGTTTATTGAATGTTCACACAGGAATAGTCTGCTGGGGACAGTCACACAGGCACTGGCAAATAGGTGTATGTTTTATATGGAGGGGAAGGCTCCTGTTTTTATCATCTGCAGTCCATGTTGTAACACTGTACCTGATGGACAGCACATTGGAAAAAAATGGGTCTGGCTCCCAGGAGAATTATTCTGCTGTCACTGCCTTTTGAACTGGGAATCACTTGCAGTCCCCTCCAAGATAAAGTAACTCAAGAAAGAGAACCCAGGAGAGCACACACAGCAATCATGTAGTGTACAAGTAACGTTTACTTCCTGAAGTATATTTATTTTCCCTGACAATTTCATAGAACTGTGCTAAACTAATACATAATCTATGAAAACAATGCACCACATGTTCACTTATGGTTACATTTTTTTTCAGAGGATGGTCTTTTGACACGTTGTTGTACTCATAAGCAAATGATCTCTACAAGAGGAGCTGTTTCAGTCTATAAATCATAAATACTGCTTGATTTTTGGTCCGCTGTGTTTAAAATCCTAACACCTTTGGAAAATAGTTTGATACAACCCAGTACATCAAGGGTTAGCTAATGCCTACGGCTCACATAACTCATCTGGATTAAGAAAGAGGAGGAAAACTGATGCAAAAGGGGCTGTGCAGGGTATAGGGTGTGAGCTGAAAAGGCCATGCAAGTTGGAGTACATTAATTTGGGTTCAGTTCTGCAGACTGATAAAGTGAGTTCAGAGGTGAGGGTCAAGGTCATGAAACATCCTGACCAGTCTTGGTGGTGAGTTTGCAGCGGAGATACAAACATGCTCAAACAAATCAGATCCCTCCTTAGGAATTCACAACAAAATGTGCCTGTAAAGCCATAAAATGTTTACCCTTAAATAAATGTGATTTGGTTTTCAATTGGCGAATCTCATGGGAAAAAACAAAAACTGAAACATAAGAGAAAATTTTGCTTTCATGATAGAGTTTTTTTTTCTTTTCAGCTGGACATTCAACAAAAAATCCAAAAATGTGTGACTGTGTAAAACATAAGCTTCTACAAGTCATCTTTGTCAGAACTATTAATTTTGTGCCTGGAGCACCCCCGTCCAAGGGAGATTTTCCATTAATTAAGTAGCTGTTGGAGTGAACTCTTTTTTATAAGATAATATTTATACAATCTCTATTCATCTGACATCCTACATGTGCCCTGTTCACAGGAAACTTTGTCTTCAGTCCTGTGGAAGTACCTTGGGGAATGGAACTGGGAAATCCAGGACAGATTTTGGGGCTGGTTTGAAAATGAAAAATTGCTGCTGAGATCTCACTGTGGTCACATGGGGAGAATGTCTGTGGGTGCTTGCCCTGTGACCCAGGCTCTGGACTGATAACTTTGACCACCCCAAAATTTAGAGAAATTGTACTTTTTTTAATTGAAAACTTTATTTCCTATAAGGCAGACATCTTTCAATAAGGTGCTCCTTTTTGCATGGGAAAATGTTGGTACTGGGAAAGCTTCAGTCAGTTAGTAAGGGCATAACAAGAGTGATTTTGGGATTGCAAAATCTCATTAGTTGAATTGCTTCAGAACCAGAAGCTGAGCCAGCTTGTCACAAGACACCCAATCGCTGCATCCTACTGCTCAGATTCCAAACAGGTTGTAAAATATGTTGCCTTTGGTGAGGCTCCAGCTGGTGTTTCCAGCACAAAGCTTGTTGACCATTCAGTTTTGATGCACCTGGAGTCCCCTGATTGATTTCACCAAGTAGCAGCTATCCTGGGATGTAGCAGCAAGTCCTGAGGAGGTCAAAAACACAGTGCAGCCCCAGAATCCAGCTCTGTGGGTCTACCCGGTCTCTATCTTCTGCTAGAGCTGCTCATTGTTGATTTGGTTCTTACAGTTATTCCTACATGTGCCCTCTGCACACCTTCCCTGGCAGATAACTGCAAGTGTGGTGCAAATAAAATGTGCTGAAGGTATTCTAGACATTCCCATTACCCTTGACAGCCAATTTCCTTCAAAATTCAATTCATATTCTTTCCTTTTGTTCACAAACCTAATTCAGAATAGCTGATCAAAAAGGTCAGAAGTGAAGCAAACAACTGGGCCACAAAATGCAAGAGCTCAAATGAACTTTCCACCTTTCCACAGTGAAGCATTCATAAGCACGGTAGCGAGATACTCCCATTATTAATGATTCACTAGCAGGGTATTCATTAGTAATAAGCACTAGTGTCATGTCAATAGTGCATCTAAATCGAGCTAATTAAATTACTTGATGCCTCACATTTTATGTGTGTAATTTATTCCCCATGGGACAAACCCTTGGCTTTTCTTCAAAGTCAGCTCAGCAGGCCTGGTGGCTCATCCTCCACTGGAGCAGAGAGCAAAGCCCTTTCTATCCTGCCGTGGCTGGCACCCCCAGGCCTGCCGCATGCCCACGGTTTGCAGAGACTGTGACATTTCCCATTTTCTCTTGTGCACAGGACTGTGAATGATGCTTCTGCTTCCCATTTGCTTTGCACCCTGCCTCCTTAGCCCGACCCTCGGGGGCAGCTGTGGGTAGTGGCCTCTCTCCCACCAGTCAACACGCAAGGATGCATCATTTGCCAGAAACACCTCTGAGCAGGAACTGGAACTGCTCTTGCTCAGTATTTCTGTGTTACTTTAATATTCCCCTACCTCTGTGTGCATGGGTGTCCTTCCAGACATTCCAAACCCCACGAATCCTTCTGCAGTGTCATTCTGCCTTGGGTCAATCCCAAGCCATTTTTACGTGTGTCCGGAGTAAGTCGAGATAGGTATGATTTCCAGAAGCTATGTCCTGCTCTAGGGAGTGTGAAGGAATTATTCCCAGTACGGAAAGTCTTTAAGACATTTTCAAAAGCATTTTTATTAAAAACAGGGGCTTGTCCCTTTGTAAATATTTTGGCTTACTTATTTCACATTTTGACCAGATGCAGTTGCTTGTTTTTGCATCCCCAGGTGCTGGATGCCCACCTTTAGTAGTCTAACTCGGATAAAAGATGGGCAATAGCGACAGTCATACTAAGTTCAAGAACCTAACTTTTGTGAATAATTTATCCCAGAAAATTACCCTGGGCTTTTCCTGTAGTCAGTGGAAAAAGATACTTCCAGGCATACATTCAAATCACTTAAATTAGGTTCCTAAGGTGACATTTCAGAGGCAACCTTTTTTATTTGCATTTCAGAGGCTGATTTGCTTTCAAAGGAAAATTCAGAGAGCTTACATACATGAATACCCTTGGGCATAGTTTATCCACTCTCTTTTCATGGTCCCTTGATAAATATGTCTAAGTACAGAACCCTTTGCCTAATCTATTAAAAAAGGGTGTGTTGATCACATGGATTTCTGAAAACATGTTACATCACATCCCTCAAACCGAAATTCACACCCCAGAGAGGAGGACAGGACACACTTGTGAGGATTTCAGAGCCTGCCACGCTGCTGGGACATGGCCTAGAGCTTACGCATCTTCTGCTAGCACAGCTTTTAAAAAGAGCTCCTGTGAAACAGTATGTCAGCCTAGACAGAGGATTATGTGTGCCTAGAAGCCCTGTTCTGCCCACCTATTTCCTCAGTTCTCCTCTTAACTACATGGCAGAGACATCCATGCTGTTAGGCAGCTGTTCTGAGTTATCACATGTGTATTGAACTTTCACTGGTGAAACTCTCCTGGGGTTCCAAGTGGGACTTCATGCTCCCTTGACTTAGCAGAAACTCTGTCAGGGACAAATTGCTTATCAAGGCAAGGGAGTGAGTCTTAGACACTTGGAAATTCAGCCATGCTAGAAGGAATGAACCCTGGGGACTTCAGCACACACTGTGTTACAGGTATCCAGGTATCTTATGAGGGTTCAAGAAACACCTTCCATAGTGGCATGTTTTGTGGTACAAACATCAACTTCAGTACATAATTTGCTCAAATCAATTTATAATGGTTAGAAAATAGTTCTTGTGATTTTTACTAGTTAGGAAAATAAGAAGTGTATTTTCTGTGGTTTATGAATGGAGTCTATCATAGAGTCACATAACCAATCGATGAGACAGCAGGATTAAAGTACAGGGTTTGCTGGTTCCTCAGCCAACACTCAGAATACTCTTAGAATATTGGTTTTGTTCAGGGTGAATATCAAGAAATATTGATGGGCAGAAGTGATGCTCATGTTTTTTGTTTAAGGACACGCTACTCTACACGGTCCTTAAGTGTCGTATTGGTGACCCCTGTTTTCCAAGACTATGGGTGGTTCCTCTTACTGCTTGACAAGAGCAAGCCAGCTATGTCCACAGGCCTGGAACAAGTTCAAGCAGGGCTGGACACAGAGACAGCTCCATGGTCCAAGGATGTGGGCACTGCACTCTTGTCTTCCCCTCCCCAGGAGCCACTCGTGTGTTATGTGCTGGGAGGGTGATGCAGGTGCGCATCTGGTCTCAGAGGCAATCAGCGCTGATGGAAGCTGGCTTGGGATGCTGTGGTGGGGGTGGATTTACTGAGGGATTTACATAGTGTGGATTAATGGGGGTGGCACCTGGGCAGATATGTCAGCTCACACATTTTCTGCATCCAGATTGCACATCTGGGCCTTATTTCCACCAGCTGCCTCTGGTGTGTGGGCTCTAGGAGCGGGCTGTGGTGCTCTGCTGTAGCCCAGCACCATGCAACTCTTTTTGGCCGAGGCCCAGCCAAGGTGGGACAGCATGTGCCTGTTCCTCATGACCCAGCATGGCAGGGATAACAGCAGCCGTGCTGTGTGAGAAAACTGCAGCCCTCCTGCTGTACAGGGCAGCTGTCCCTCTTCTGCCGTCTTTCTTCACCTCCCCAGGTCACTTTGAGCTGCAGGTCATGTCAGGGTGACATCGTCTTTGCCTGTGATGAGTCAACGTGATTTTTTTTCTGGGGTCTTACTGACAGTTTAGTTGTTTTTGTGGTATCAAGGAGGGGTGTAAAGACTACTTTTGAAACTGACTGCTGGGCTCAGCCATTTGTGTCCCAAAATAAGAATGCATTTTTGTCTCTTTGTGCTTCTGTCAAGAAGTCAGAGAGGTACTTTGGGTGAAGATCTGAGTATCTTCAAGCACTGAGGACATATAGGGCCCACCCATTTGGGCATTCTTCAAAAAGATTGTGTTGCATGTGAACACTTGTAACTCCATCCTCCAAAGACAACAAATAGTAAAAACATTTCTTATTTATGTATTAAGCAACAAGTATTTGTTATTATTTCCTATTATTCTTTTTTACAACAATCCCCAAGACAAAAGAATGAACGTTCCCAGGGGTGTTGTTCATCAAAGCAAGTTGTCTTAGTCAGAATTACTTAGGTCTCACTGCAGTTCTTGTCCTGGGCTTGTGAGCCCAGGAGACATTTTCTTGGGTGATTGTTAAAACTTTCTATTGGTTCAGTTACACCAGTCTCCAATCTCATCGACTTAATATTGTCAAGACAGAGGAAGTCGCAGATGAATCTTTTAAGAGAGTTAACCATCCTAGGAGCTTTTAGACCTGTACAGGAAGGGATGCTGGGAGGCTGTGTCTGCCAAAACACATGAAAGGTCACCTTCTCAGGTCCCAAGTGGTTTGTCTGCTGGCTGCTCTTTAAAGAAACTCCTATCCTGGTTTTGGGAAAGCAAAAGTTTCCCTCCTGGGATCTAGTAAGAGGCTCATTATACATTTATGTCATAGGGCTCAGAACAAAGCAGAGAACAAATGTTTTTAGCCTGGATCAAATGCTTGGGGAATGTCCAGACTGGTGAGATATCCAAGGCTGCTTAGAAAGCTACATCTTTCCATTTACCAGGTGGTGGAAAAGGGCCAAGCATTTGTTATCTAACTTTGTGTCATAACTTGAGATTTCTATGTTGTTAGTTATTAGAGCTGGTCCTAATATGAACTTGTGAGATGGAACATCATGTAGTATGCCAGCTGGGCAACATACCTGTCAGCTAACATCTGCTTCTACAGAAACCATGGTTTCTACAAAATCAAAACTACATTACAACTATAATCCTAGTCAAGGGACTATGTAAGTGCACAAAGGAGAACATAGACTGACTATGTGGACAAGAAGTCCATGTAAATCTGCAGAATGATGACTTTTTCACAGTGTATGACAATATATTTACTTCATTAAGGGTAAGGACCATGCCAGCCAGACCCATGTACCTAGTAAGTTCTGAGAATCTAGTGGGCTACAGCTGTCAAAATACTGATAGTACTGAAAAACTACTGATTTGGTTGTAGCATTTCATGTTGTGATGTTCTAATGAAACTGAATAAATTGGCATCTCATAGCATTTGGGAATATAATTTATTCCTTCCCTACTTCATTTCAGAATTCTTGAAGCTGTCACCTACTTATGCTTTTTGTACATTTTGCATCTGAAGTCACACAAACCAGAGAAAAGTTCTAAGGTTTAGTCATCTGCCAGCAGGGCTGTGGAGAGGCAGTTCTTTGTTTCAAGTGTAACATGGTTTTTGGGAGTGTTTAATGTTCCTACTTGCAGGCATTTTTACATGCTGTTTAAAAAAACCCACATTTCTACGTGTTTTTTGCAGCAGTTTTACATGCTGCGCTTCAGCTGTGACTGCTTTGGGGGACCCCAGAAGCACTTCCATGGTCTAAACAGTTTGAGCTGCATGTTGTAAGTCAAGAGAAGACCTGAGCAGATATTAGCCTCCTTCCCATGCCCTGCTTTTCACAGACACTGAGCCCAGGAGGGACCTCCATCAATTTTCAGCATGTGCTCTGCTGTGGATGCAGCTGTCAGTAGGGCCTGGATTAAGGAGCATGCCACAGAGTGCCTCTTCCACCTAGACTAGGTCAGCCTTTAAAACATCCTAAAGCACAGGATTATAAAGGCAACTGACTTTTTCCCCTTGAGGCAGAGCTAAGACAATTCAGAACTCACTGAAGCATGCTGCCAGGATGTTTACAAAGAAAAATGCATTGTGGGGAGACAGTCTTTCACATGCCACCATGGACATGTCATTTAAATTGTATAAGGAAGTTCTTCATCACTTTTAATGGGGAAAAAAGCAATTTGCCCACTTTTTTCTTCACTTGCACCTTGACCCCTAGTTCAGAGAGAGAGAGAGATTGCATCTAGGAACCAAAAATCCATGTTTGTAAATAGCACTATAAAACCCACATAGCCACTGGCACCAGATATGTTTTTGGTCACCATATTTCTTTGGTTGGTCTAAAAAAATAAAGTCATTCATAATTAAATAATTACCATGAAGCAAAAAAATATTCCAAGTGTAAAAGCCTCCCTAAAGATGCTGGAGCTGCCTTGCTGCCAGTGCCTTTGGCTATAGTACAGCCATGGCTTGTTTTGCAGATCTTGAATGCCTGTAGTCTGAGAGATAGTGCTGACAGGAAAACATAAATGTAACGAATGTCATATAAAAAGGGCTCACTCTATAATGACCATTGTCTTGTTTCCACTGTGACTTGAAATGAGAAATGAGAAGGGGGTTTAGGCTGAGGTTTAGAGAGATATTTTTCACTTAAAAACATAATTAAGATATTGAAAAGTCTAACAAAAGAGGAAGATTCAAACAGCATGGAATTGAACAGCAGTGAGTGCAAAGCACTTTGGGGCATGGCTAATGAATACCAGCCCAAAGAAAAAGGGTGGATTAGAAAGACCAATAGTTCTCTTCATACTAATTTCCCAAATTTCTTTATACTCTTTGGAATGGGGATTATTATTCATTAGGCTCTTGCAGATCCTTTTGAACTCTTATGTCATTATCTTGCCTAAAAAACACTTTAATTAACCATAATATGAGAAACGTGGCATCATTGAGATTACTTTTCTGGCTATGGCTGCATGTCTGTACCTGGGCTGGAGTCCTTAAGAAATGTTAAAAATGCAAAGTAATTGAACATCAATTGTAACCTGTGCCCTAAGTCATTAGAACTCCATCATTTCTGTTTAAATTCCTCTCATCCTGGGGACCAGGAGAGAGAAAGGCAGTAGCTGACACTGTGGATCAAATGTTCTCATCCTGAACCTGAAAAGATCTGGGGGGAGCCAGGTGCACCCTGCTGCAGAACGGTGCAGACAAGTTGGTGGGTCTCAATCTGTATTAATCTGCTAGTAACTCGCAGTTGCAGTCAGCCCGCACAGTGCCTCTGGCCTCTGGTAAGTGCCTATGGTCTCCAGTTCTCCTTCCCCCATTCTCAAACAAAACAAACAGTAATAAAGGCAAGAGAGAGATAAATCTGTATGGGAAAAGGCCCAACTCCCACACCTGCTTGGGGTCTCATCACCTTTCCCTGTGCCCTGACTTGATTCTGCTTTCTTGGGGCTTTGATCCCTTTGCATGACCAGGCTGGGATGAGTCCAGCACCCTTTGAGGCTGGGAGACTGCAGTGGCCTTGCTCTGGAGTACGTCTATATTGGCAGTAATCTGATTCAGACTGCCACAGGGGGTTCTTCAAACAGTATCTGATTCTTAACTGAAAATACAGCCTCGTTTTAACCTCAAATACCAATACTGGAATTTCTAAAAACCAATGGAATTATTTCAAAAATTCTATATTACACTGGCGTAAAGGAAAGAAAGATCAGACTAGATTATAAATTATTGGAAATGAACTGTTGCTCTTTGCTCCTGTACCCTGCTAAAGGGGTGAAAAAAAAAGTCTTCCCCAGACTGGAATGGAGCACTTAAAAATTTACTGGTGTGAAACACTTATTTCTAGCCAAGTTTAGTGGTTTGCTTACAAAAGACTGTAGGCACCATAAATGTTTAAATTTTGCAGTTAAAAATATTTTATAAGTGTATGTCTAAACACAACACCTAACATTTCAGCTGCAGACGTTCAAAGTCATTGAATAACCACTTGTATTTAGATGCCAAAATATAGATGCAGGAGCCAAAATTCATTCACTCAGGTTTTAGTATTTGTACTTCAGACTCCAATTCCTATCTAAGCTTTATTGAGAAGAGGGAAAAAAAAAACAAACTCAAAATCTGAGACAAATCCGAATTATTTGGAATTTTCCTGCACCTAGTGTTATTAACAGATGGATGATAATTGGAATGGGAAATCAAAGTGGAGATTGAGAAAATGACTCAGAGAGGAGCGTGAGAAACTAAGTCTGAAGAAAAGAGTGAAAAGATGAAGACAAAGGAAACAAGATTAAATGGGATAAGGTCTGGGAGAAAAATCCTTTCTGGCCAGACCTATGGAAACTGAAGGGGTAGTGATTCTAATTTTGTTGGTAGATTGTGTCTGAACCACTGCCAACATCAGATAATTTAGCCATGGTTGGAGTTTAGGAATGACTTACCTTTTTCCTCTGTGCAAGGAAAATCACTTTGCTACACATTTTGTAGAGCCTTTCATTGCATTCAGACTATAGCTGAAGGTGACACCTGATAATACTAGAAAATAATTCTTGGGCTCCAGCCACAACACAAAGAAATTGAAAGAATTAGCAGAAAGATGTATGCCTTCAGAAAGTCTGATTTTCAACAGAAACTCAAGCAAACATAAAGATACGACTCATAATCAGGATTCAGGAAAAAACACAGATGTGTGAGAGTGTACATTTTGGTTTTGGAGCATAGCAGGAAGATTTGAACAAGCAGGAGCAACCAGAAGTAGTGAAACAAAGAAATGAAAAGCTCTGTTAAGCAAAATGAAGTGCAGGACTATTCTGACACCCCCTTTGGAAAGAAATGGCAAATGCCTGTAAACGGAAGAGTAAAACACGAGTTGTCTAAGTAGGCATTTAGTGTAGGCATTGTTAGGTTTGTTGTGTCAGCAGTTGTCTTCCATCACAAACAGAAAATCTGACTCTACCTGAGAGTGGGAAAAACATTATGCCTCGGGGTAGGGACAAGGGCCAACTGGGATGACTTCACTGCAGGCAGTTTATGACAACTCAGCAAAGGGGTGCAGGTGAAAGGAGGCACATCCTCACAAGTGCAGCCATAAAGAGTCACAGGGCTGGGTCATGTGGAGTTTGGGGCAGTGGAGACAGGGGCAGAAGCATACTCTGTGAGATGAGAACTCCACTCCCAGGTACTGCAGCCTGTGTGTTTTCGGGGACTGCACTTCTGCAGCTGCAAGGGAGCTACTGTCCCTCACTGAAAGGCATCTCTCTCTCTTCAGACATCAAGTCCTAGAGGCCTTTGTCTCACTTGCAGCTCTGTAAATTATTTCCTTATAAAATAATAATGAACTTTAAATAGCAGGTGACCTTTTTTAATGCTGATGCAATTTGTTCCAGTTTGATCCGTGCTGTAGTACTGCCTCCTGTGCCGCACTCTCCTGTCCAAACTGAGCACAGTGTTTCAGCACTGGGAAGCAGCCGTAGACAGCGCAAGCAAAGAAAACGTGAAACTAATATTGTTTCAAACACATCACTAAAACCATCTTGGAAAACAGCCAAGGCTGTTCTGACGATGCCTCTTCAGGCAGTGGAAATGGAGGATAGAAAAATGAAAAAAAAGAGGTTCTGTTCTCCTGGCTCTGCATGACCAGCATTTCCAGCATCACCCTGTGCCCTCCTCACTCACCCAACGCTGGATGGCAGGCTCACTGCGACCACCACCTGCTCTTACCCTTGCCTTCAGCTCCCTCTGGACAAAATATTACAGCAGCCTGGCACAAAGTGCTTTGTGGAGATGCAGCAGTTCACAGATGTAAACTGTACCTTGCTTTTCTAAAAATAACTGAGAACAGGAAATGCTGAGCTTAACTTCTTCCCCTCTGTATATCACAATGTTCAGTGGCACAAGTGAAAATGAGAGTCTTAAAGCAATGTCTTTGATACAGATGCTCAGGGGAGTGGTTTAGTAATACATACCATATTTTTTATTTGGTAAGAAGTCCAGATTTCTTAATGTCCTGTTACATATCTGAAGCATTATGTGCAGCACATGCCTGAACAATTTAAGTCTATACATCATACTGTTTCATCACTTACTTAAACTCAGTGAATTATTTCCCAGACAGATTTTATTTTCAGATGTATCCAACCATTCATGTGAGGGGAACAGCAAAGGAAATGTTTCTTTTCCTCTTCCTCCTTTCTACTGGGGAAAAAAGTAGTTTCATAACTATGAAACCAAAATACTGCTGGTTGTGGTGTTGTCATGAAATAAATTCTTGTGAAGCTTGTTTAACCAAAACCAAAGTTGAGACCTCGGGATGATTTCTGTCTCATAAATAGGTGACCCAGAAAATCGAGAAAAGCCAAGATCCATCATAGACAATGGAAGAAATATCTTTAAGCTTGCTAAAAGTCATTAGGAAGGGATGCTAGAGTAGCTCTGCAGAATTAGTTTTTATAGGAAGACATTAGTGGATAATACTGGTGTACTGGACACTCCCTGGCAGCCAGCTAGGCTAACACATGTCAACTGAGGGAAATCCTGGGGTCTGTCACACACGCTTCACGCTGCTTCAACCCTCCCAAGGCCATTCTACCAGCTAACGTGGGTTTTTGAAGTATTACTACATCTAGATAAGGACTTTTCCAGTGCCTTTCACTCTCCGTATAAGTGAAAGGAGCATGGCTGGAAAACAGGCATGATCCCAGGCTTCTGTAATTCCTTTCTGAAATTTTTATCACTTGGGCATTGTTTCCTGCAAAAGAAGGCTAAAAGGATGTGGTGCAGCCTTTCCCAAGCGTAACAACATAAATAAAAGTAAGGAGGCCAAAAAAAAAAAAAAATCATCAGAGGAAGTCATGACGCAAGTGCAAAGATTTGAGAAGAGATTTGAAAGGTGTTCTAACAGAGTAGACTGACGCTTGGGGAGGATCAGAGATGCTGATGGGAACTCTTTTAAATTGCATATATGAGTAAATAGCAGAGCATGGCACAAAGGCAGAAGGGACAACCTGATTCAAGAAGTAGCTTGTTATATCTGTGCTTTGATATCAACTGCAGAAGTTACATCAACAGATTATACAAACAATAAAAATAACAGTTTTTCTCCATTACCTATAGAACACTGAGCAGCCTTTCATGCCTTGTTTTTATAGCTACCGTGTTTCCAGTTTACCTCCTTGGCAATCAAAACAGAAAGGGCACTTTATAACATCTGCAGGCAATTTTTATAGACACCAGTGATTCATAAACTTTGATTTCAAAGACATTTCCTACAAGTCTTCTTGCTCCACAGGACCACATGAGTTTCACCGCAAAAAAAAATCCTTGATTTGTTTCCAGAATTTATCTCAGAATGTCTGTTGTCTCGGGAATAAAGTGGTTTTGTTATAGCTCAATTGTTGTGAGCTATTAACTCAGCAAGCTCAAACAAATTCCTCAGCCAGGAAGGGGTCCTTTCACCATTTTTGTTCAGAGATTCTTTTGTTGCTAAATACTTCTGGATTGGGGAAAGAAAGACCGAAAGAAAGAAGGACAGAAAGAAAGACAGGAAGACAGAAAGAAAGACCGAAAGATAGAAAGAAAACAAATCTAATAATAATTCTAGTAACACAGTTTGAACATTGTCCATAATGTCTCCATGATAGAAACAGATGAAAGACATACCAAGTATAAGGTGGGAACAAGTGAAGAAAGAAAGTTGCAGTGGTTGCGACAAATTGGATCAAAGCTGTTCCTAACTATAATTGGAATAGGTGAATATGCAAATAATAAAATGTTGATCCTGGCAATGCCATTACAAAACCATACATTACAATTCAGTCAGGGCTGAGGCATACTGGTAATTTAAAGCTTAAATACGTTACAAAACTTTTAATATCACACATGTAATTTTGTAACATCTGCTGATAAAGGCATTACAGGAACCGCAAAACCATGTGCCGTGTTGGAACCACCACTTTGCTGAAGCTGAAGAGCGGACAGGAGCTTGTCTGACCTGTGCTGGATGTGCTCACCCTCACCAGCCCAGTACCAGAGCAATGGCTTGGGAGGAAACATGCGTGGCAGCTAGCACCACCATTGGCTTGTAGTAGGATCTAGTCTGTGCTCAGGGACTAAATCTTTCTTAGACACAAGCAACAGACAGAGAATGGGTCCATGGTGGCAAGATGTGTAATTCCAGTAATTGTGGGCTCCGGTAAAAGGTTACAGGAAAAGGAGAGATCGTGGACTGAGTTTTTATTGGAGCAGTTTCAGGCATTGCTGTACATTTAAATGAGGTACAATAAAAATATTTGAAAGTATGAGGGAAAGGAAACTGTTCTCTTAACACAACAGAGATGTGGGCTTTATTTGGTGAGGTAAGGCAAGATCAAGTACAGTCGTATAGACAACTTTATGGTTACTGTTTTAAAGAAGATTTTTATGGTATTGAACAAGTACAACTATGCTCTCAACTAGTTGTGGGGTCTCGCTCACAGTTGCAGTTATTCAGGCAATACCCCAAAACCAAGACCAGAACTGTTTGGCTTTTAAATAGTTCAATGTATCTTAAAGATCCTACCTCTTGTCACCTAGGCAACTTGTGCCGAAAGCCAGCAGCTTCAGATAAATTCTTTCAAACCTGTTCTTAAAGATGCCTTTCAGCTGATGGAAGTGGATCAAAAAGATGGGGACAGGAGTGTTATCAGGGTGAGAGTTCTGGGTTTAGCTTGTGTGATTCTTCTCAGACCTCTGTGATATTACCAGAGGAGTTATCTATTGGCATGTGTCCTGCTGGCATATGTGTCTGGATGAGAATTTCGTCCACATTGGCCACTTCCAGAATGAACCGATGAACTCACAGATAGTTGTGATAAGATTAAGCATGTCCATTGGAAATGGGATCCAAAGAAACACGAGCTCTTTCAGAAAGAGGTCACCTACCTCAGATGCATGCTCAACCCGGAGGGAATTTCCACTGACAAGAGGAAACGTCAGTGGTACAGACCTGGTTAACTCCCCAGCCATACTCAGGCTTTAACAGAGCTATGCTAGTAGTACAGAAGGTCTACTTCCATGTTACCAAAACTACTACATAGTTTGGGATAGAAGAGGAAACAAGGAGTTTACTCGTTAACTGTTGTTAAGAACCTGTAGAAGTGGTTCTCACAGTCACTTGAGCTGCATTTTGAAACTCAGTTCATATTTGACGCAGAAATGAAGGGATGCTGGAAATAAGAATATGGAAGAGTGAGATGAGTCAGTCTCTGACACAAACAAATATTGACCTACCTTCAGAGATATGCCTTTGCAGCTACCTGTAGACTTATTTTAATTTACCTGTATCGGACAAAATTCCAGTCAAAATTAAACATAAGTTTTTACAGGTGTTTTTCATAACAAAAAACTCCTTGTTTGTGGCCAGGATACACCTTGACAGGCAGACCTGCAGGCTTGGGAAGATGTGTGCAATTTGTACAGGTGGCCTTGCAAGAACAACATCTGCAGACACCATCCCCTGACAGAACAGGAAAACTGTTGCTCAGAGGGACTTGGTCCTCAGGGGTTCTACATGTTCACAGCTCCTATTTCTGGTGCTAGGACAATGGAGAAGGGTGTTGCTGGAATATAGCCCAGAGCAAAGATACTGCTCAAAAAAAGGATCTTGATGTTAAAATTGTGGCTCACTGGAATTTCAGTTGGTACCTGCCAGCACCTTGGAACAGTTCAACCTTCAAGACTATTGAAATGCTTTTCAGTGGGAACATCTGGAATACAAAGATGCTATGTTGTTTAAACAAAGAGAAATCCCATGGAATGATGGGAGAAGTTATCACCTTATTATACAGCATGACAGGATGGTCTCCTGAAAGAATGTTATGGCAGGAGTGGGGGTGAATCCATGGGATAAGCATAACATGGAAGTTTATTACTGCCTTGTTACTCCTTATCTTTTTTTTTTACTGTTGTGTCTATACACAGCTGCAATCCTTCTGCTGCTCCAACACTACATAGTCTATACAAGAAAGAGACAAGTGGGTTGTTAGCCTTAAAAACAAAGGGTGGTTGCTTAACTATCCTTGGAAGCTGATCTGAGGAAGCTGGAACTCTGTAATTAGCTAATGCTGCAGGATGGCTGGAGTACAGGACTCTTATCCCCATGGTTATCTGAAGGCATTTGATGAAAAGTCTGAAAGACACTGCAGTCAAAACGTACTGGTTTGAAGCAATGTGGGGCATTTACCTGGGGATAGACAAGAGACAGATGGAAAGTGTGTAGGGAGCAAAAAGCAGTACTTGGAAAAAGAAATGTCTTCCTGAAAAAAATGACATTGTTACAGCTGGCATTTCACAGAATTCTGCCAGTAGAGCTATGATGGGTTGTGCCACACCTCCCCCTGTAGAATGGATCTATGTCCATTTGGTAAATCAACATGTGACCCTAGAAAATAAGTCCCATTCCCTGTTAACCATCAAAGAATATGCAGCGAACTGTTACTCTCTCCTCCACTGGACAAAGCCAAGCCATGAGGAAGAGCTGAACACGGACAGGAAAATAAACTGGCCCATTTCAGGTCTTTTCCCATTGCAGTTTGGTGAAGAAATGCCAGGCGATGCCAGGCCCAGCAGGCTCGTGGAAGAAGTATGTTAATCAGATGGTGCTTCCATCTCTGAGCAAGGTTTTGTACTCATTACCTTGAAGCAGGCCAGCTTTTAACATCCCAAGAAGAGCACAGGGAAGAGTGTGATATTTAAGCCTAGACATCTTTTCTCATCTGGGTTTCCTGTCACAATGCTGTGTGTCTGTCACAATGTCTGTGTGTGCAACGCTCTGGCAGCCTGAAATTCTTTGATATAGTTTTTCCCAGGCTTCAAAAGGAAAGGTAAACAATGGGCTTGTGACTGCAGGGCGAGCACTGGTAGCCAAGAGTTTATGAGGTAGCTCATCTTCTTTATGTTTCTGGCATCACTTTAAATATTTTGTTATGTAGAAGAGATGTGTGGAAAGAAAAAGAAACTCTTTTAGTGGTTTTTGAGGCTGCAGGTTTGATGCCTAAGGTGATTTCTGGTCCACACAGGTTTTCTGCTCTTGCTACAGGTAAAACAGAGGGCAACTCTGCATCAAAGACTTTAAACATCTATTTAAAACTAAAGAGTGAAGTCTAATTCTTCGAAGATCCTTGAAAGATATTTGGATTTCTCTGATGGTGGAAAAAATACCCAAGCAAAAACTTTGGCAGGGGAAGGTGTACAGCTTAATAGTGCTTTGGATCTTTAGATTTTTATTTAGATTATTTTTAGGTTCACTAACAGGGCAGCCTTGAGCTTGATAAGCATATACTCCATTTGCTTATTTGTTTTATAATACAGTTCTACATTCTAGAAAACATAATCCTGGAGCTGCTGAGACCTACACATGAGAATGGATTTAAAAAACTGATTTTGAATTGTTTATCCTGGACAAAAAGTTATAAAATCTGTAATTGTTCATTGACATTTCCTATGAGTAATCCAATAATCTGGCATGGGAGGATGACATTTAACAATCAAGACTGAAAAGGGAATAAATACAAAGAGCAACAAGTGCCTAAGAATCTTTTCCAACCTCAATGACCAGTGCAACAGATCAAGAGAATAGAAAAAAACCTCTGTTCACAGAAAGCCTTTTTCCTTTGCCTTCCCAGTTTTCTTTTCCCTTCCCCTTTCCCTTTTCTCCAAGTGTGCAGTTTCCACAAAAACATATTACCCTTCTAGAAAAAATTATTCAGATTTCATGTGTCAGTTTTAAGTGCAAAACTAGTCTCTTGAGATCCTGAGTTTTGAAATATTTGTGGAGATGTATAAGGCACTTTCACACAGCTTTATCTCAGCACTGCAAAATTCCCATGGTTTCTCCTGAACAATCTGCAACTGGAATACCCTGAAACAGTTGCGAAGGATTCGGCTCAGCCTGTTGTTGTAACGGGGGAGTTCAGACTACATCTGCTCTAAAAACAAAATAAAAATACAGAAATGTAGTTAGCTCAGATTTGTTAGCTCTTTTCCTCAGCTACATACAGCACAGTGAGCTTTTCAGCCATTAACCTGAGGCTTCTTCAGACTTTTGGAGGGCACTCTCTTTCAAAGGGCTTTTTAGTAACCATCTCTTATGTGTTTTTGGGGTTTTTTTATGGTCTTATCCCACTCTTCCTGAAAAAGAGAGTTTAATCATCAGCTAAAGCCCCTTCTGCTCCTCTCTCCTCGAGATTTATGCATCAAAGAGCACTCTGCACTAGGGGTAAAGGTCACCTTCACAGACACGTATCTCCAACCCCGTGTTTCTACTCTTCAGAGAGCAATGGCTTTCCTCATACTGGCTCCACTTCCGTGGCTATGGTCAGAAAAAAAGTAAACAGGAATAGTTTAAAACAGAAGGTCACTCTTTTTTGTCTCTTTTGAGAACTTTTATAGATAATTATAGTACTGCTTTTTCTTCAGTGTTTGCTACTCACTCAAAACATGGTGTGTCCTACTCTGAAGGGTGCTGCCACGTACAGGACCCCAGTGCTGTTGACACAAATGAATCTTGATGCTGTCTTTGCAGTTGAGGCTTTACCTTCTCTGGAGAACAAGTGGAGGAAGAGAGAGAAGAGAATGAGGCAGCCTGGGAGCTGCTGGCTAACCTCTGTCATCTCAGTGGGAGAGAAAATGAGATGGTACTTGTAGAAACTGAGGTGGGAGCTAAAGAAGAGAAAGCAGCAGACCAAGGGGTCAGGAAAGTGCCAGGTAGAATTGTATGACTTTGTCCTCCCCATTTCAACGACCTCCTTAGAGGGCATTCTGGTTTTTAATTTCCATACGTATGTTAGCTTGATAGCCTGCAGAGATACATGTACAATTGTAGATATACGTATACGATATTTTAAAGACATGGTTTCATTTTTCTCTCCTTTTATTGACAGACTTGTCACTGATTCCAATGTTCATAAAAACAGTGATGACAGATAGATGTCTGTAACTGAACAAGCCACAGTGGAGCTCACTTGTTCTAGTAGATGTTTCTTTTTCCCCCTACTTCTTTTGTTTCACCTTCTCCAGAGCAAGTGTATTTAGTGATTTATGGCTTACTTTCACTGACCAGATGTCAAAAATACAGAATTTATCTGGCCAGCAAAATTTCCTAATACTTTTTTTTCTCTCTTGCATAGGTCCACACTTGTTTGACCTTGCTGAAATTTAATATTTTTTATTCTAACTGTTCTCACATTTTGTTTATTTAGTATTCTTCTGTTTTACAAGGGAGGGTAATAGCTTGTTGATATCCTCTTAAGATCTCATAACTGTTTCTGTCACCAGCCCATGTGATGCGCTAGATGTTCCACAATAACTAGTTCTCTATTTATTTTCTCTGGATCATCTTCACGATGCATGAAAAATCTTGTACTTCCAGTCCTTAAATTGAGTTTTGTGAAACACGAGCTTGTAAAAGGTACCAGTGAGAGCAAGCTAGCTGTGGAAAGAGGAACAGCAATCACAGGGTTGGAGTGGGGAGGCTCTTCACGACAAAACTACAGCTTTCTAAATCAAAATGCAAGTTGGCAGCTTGCAGAACTGAGATTTGAAGCAGAATTTGGAGAGAAGAGGTGCTTTTCCAAGAATTTGAGTCAAATATGTCATCTGGAGTGATTT
Source organism: Todiramphus chloris collaris (assembly GCA_025345505.1). NCBI lineage: Eukaryota > Metazoa > Chordata > Aves > Coraciiformes > Alcedinidae > Todiramphus > Todiramphus chloris. The sequence continues at coordinate 13,436,810 of JANVCC010000261.1, read as the reverse complement.
CACCTGTCAGCGCAGACAGGTTAGGGAAATACTGAGCCCTCTCTCTTTGTCTCTGTTTTTCAGTGCAGAGCAAACCCAATTTAATACACAAAATCTGCTGTTCCTCCACCCCCTGCCCCTCTCCTTGCCCCCATTTTATTTATCTAGCAGTTGCCAACAGGGATCAGACAGTAGGAACAGTGCAGTCAGCACCTTTTTCTGGGGCTCAAGCACCAGAGCAGAATTTATTGGCTTTTTTTTTTGCTGCAGGGCAGATCACCAGCCCAAGACAGAGCTGTCCTGTGGGGCAGCGATGGTTTGCCACCAGCCAGGGCCACCAGCTCCCACTGCGGGTTTAACCTTTGTTTCATGCCCCTCGGGCTGGGGGAAGCCTGTCTCTTCTGGAATGCGAACCATCCTTTTGAGGCTGGGTGCCTCCATTTCATCTGACAGTGAATTAGAGAGCTCACATTGGACTGAGAGTGACCGTCTCACCCAGTTTGAGACGGGGAGGAAGAGATGCGGTCAGCGCCGATTCAAAAGAGCGGCCCAGAGCCGCGTTTATCAAGTGGATCTCTATCCATCTTCTGGGGGAAAACGGTAGCCGAGGCACTTCCCCTGCGACCCTCGCTTCATATGGCCGGGGCTGGGGCGAGAACGGGAGGCAGGAGGGCTGCTTTCCTGGGCAGCCTGCAGTGACACGGCAGCCCAGACATATGGTGTCATTACTCAGCCGACACAAATTTGACACTTGGTGAATTTATTATATTTTGGTTTGCTCCTGGTGCCTGAAAGGCTTTGCAACTGTCTCTTCATAGGGCCTGTCACAGATGTTGATGTATTTTCCTCCTCCACAGCCAGGTTTTACTGTGGAAACTGATACAACTTCACGATAGAATTTCTGGATGAATTATTCACGCATTGCATGCTTTCTGCACATAGGGGGTTGGAAGAAATCCATCCTATTCAATAAACAGTCTCTTTAATCCCCTTTAACAAAGAAGTTTCCCTGAGTTTAAACCGTTTCTATTATCACCTTTGTGATCCTAATGTTTTGGATAACATATTTACAGTTAATAGCTTTGTTAAATTTTTCACTATATTTCATCTTAACATGCAATTAAATTGTCCAGACACAGTGATGAAACTGATACAATAAACCATATGTGCCAGATTCTCATCATCTTAACTTCTGGTAGCTCTTTTTTTTTTTTTTTTTTAAAATCCTGCAGATCATTCCACATCCAGTGATTTATAGGGTAATTCCTGAAATATCTCAATATTTGTTGTTGTTGTAGACAGAACGGGCTGCTGCTAATGCCAGTACCATCTGTGGAGATGATTTTTTAATTGAAAAGAAGTTTCAGTCTTGAGAGGAGAGAGTTGGATGAACTCATCACTGCCCTCTGAGAGGAGATTAATGAAATGAAAACATATCATACCCTTTTAATACCTGGAGAACCAATAAGGATGCGTCAGGTGACAACATAGAGCATGGTGAGTGGGGGTAAATTGCTTTAACATAACCTGCAAAGTCCATTCAAGAATTAAAAATTGCAGTTGCAGTTTTAAAAACCATTGAGGCATTAGTGCTTTGTATTAAACTTCCCGATTCCATTTTCTTCCTGACTTTGAAGTCCAGAAGCAGAGTTCAGGTTCCCTTGCCCCTGACCTCACATGCAACAATCCGTATTCCTAAAATAATCCCATTTAATATTAAAGAGTTATATGACTGTAGTAAAGGTTTGAAATCAAACAGTTGCATGGATGTTACTCTTATCCTGAACCAGTGCAAGTGATATTACTTTTGAAAGACAGAACCAAGAATAAGTAAATTGATACTGACTATCTAAAATGCAAGAGTGCCATTTCTGGTTTAGTATAAAGTACACTGCCTTGGCAAGCATTGGTAGTATAAAGACTAATAATTTTTTCCTCAGATTGCTGTGTTTTGCCTGTTACTAATACAGCCTGTATTGCTTAGTCGTCAGCTGTTAAAATGGGATTTATATTCATATTCTGGGAAACCACCTTTCTCCATAAAGTTCCATGTATTGAGAGCTCATCCTTCCCCCCTCATGGCAGCACTGAAATATGGACAATATTGAAATTACCTGGCCTCCACCCTAGTGTAAAAGGATTTTAAAGAAGCATTTAAGGTATTATTAATAAGCATTTCCCAAAGTTTTTCAATTCATGCAATAACTTTAAATGAAATACAGGAACTAAAATATGCTTTTTGTTTTTAATAAATTTTGTTTCTCTTTTTTTCCTAAACAGTTGCATATTATTCATAAAATTACTCTATTTAGGAAAAAAAATTTAATTGCCAAAATTCTGTGATTCCTATGTCACATTTCTGTGAAATAGGGAACAACAATCTTTTGATAATTTGAAAAAAAACTAAAACCTTTTTTTCAACAGCTTGGAACTTTCCCATTTTACATTTAATGAGAGCAGAAATTTTTTTTCCTAGAAATGGATCAGCCTGAGCTGGATGGTCACCATCATCACTTCCCCACCCAAACCCCAAGCTCTAGCTTCTCCTGGTCAGGAGAGCAGATCTAATCAAGATAGGAAAGGAAAACAGAGCACAACATTACAGAAAATGAGCCCAAATGCACAATGACTGCTTTTGGCCTAAACAAACAGTAATTATAACAAAAGTTATAGATCTCTCCCAGCACTTTTGGTGAATTACCTGCAGCCCAAAGCTGTTAGAAGTAGCTCATCCCCCAGCACTGAACTATTTCCTTACCTATGGAAATACAAAAAGACCCAAATGAGAGTGAAAGGAATAGTAGAAACAACCTGTAGAAACAAGCCTTTTGTCCACCACAAATGCTGAACAATCGTTTACATCGTGAGACAAAAATACTTCAGTAGATACAAAGTTTTCCTGCTAATAAATATTCCAGTGTTCAGCCCCCTGTGCAGACCACCTCTAACAGCCTACGGTGTAATGCTCTGCAATCTGATTCTACACTGATTTTTCAGGCTTCAAATGGCAGCTATTGCAACAACTGCAATAAATATAATTCTGTGAAACTAAAAAAAAAAAAAAGGAGAAATGCAGGTGACAGGTCTGTAAAACCTGATACCCGTTGCTCACCATTCTGTTGGAAATCACAGCTCTCAATTTATTTCATTTCCCTGTTTTCTAAAGGAGAGCAGCAAAGGGAAAGGAAGAGGGAAGGAACTGAAAAGGTTTCCAGGGAATTACTCAACGTTACTGAGCTGTTGCTGTGCACTTTACTTAACAAGCCAACTCCAGACTTACAGGTGGCCTGGAAATGGATGATGTGATACAATGGGAAACTGTTCAAACTCAACACAGCTGAAGGATACTCTGTTACTTGGCAGGTATTTTGGCACTTACAAATACTTCCCCCAACGCCGCCTTTTTCTTATGCAATATCTAATCTCATTGTAACTTTCATTCCCACTTCATTCTGCTTGTCATTGCCACCTTGATGATTGTGGTTTTGGAGACAACATTTTAAGGAGGATTTTTATATGAACTCTGGAAGTAAATAATTTTTTTTTTAAATATGTACGAGGGTAAGCAGGCCTTAAAGTCCGCCTTAGAGAATTTACTGGATTTTCATGTCTAGTTTATATGTGCAAGAGCAGATGGACAGAGTAACAAATATATCAGGTGATAAATACTGCCAGGTTTGCTATTCTGAATAGTGGACAATATAAACTTATGTCTTTTTTTAATATGATAATATTAAAGAATTTGGAAGGCAGACACTTAAAGTGTTCTCATTTTAAGAAAAGGAAGAAAGTATAAAACTTGCAGGAAGGGTACTCACTGACATTTCCAGATAAGCAAGAGCATTTCCAAATATTTTGTTAAAATAATCTAACCTGGCTTTGTCAGCATTCAGCGTACACTTTATGTTCCCCATTACCCAAAGACAGATGTGTGGTTTAATAAACTTTAGCTATATAAAGAGAAAATTTGAACCCAAAATCTGGCCAGGAACTTGTCTCACTTGTTATTCCAGTAGTTTCTTTTAGGTCTTTGTGGGGGGAGGTGGGGGGTGTGGGAGAGTTAAGTCTTTCACCATCTCTGTTTTGAAATTGATGCCTCTCTCATCCTCAGCCAACTGTCTCCACATTAGTCTCTAGTCATCCCCTTGTTCTGGCCTTCGGGTTTTGTTTGGTTTCTTTCTGACTGAGAAAAGACTGAAGTTGGCCCAATTCAGGAAATTTGGGAAACCTTTAAACCTTTGAAGGCTGTCAAAGCCAGCTCCTTGGATCTCTTACTAACTTCTGACCTCAAAGGAAATGAGCTGAAACAGGATTATTAATATAAGTTGTGATGTTTTTTTCTTAAACCCAACTTGATCAAGGACTCCTGTGTTGGCCCACTGAGCACACAGCTCTGTGGAACGGACAGCAGGAAAAGGAATGGCCGTTTGGTTTTACCGGGCGTGGGGTTTATGTGTGGCTAGTGAATTCTGGCTAGCCAACTCACACTGACTAGCCCACCCATAGCATTTTTTTAATGGTTTAGCTCAGGGAGTTCTAAGGTTTTCTGCTCATGAAAGTCAAGCTCACTTTCAAAATGTTGGAGTAGCCTCTTATTTTTGGTGCTCAGTCTTGTGACCAGCAATGAACAAGTCAAGGACTGATGCTTTTTACAAACCTGCTGGAGAGGCAGATCTCTCCCTGGGTGTTAGCAGAGCCTGAGGTGATCCAGGAAGCAGCTAGAGATGACTGAAAAGCTCTGGCAGAGGTTTTAATAAGTTTTCTTTGGAAATTCAGCAGTTTCTGTGAAGGCCAGGTCTGTTTAAAAATAACTATTTACCTTAAGGGTTCTCGAAACACGAGCCAGGCTTTTTGGTCTCTGACTTTGAGCATGCAGACATACAGCAACACCTCTCCTTTTAAATGGAAAAATCTGCAAGTACAGACTAAGTGCATCTATTTTTATTGCATGATGCACTCCAAGGTGATCTCGGATGCCTTTTAGGAAGAAGAGGCAGGTCTGCCACAGTCACAGTGACCAGTGAGATCCTCCCAGTACCACTGAAGAAACAATGGTTATGGCAAAACATAAAAAAGGGGGAACTCTTCTTATTTTATGTAGTAAATTATGATTTTTGACTCTCAGAGCAGCCTTGTATACAACAGTTCTTTCTCTAAAGAATGCAATTTTCTGTTTAACATACTTCATGTGATGCTTCTTAACTCTGCCACTTTTAATCACATGAGCCAGCCTCCTGCTTTGGGTTCCCTCCTCTTTTTCACATGTTTCTTCAGCGTGTCCATTGCCTGTCTGAACACCTCAGCATATAATATGAAATAGGGACATAGTAAGAGTTAGCCCTGCTCCTCCACAGGACAACTTTTATAGGTTCTTAAGTGTTAGGGCAGCTTGAGCTAAAATGGCTGCTGTCTTTAAGAATTTTAATTCCCGTCAGCAATCTAGGCCAGCTAACTAACCAATTTAAAACCAAAAAAAAAAGAATAAGTGCTTAATTTCTCTTTGTTTTAATAAAGAAAAAAAAATTAACAAAGTGACCAACCTCAGAATCATGACCACCTCAGTTGGGGTAACTGGGGAACATTTTATATTTTCATTCCTTCTTGTTTAAACATTAGTACTGTTTGTCGTGGTGCACAATCACCGTTTTAATCAAGAGCTGTGCATTTTAAATATTTGTGTTCATTGTAGCCAAGAAGTCTGCGTAGTCCGTGTTTTGGCCAATTAAGCTTTAATCAGGACAGAATGTTTCAATGTTCAAATGCACAAATTGCATCTGATCCACTGGCATGTGCTACTTTTCTTGTCATGGCACTCAGGCTTTCTTCTTAATCTAAAGGGATCGGCTACAGCCTCTCATTTCCCAGTTACACCACGAGCCTCCCATGGCCGCAGAGCTGCTGTGGACTGCAGCACACGGGTTGTGTGACAGCGGGCAGGCACTGTCAGCATAGCATTCATTACCTCTTTACCTGCCTTTTTTTTTATTTTTTATCTATTTACCTGCCTATTTACCTACCTGGAAGCTGAAGTCACTGTGCCTCTCCTGTCCTCTGCCTCCAAGAGGGAGTTTCAGTGAAGGTCAGACCTAGTCACGGCCAGCACACAACCCCGGTGAAGGGAGGTAATCTCAGGCATCCCTTGTTGCTCAAACTATCAACCTTACTAATCTTCCCATTTGTGCAAATTTCTAGAGACAGACCGAGTGCAACCAGTGCCGTGCTCTTGTGCTCACTTCTGCAGACGTAGAGCCACCTCCTTTCATGCCAGTTCTGCTCCTTGGCTCTTCTGTTACCCAGCTTTCTTCTGTCAACTGTGTTTTTCAGATTCCTCTCTCCTCTGCTTTCATGGCATGAATATTCACAAGTCAGATCCTATTTTATCCTTTTGGGTCAGGTTGCTAATTTCTTTAGACTTAGAGAAATTCTGCTTATCTTGCCCATATTTGTAAGTAATCTCAGTTTGGTTGTGCCCTGGAATTTCCTTTAAATTGAGTCTTGCTTTTATTTCTCCATCATTACAGCACCATACTGTACCTGATCCTCAGATTGCCCCATTATAGACTTTCACCTTGATATTTTGCCATTTAGGGTGATCCCTAACTTACAGAGTCCTGTAAACAGTCTTCAGTCTATTTGACAATTTTCAAAACAATTTGGGTTAATTCTGGGCTATATATATAACTCACAAAAGAAGTCCCTTTGAAACCAGCAGGACTCTTCACATGAGCAAGTACTTATCAGAGTGAGAAAAATTTCCACAGTCTATCCCCCAAAGGCTGCTCCTTTTTTTTTTCTGCATCTCATTCATTGAATAAACAGTATATATCCTTGCCAAAAATTCTAACTAACCCACTTCTTAGATTAAAAAAAAAAAAAGAAAAAAGAAATTATAATTTTCCTCCTATTATTCCCTGCCCTTCTGGGATCCATCCATAACTAGAAAGTGACAAAATAGCACAAGGATGACTGTTATGTGACCCGTAAGTTTCAGAATGGTTTGAATAAGCTTTTTTTTGGGACACAACAGAATTTTTCTTATGATTCACCCACCACTTGTGGGTAGGCAGGTTAGAAGTCTCAGCTCTCCTATATTATCCCAAAGAACCCATTTCTGAGTACACAACAGTTGTATGGTTTTCTTTTTAAGCAGGGAGAAACAAAATGTGTTGGTTTCACCCAACTACTGAGATGTAGTTTACAAACTCTAGTCTAAGAACAACAGTATCTCACACATCCCCCCCCTTATAAATCATATTTTGTGCATTTAAAGTTGTTGTGGTGAGGTGGAGCAGAGGGAAACAGGGGACAAAGCTTTGATCACTTTGATCAAGCACAGACCACCTATCAGGCTCCTGGGTGCCACTGTGTGTCATGCACATTTTCAAATTTCTGTCATAATAGCTACCAGTCACTGTAGCTGAGATAAAAAAGGGGATGGTGATTAAACATGTGATTGAATCCAGACATTTTAATCATATCCCGCCTATCTATTTTTGCAAAGCAGGCTCCCTGTTTTCTCAGCAGTCCACGTGAATAGCCCAGGGATGACAATTTGCATGCTAACTGAATTCACGCACCACGCTGAGCATGCAGAACATCTGTTGCTGATTGTTTTAGACCTCTGCTTTTCAAACTAACATATGAAAATGCAGAAGGTAAAAGGCAAATTATCATGCCAAGGGCAGATTGTCCCTTTTCTTTTTGTGGGAATTCTGTTGTAGCTATTGATAAATGTCCCCCCACTCTTGCTGTCCCCCTGAACTAGCACTAAAATACCATGTTTTAAATTGCTGCAATTTTCCAGACACTTTTTTCCTTCTCAATTTAATTTTGGCATAGCTGGCTTAGATGTGGTTGGAAAAACCCTTCCTCCCAGACCACATACCCACCACTGTACATCTAGAACCAACATTTCTGTTTTGATTGAGGTAGATGTAAAGGAAGAAGACTACCCAACAGCTCCTCTTGTCTCTAAAGTCCCACTTTGCTCAAAAAAGGAGACAATCATCTCAGAGCTGAGATTTTCCACCTTAACTGCAGAAAATTGAGGCAGTACCTAATTCTGGTTAAGGAAGCTAGGTTCCTGCCAGGATAGCGCTAAAATAACAGCACATCTCAACACAGAGAAATAAAAGCTATGCTTCTCAAGCCATGATATGTCAGGTTTCAAAAGAGCAAGTTAAAGAGTGAGTGAGCAAGTTACTGAGGAACTGCATTCCCTCCCAAGGTGGATTTACTTTCACCTTAAACACACTTATGTTACTGTTTGGAGGGAGGCTACAGAATTGCTAGCACAGATAGCTTTTTTTTTTTTTTGGTAGTGGTTTTGCCTAATATATAGGCTATTGTGTGCTTTTTCCACCTTCAGATGAAGAGCCAGTCTGCCTAGGTGTGAAGCAGCTCAGTCATGGGCTACCCAAATGTTTTGGTTTCCAGTCTGCATAGAAAGAAGAGAAATGGCTCAAAAATAACTGTTGAAAAAATATTCCATTAATCCATCACGAGGTGTTGATTCACAGCACAACAGGCTGCAAAGATTTGTTCCATATTCAAGACTGCCATAGGAACAGGTCCAGATGACATCTCTCCTCAGCTCTGGCTGCACTGGAGCTCACCTTACCTGCTCTGCCTGTGCACACTGCACTCACCTTTCCAAACTTCCAGCACCTTGGTTGATTCTGTAAAATGCATCTGTGCCTAATCCCCTGGTGATTCACTCTCATCATCATTATACAGGATCTGGGGGGTTTTTTGTGTTCATTTGTCTTTCAGCAGTATTCATTGTGCAAGAGGAATTATTACTGTAGCATATATGGATGTGCAAGGTCTTTATGGGAAGGCAGGGTCAGACCTCTATAGGCTCTTCACACCGAGTCTTTAGGCATCAGCTCACACAATGAAAAGGGGGGACAGTGTAAAACCAAACCACAAACTGGAAAAAATTTCTATTAAAAAGTGCAGCTGGGCTGAAGGCAATTGAAGCCACGGGGACCAACACTGTCTCAGCCATGCCTCCAATTGCCAGAACCATTTGACAGACATCTTAACACTACTTAGAACTTCGGACAAAGATTCTGCTGCTCCACAGATTGTTGTACTTCATTTACTTCACTAGGTTTGGCACAGACTGAAAATTAATTTTCCACAGACTTCAGTGTGAACTAGAGTGGTTACAACAGTGAATATGAAAAGCGAGTAGGAAAAGACATTCAAGCTCTGCAAGTCAAAACTCACTTCTAATTCACTGAAATGAATTCACTATTCTGGTGAATCTTTTCCATAGTGAAGGAATACAGACTTTAATTTTTTTCTTGCAAGTAGTTTCAATTTTTTCCCCTCTGATTCAAATTATTAATTTAAAAATCAGGATTTTGTTTGTGATCTTAAAAATAACCTGAGGTTCCAGTTAATTCTGTTGTCCAAATCAATTTGAAGATGTCAGAATGACTGTCAGGTTTCTTGTGGACTTTCAGGAAAAGAGGACTGATCTAAACTGCTGATGTAAAAAATAATGGAGGAAAAAGTATTTCTGAGAAAATCTTTAAACCTCCTTTGCCTATCACAAAGGCAGCAAAAGAAATAAATATTTAACTATCTATACATCATGTTTCACTTATTACAGTTTTAATAATGTTTTGTTTTAAAACTTATAAAATGAATGCATATGAGAGGGAAATGAGGCTGATAAAACATATATACACAGGAGGGACAAAAATACTCATTAGAATACAAATAACAGATGCAGTCTCCTAGCACATCACCCAGTTTAAAATCCAAAATACAGAGTGACAGAAGCCAAGATGGGACAGCCAGGCAAACTGTTTCCTTCCCCCCACCCCCCTTTTCTTTTGAGATATGACAGAGAAGAGCCAGACTTAGGGGTAAGAGGGATGTGATCTTGTCAGTTTTTCATTCTTCTCCTGAACTAACTGTCAAATAATATGCACAGTGGCAGATACCACAATCTTCAGTTTTGTTGGGACCTTCCCACAAATCATGGTCTCTGCTTTCCAGGAAGCACCACAAGATGTAGGTTTTCTGCAACTTAAATGTCTGCTCTCTGTAATAAGAAGTGACTGGTGGTTGGTTGCCGTGGTTTGCACCACGTTGTTCATACTGCAGAGGCAGAGCCACAGCAAGAGCAGGAATCCCCGTTAATTTTCCATTAAGTTAGCCTGACAAGTCAAATACTTTGATACTGTAAAAGTGACATTAAACCATAAATATGCAAACAAATTAACTTGATTCATGTACTTTCATGGTTGTTGCACAATACAGTAAGAATGGCAACCTCCAAAAATAATTGTGCCTGCATAGCCAAAACATTTTTGTCTCAAGTCTGGATGAAAAGAATGCACCCCAGTAATGTCCCATATTTTAATTCTGCTGGTCTAATTGCAAATCAAGAGGTGGAATGTCAGTGCCAGACATCCCAGCAATGCTGAGAACATTTGTTAACCAGTGATGCTCCAGAGCTCCAGCCAAGATATCCCATCCTAAAGGGCAAGCCTGTCACCACAGGTGAGCTAATGTTTTACTCGCTGCAAAAAAATGTACAAAGCTTGGAAAAGCCCACTTTGACCCAGATACACAAGACTCTTTTCTTAAACCAGATCTGTTCCAGAATTGCCATCTGTGATACTCAAGATGATTGTGTTCAGTGCTCAAGAATAGTATTTGCCTGTATTTCTGCTTTCTCTGTTCCTATGAAAAAAAATTGAAGTACCACCAGACATTACTGGGAAGTTTAAGCTATAATTAATAATTAATAAGCTAATATTAAGCATTTAAAGTATTAGGTTTCCCACACAGTGAACAGAAGGTGGACACTGGAACTCCTTTCCCGGTGGTTACATAGCAAGGGTTAGGCAAACAGGAGCCTAACGTAGCTTTATAGATAACTACTTCAATTTAGACAGAAATAAAATACTGGACATGCACAAGGATTGCCATTCTGACCACACAGACTTCTTGAGAGCTCCCTTCTCTTGTGCTGGGCTTTTCTATCAGTGCGTAGGATGCTGCCTCTGGACAGCCCAACCAGCCTTGCACAGGTGCTGTGGTAAAATGGTGTTGAGAAGGGATGTTTGTGATGGGATTCCAGCACTTCTGGAATGCTATGAAATGGAGTGCTCTTGGGACATTTTCTACAGCCTCACAGATAACAGGGGCTACAGGGTTTTAGTCACACCTGGTCTGATGTTCCTAAGCAAAGATGACATACAAGGCTGGATAAGTTTTATTGGTTATTTTGATATTGAGAAGGAAGCTTCAAGAGTCAGTTTCTCTGAATTCAACAAACTAGCCAGATCCCTGTTTGGTTACAACGTGCTGAAGCCTGTGAGGTGATGTGGGTTAACCCCACACCCAGCCAATCACCCAACCTCCTACCGTGCAAAGGGGAGAGAATTGAAAGAGTACAAGTGCAAAAACTTCTACAGTTTAATAGGCAAAGCAAAAGCCACACAGACAAACAAAGCAAAATAGGGTATTAATTCACAAATTCCCAGCAGCAAGCAGACAGTTAATAATTTCCAAGAGAGCTGAGCTCCATCACATGTAACAGCTACTTGGGAAGATCGTAACTCTGAACTTTCTCCCTTCCTCATCTTCCCCCAGCGCTTACTGCTGAGCATGATGTTGCACAGTCTGGAAAATCCCTTTGGTCAGCTACGGTCAACTGCGTCCCCTGCCAACCTTTTGCCCACACCCAACCTGCTCACTGGTGGGATGGCATGAGGAACAGAAAAGCCTTGACACCATGTAAGCTCTGCTCAGCAGTAATTAAAGCATCCCTGTTAGCAGCCCCATTTCTAGCACAAACCCAAAACACAGCCTCATACAAGGTACTATGAAAAAATTTATCACATCCAAAACCAGCACAAAGGGTGATGAACAACACAGACCAGGGCAGTGTCTCAGGACCATCTGGTAGCCACCTAAACCACAGCAGTTACTCTATAAACCATTGACTCCTCCCCAGCAGAGAAGGGGGATCAGGAAAAGCAGGGGAGACCCACAGGCTGAAATGGATCTAATGAACCAGCCAAACTAACACCAACACAAAAAAACCCCAAAAATTCAAAGTTTATAAAGTTACACTCACTCCAGTGAATGTGCAGTGGTCACAACAAGCCAGAAAACAGCCTCAGAGGCAGAAAGAGCACTGCCCTTATCAACCTTCCCCTTTTATACTGGGTGTGATGTTACTGCTGTTGGGAGCACCTGGAGCCAACTGGGGCAGCTGCCCTGGCTGACTCCAACCTGCTCACAGCCTGCAGCCCATGGCTGGCCCAGGATCCCATCCCAGACAAACCAGGGCACCACCTCCACAAAATTTCTACTTGAGACTTGTCCTTCTGGCAAGACACCTTCCACCACAGGTCCAGCTGAATTCCTGCAAACTCTGAGCTCTTACGTTAAATCTGAAACATGAGGCATCATTAGCACTAAACTTCTCTCTGGTCACCCCTGCTAAGGAGGACAAACAGACCCTGTTTGTTTGGTTTTTTACAGAATACTGATGCAGAAGCTAATACAGACTAGGTCCTTACTGTACACTGAAGGTAGACATGACCTAATGTTGATTCAAATTACATGATTATTAAACTCTCCTAATATTTCTCACATCTTCATACGGCTTTAGATTGAGTTTGGCATTGTGACAGCATGGCCCTGTGTGTTCAGTCACGTGTGCAGCAAACGTATTTTTGCCCACTATCCCCTGTTTTGTATATATTTGCTTCCCACCTACCCTCCTTGTGCAAAGGATCCTGGAATTCCCCAAGACAAGATCCATTTCTCTGGACACCATGCAGTGTTTTCTGGTAAGAATCCATTCCAGATGTTAATCAGGAGGAACAATTTAAGGGTGGATACTGGGACAACAGAACAGCCAATGCCAAATCTGTCAGATGTCATCACTGCTGCTGAACCAGGAAATAGCCAAGGAAACCATGCCCTCGCTGATGATCGCCATCAACACCCTCAGACATTCACCCTTCTCTCATGTGAACTGTCAAATGAGTGACGTCCCTTTCAGTTATGATGTAACTGCATTTTTAATCTATGTCTCCTTTTTATCCACAATTCCTCCTATTTTTTCTCTTGTTTGTGAGCAAGTGACAGACTAGTCCAGTCTTGTGATAATTAATGACCAAACACTTGAAGTGAAATGGCTTGCATGCACTATGCTGAGTCAGGGCTCTGATCTCGCCAAACTTCACTCTTCTGTCTCTTCTTCTAGAGCAATAAGTAATGGCATACAAAATTCAAAAGCAGAAATACAGAAGTAACAGAAAAGTGTTGGTTTTGCCAGAGACAATTTTAACTGTTGTCAAAAAGAAGGACTCTCCTCTAATCCACTGCTCTGACAGGTTCCATTTTTTCCAAAGCAAGCAAAAGGTTTTAATAAAAATTTCTTTCTGTTTCAATGATGTTGAGTAGCTAAAGTTCTACCTGTTTTTCAGAAGTCCCACAGCAGGAAGAGAGTCCTAATTAGCAACACTACTCCTTTGACTTACAATGCTAAATATTTATTGGCTTCTAAGGAAGTGTGAAGTTTTACACACACCAGTAAAATGAGCTCTGCTTAGAAAAAGAATGCGTTTTGGACTAGGACTTGAACTTTGGTGGGATGGTGCTGTGAGAGCCATCCTACAACAGCATGGCTTGTACAATAAGCAGAAGGGAGACATGTCCACTTCTGAACACTTTGCAGTGAAACATGCAAACAAGCAGCTCCAGCATGGTTCATCCTCTGGTCCAGGGCCTGGAGATGAGGATGCCTCTGCTTTGCTTTTTTAGCTCCTCTTCCACAGAAGCAGCACACAGCATTCCATGTGAACAAAGCAGTGCCAGCTGATTGACATCTGTTGGTTTGACTAAAGTCATACTGATGGAAAAATTTCAGGGTCCAGTAAGAGCGGCTTGCGCTTGTAACAAAGACAGACCCTGTGTAACGCGCTGCCTTCGCTGTAGCTGCTTGTGTGCTTTAGATACCTGTCTGACTCCTGAAAACAGGGACTCAGGCTGCCCAAGCCAGTTGTGTGGATTCCCTTTTGCACTCAGTTGCTAACGGTGTTAGTGAGCTGGCTGGATACTGTCCTTCCTGCACAGTAACGCAACAGGAATCTTAGACCTTGGTTTATAGTGGTAGAGTTTGATACACTCCACACATTCCAAACAGGTTCTTATGTCTTCACACACTGGTCTAGAAGTTTGTTCTGAGGAACAAGACGATGTTCTTGTCAAAAAGCCTGTGCCTGTGGTAGGTGCTTGCTCTGGTATGTGTTAGGTACCGGTTAGGTCGGTTTTGTCACGGACTAACTTCTGCCACCAGTTCAGGTTTTGAAGGTTCTTAGAACAAACAAGTTTTACCTACACAGCATCTGGATGTCCAAAAGCATGACACAGGAGTGGGAGCATCACAACGTACTCCATGAATCATTTTTGACAGCTGAGGAAGATTTTTCTGGAAGGATATTGATAATGTGTGAGTACAAAATTAGGTTGCCTCAGGTCTTACAAGTTTTGCCACCATAGCAACATAGATGTCTACAGGACACCGTGGGTAAAATAAGCTTTCCACAGGGCCATTTGAGCACGGTGCCACAATCAGATGTCTGTGGGACATATTAGGAGAGCTCAACAGTCACATAACTTTTGAATCAGCTTTATCTGCCTTCAATACAGTGTAAGGACATAGGCTGTACCAGCTTCAGCATTCTCTACTGCCCAGCCTCTCAAACATCTGTGCACAGTCAGCCCCTGCTCCACGCTGCACAGCAGTGAAACATCATCACAGCACTTACGGCTCTGGTGGGGCTCCAGGCCTTAGGAACAACTAGACGATGAAAACCAGCATCTTCTACTTGCAGTATGATGAAACAGGACTCACTGGTTAATAAGAATTTCAGGACCTACTGTTTTCAATACAAGTGAGAAAGAAATACTAAAGCTAAAATGAGTGTACAAAGTCCCTGATGCAGCATCACAGTCAGATTTTCCTGGTCTTTCTCTTTGCAGCAGCAGAAGAGCCAAGATGGCCACAGATACACATGGCTGAGCAAAGCCCACCCTCAGTAGCTTATGATGCAGACTGATTGACCGGTTTTTCAACTAAAAAAACCCAAAACATTCATAGGACAATGACTTTTCCTTCAAAATGGTGCAGGGGGAACACTGGGCTGACACCTGGTCAGTGAGTGTTGCGATGCCATTTCACTGTGAAGACGCGAGTGTATCTGCAGCCGCTTCCACCGGCTGCTGAGGATCCTCTGCTGAAGTTTGTTCCATGTGCTAGTGCAGGAGTTCACATAGCTTGTGGTTGTGGTGGGTGATCGGGAGGACTCTGCAGTTCCATCACCGTCCAAAATCAAAAACATGGCTCCAACTAAACTTTCTGGTGCATCTTAAAGACGCTATGATTTGCCTTGGGCTTTGCCTTTGTTCTCAGGGTAGCTAAGGAGAAATTGTCTCTGCAGGTCCTTTTTTGCTGAAATCCCTGGGTGACAGTGGCAAGAGATAACATCAGCTGATAGATGTGTTTCTCAGATACTTGGAATCTTTAAAAAAACCCCCACTGCTCTTTGTGAAGCATGTTATCATCACCAGGCCAATTATACCCAAAGCCGATATTCTAAAGGAGTCCAGGGATTTCCTTTTATATAAGAAAGTGAGATGATTAAATGCCCTGGCAGTGTCTGTTTCTTTCAACAAGTGGATTTCTGCAGAGCTGTTACAGTCTGAAACGTCCCAGATGGTGCTTTCCAGTTGCACTGGAGCATGTATTTTCTGGTAATTGCACAACTTACCCACTTCCCTCGATCCCGAAGTCTATTCTCTTGTAACAAACTCTTTTTTTAAAGAGAAGCATCTGTTTTATGCAAAACCATGCTTACCATTTTGAAGGGGTTGGGATGCGGAAGACGTAAGAAGCATGATTTCGAAGACTTGGAGTGACTGTGGGGACCCATCTGGAAATTATAAGTAAAAGGCAAAGCTTGGAAAAAACGTAAGTAAATGGTAAAACTCGAAAAAGCGCTAAAAGGTAAATCTTGAAAGACCCTGAAAGGCAAGATTAGCCTAGGATGTACAAAGATGATTTGTAAAGCAGACCCCTGTATAACTATGGCATCTTATCTTGTCTCCCCCAAATTACTCATTATTTTGTTCACAAATCTTTATTATTTCATCTTCTTTTATCACAGTAAAGTGTAATTTGCCATAGGAATGTATTTAACACTCCATTAAGGATTCTGCCTAGTGCATTAATGTGAGCAATTACTGTTTGTGGTTAAATGCTTAATCAGGTATGTGTAGAGAAAACAAGACTTCGGGGTACAGCTGTGCCAGTGCTGCGTTGATAAAATTAACCACTAATACCAGAGGCACCACTTGGTACCTGAACACAAAATCTTTGGGAAAGGGACCAAGTTAGGCCCTGTGACTAAATTTTAAAGACTTTTTGCCTAAATAAGATTGGCAGAGACTACTGAGGATTAGCAGGGGAAAGAGAGCTTGTATTTCCCTGGGAATGGGGGAGCTCTGAGGAATTATCCTCGGAAATGATCTTCACAGATAACTTCACTGGACAAATTCCTTTCCAGTAAGAACAGCCTGGTGCACGGACAAAACTCTTGGTGACTCCTGATCTCTCTCAAGGGTGCATGGCAGTTTTTAAAGCTTTTAAAGCATCGGGATTTTTGTGTGAGAGGCCGTTGATCGTGGAGTGTGTGGGAGAGGAGGGGGTTGTGCCAGACACATGTAGACAGCAGGGTGAGTGTGAGCCAGATACGCCTGCACTGAACAGCTTCTTCCGGCTGCTCGGAGAAGGACACCTGGACTTCAGCATGAAAAAAAAAGAAAGGAATGGAATCAAAGGGGTGGAAACCCTTTCAGATATTGCAAGAGACCTGATCTACCCTTTCAGAGACACACGAACACAAGATGACACCGGTAGCTGGCATTAGGCTATCCCAGAACAAGCTATAAGTTAATGAAGTGACATTGCAATTTTCATTTTTGAATCAAAATGAGCTGAGTGGCAAATAGCCACCACAGTCAAACATTTTGTCCATGTATTTGTTATTTTACAGTCTGAATAAGGCAGAGGAGAAGCAGAATGTTTTTCTAGGAAATGAATGTGCATTCTCTGGCAATTGATTATTCAATTAATACTTTGATCTGGATACTGCTCTAATGGATACTGATGAGTGTTTTCATTATTAGTGAGATTACTAACTTCACTGAAAACGACATTAGCACCATTAAAATAAAATGCCACATGCTATCTTTCTCATTGTTGCTCTTGTTTTTTTTTAATTTAAAAAAGGTATCAAACTAAGTAAAACTGGAAATCAAAGCCTAGTATCGCTGCAGCCACACAAATGCTATATTGTGTGCTTCCTTTATCAGAACCAAATTGGACAAGGCTGCTTTTGTCCATCCATCAGGATATGCAGCGACAACAGGCACAGAGATCAGTTTAAGAATCAGGTCACAGTTGTGTTTCTTTTGTGTTATTTACCCTGTGTTCTCCACCATCACAAATTAGGCATTAAGGAGTTACATGGTCTTCATCACATAACCCATAATTCAGAAAAATTTCTCCCAGGACTGCCCTGAGGACTTCAAGCCAAATGTCAGACCCAGTACCCAACAAATACCTTCCTTCATCCTCAAAGAAAATCAGGCTCATTGTACTAGAGTACAATTGGTCTGGAGTCTGTGTGCATGAACACCCAGAGACAGCAACCAGAGACATGCTGGCAACGTGGTGATCTGCGTGCTTCTGCAGTTCCTATCAACACATCTCACGGGCACTTCTGAACTGACTTCATGTGGCCCATGACTTGTCCACCCATCCGGCAGCCCCCACTGCAGTGCCCACACACTGAACAGCCACCACGCTTCTGTGTCTGCAGAAACTCTAAGCAGACACCTTAGTCCACCCCTCCATGACTCCACAGGAGCAAATGAAGATGAGCCTTGCAACAGCCTGACTCTCTGTGCATCAGGCTGTCCACTGAGAATGATGCTCTTGTGTCCTGAATGTGTGCCAAAACCTGCAGCAACACAGGCAAGGTAACAACTTCAGCCCTTACCGGACAGGTATATGGCTGAATAGCAGCTCTTGCTCAGGGCTTGGGCTTGTTAGGGAAGATCTGTCTGCTTTTACAGGACATCCAAATTCCCTTAGGACCACTGAGGCCCTTTTTCTGATTTCATCTGTTTTTGAATACCTCATGTGCAAAGACATTGCCCCTTGTGTAAACATCCATTAACTCTAATGCATGCCTGGACCTGCCCCAGCTTCCCGAATCTCCAGCTCAGAAAGTGTAAAGAAGGAAAACATGACAAATGCTGCTTTAAATTGAATGGACTCCATCTCTGTAACCACGTAACACAGAAATGGAAGGGTCTCAAAATATGAGGGGGACACTAAAATCCCAAAAGCACATTTCCCTTGGGCTCCTATTTTGTTTACTTGTTTATTATTTCCTCAACCAATTATTCCGCACATTGAAGAGGTCTTACTTTTACTTCCCTTTGCATTTTTCTCCTTGGAATTCAATTAACCCAGTTAACTGATTTCTGACTTTCTCGGCTTTTCAAAGGCATTTTAAATGCTGATTCTTTCTTCTAGCCTGCGAGTAACCCAGCACAGGCTTCTGCTGCTTGCATGTTTTGTAAACGTGTTCTCTAATTTCCCAGCCCAGTCTGTGCTGAAATTGTCGAGTGAGCCTGGCTGAAGACGTCCCCCCAGGATCCTACTCGTGCACATAACAGAAAATCAGAAATAACTGCTGTTGGGGTACAGGCTTTCAAGCAATTCTGCATCTACTGAGCTTGACCTCACTTTGACCTAGGGAAGTCAAAATACTGTTTTCCCATTCTTTATGGATACAGCACATGGAGGGTGTATTTTTTAAAACTTTCCTAGAGGCAAAATATGTCACTAGTATTGTTTCCTGCCTATCCATCACACTACTTACTCAGCACGGAAGAAAATTAGATTTGGAGCTAGTTTTGGCTCAATCTGCTTTTGGCAATCTGTTCCAACTGCTCCTCATCATTTTATTTTTATTTTTATTTTTTTTAATTAATGCTTCTCATTACTTTATTGCTTGCAATTTTGTTTTGTGTAAGAGGGTATTTCTGTATCTTCCTGAGGCCCAGAGGTTAAGCTTGACTGATTGGTAATTCTCCAGAATGTCACACATAAAGGGCCCATTTAGTCCACTGAAATCTTTCTGACTGAATGATGGTGATAGGCACAGCCAGAGACATTACCTCATTATGTGATTTACATTACGTTAGCGAGTTATGTTACAAGTGGTCCAACATACAATGGCAATCTCTGCTGATGCTTCCAACAGGTATACTTTTCAAGGCACAGCAGAAAATGAGGATTTCTACCCCAAGATTTAGATTCATATGCAGACTACTCAATTCCATATTCTAGCTATAATGGGTTTTCTGAAGCCCTTTAACTACAGAAAATAAACTTGCTCAGGTATACAAGTTATCTTTTTACTTTCGTAGCTGCAGTTAAGCTTTTTTCTTTGAAACTTTGGTTTTAATTGCATATACACAGAGCTGTGGCTTGCTTCTGCGGCTCAGTTACCAAGATCCAACTTACTTTTTGAGTGATTTATACAAAATTTGTATAAACTATTAAGGGAAACCTTACACACAAGACTAGCATACAAAAATACAATCACACTTCTTGAAATATCCCAGCATTTAACCTTACCCATCTTCCCTCTCTGCCTTTCCAAATAAACCTGTGGAAACAAATAACCTTGAAGGGACTGTATGACAGTATCTAGATTATGGGGAGCTCAGTGGAAAAAGTATCTTTCAGATTACTTATTCCTTTTTTTGCTCCGTCCTCCCAAGGCAAGCATTTTCAGGAAGGACGTCATGGCAGATCAGAAGGCAGAGTTCTGCCAGAGGTTCCACGTTTACACCAGCACTAAATCCACCACCTACATTGCCAGAAAAGCTGCAGTTACTCCAGCACACCATGAGTTAAAGGAGGAACAAGTTGTAGAGCAGCTCAACCTCCAGGATGCTCTAGGATAAAGAAAAGGAGGAACATGTGAAGAAATGGTTGCATGAGAGCCCCAAGCTAATGAACCAAATGTAAGCAAGCATTTACCTTTTTCCAGCAAGAAATACAGGGCACTGGGAATCTACTTGCTTCAGTGAACTGCACACCTGACATGGACTTGCAGCCTTCCCAGTCAGGCAAACTTTTCCACAGTAGTTATATGGATAGAAACAAAATCCTGATTCTTGGATTTTTCTGGATGTGAGAATAGTTTCTCCTATGACAATTCATCTGAAATCATCAGAAACTGTGGCAGAAGGTGTAAAGGTCACTCATACAGAAGGGATGTACCATCCATGTTATACCTCCTGAGAGGCAAGAGAGAAAATGAAAATCATTAAAATCACATCTGGAGCTGTGACCTCATAGTTACAGCAATAGGAAAGGGATTTGTGTTCTCATTGAAAGTATGTTGAATTTGTTAATATAAAGACATTCATATGAGGTACGAAACTGCTTAGAGCAAGCCAATTGATGAAGGGGATGTAGGGATATAACCAGGGGAAATCCCAGGGAACGGGTTCACATTGAGAAGGCAAATGGTGAGAGCAAGAGAGGATGGGAGGTTGTGCAAGAAGAATGGGGCTGGGTCAAGCAGGGATCAGGTGGGGGCAGGAGACCAGGGTCACAGCAAGGAAGGGCATGAAGAGCAACAGCGGAGGATAAAGGCAAATTGATGGAGCATGGGAGCAGTGTATCTCATCCCAGAGTCTTAAGGTAGGAAAGTGAAGTCTGCAATGAACAGGTGAATGGGAGGTGTACACATATATAGTATAACATACTTGACTTTTTTAACAATTGAACCAGTGACATTATAAACTGTAGTGCATTGTAAACCAGAAATAACTAGTGCTATAAAGTGTTTTTAATGACTTGGCCCAAGAAGAGGTCAGGTTGAAAATGTAAACTTTTAATCAGGAAACTAATCTGCAGGGATACGGGGCATTAGCTGTGTCCCTTCCTTGATTACTACATTCTGGCAAAGGCCCTTCAGTAGAAGGACTCTGAATGAATAGGACAAGAAGATTAATTACAATGTATGACTTCCCGACACATTATTATTTAATCTTTGCACTTTTCAGTTGGCCTTCATTATCAGCCTTCATCATCATCATCTGTTTGCTATTTGCAAATCTAACTCAGTTATCATCGCAGAATCCAGAGGTACAGGTTTCCCTCTGCTCCTTCATTTTCTGCCAACAATCTTTATGGAACACAGGAAAAAAATCGAAAGCTTTGGCTAGTGAGCAGGACAGAGACATAATATCTTCCTTCTCCACACAGCACTGAAAACCCCATGCTATACCTACTGAGACCTGCTTGATGACATCATCACAGATGATGGCATCATCATGGATGATGACTGTGCCTATGCTGTGTTTCAGTATAACATTAATTGCACTGGTGGCTCTAGAATCACTGTGTAAAAGAGATACTTCCTGTAGTGACCTCATATAATCTATCTGAACTAATTTCTAATTACCTGCATAAAACAGAAAACACGTAAATTTCCTTTTTTTTTTTATACCAAAAGACATATCTTATTGAGAAAAATGAATTATGATTCATCCCGTGGACAGAATATCAAGGAAAAGTAAACCAAAGTAGCAGCTTAATCATCTCAGCATAATACAGTTCTTTTTCAGTGAACAGAACAGTGAAGAAAAAATACTTTAACTGTGCTTATACTTCTGTCACTGAAAAGCTTTCCAGAAAATGCTTCATGTTTAACTCCTACTCCTACTGCTCTCAGTACATATTCATCACCTCACAGGATACACTTAATATGACAGAAAACTGGACTCAAAATGCTAAAAAATAAAGCCACTTATGTTGACTATGAAACAGTTTCCTTGAGAGATATAAAAAGCACAAGACTGGAAACTGGGATTTTTTTTCCCTCTGGGTTTGAGCACCTCTAACACATGACTGACAATCCCAGGGAGCAGTTTAAGCTCACCGTATGCAGATTTCTGTGGGTATATTCAGCCAGAATGTATGTTTCTATAAAGTGACTGGGAGGCTTTTTCCTAAAGTGTCCTGTTCTTCGGTGTGCAGAAAGTACACTTGTACTGCTTGGAAACACACGTTGCTACCAGGAAATAGAACATTCTCTGTGCTTTTCTTCTAAGCTGAACCTGGGGATGGAGGAGCAAGCAGAAACAGTGAAACACAAAGATCAATTGAGCTAAAATGGGTGGGGGGGACACACAACACACCAAACCAAACCAAACCAAACCAAACCAAACCAAACCAAACCAAACCTATGAGCTTAACAGCTTTATCCAAGAGTAATACAAAAAGCCCGAGAGTTTTGTGCGGTCGCTGTTGAAGTCTTTCAGGAGCAGATGAAGCTGCACAGGTCAAGTACAGGTCAGAAACAGTTCAGCTTGCTCTGCTTTTAAGTTTTATAGAAGGCAGCCTTCATTTATCAGAAAGTCAATGGGACAAAAATACCCTGTGTGAGTAGCCTGGTGTCAGTCGGTGCTCTTGCAGTGTACAGGCAGCCTCACAGACAACAAAAGACACAACAGTCGATATCGTTGTGAAAAAGGATGGTGCAACTAAACCACTGTGGGCACGGAATAAAAACTTCCTATTATGCCATCTGCCAAAATCAGTCATTTTTCTCTTGCACCTAATGTGCCCATGCAGTCAGAAGTTCCTGAGTTCAGTAAAAAAACTCAGATGCCAGTGAGCCAATTTCTTCAAGGTATCTCAGCCAAGACATACAAGAAATGCCCCTCTCCTCACTGGAACACAGCCTGCCTCGCCTCTGACCCAGAGGAATGCCAGGTTCTGTAAAATGTCTTCTGTCTGAGCTTGTAGAGCAAGCTGGAGAAGTTATCTAATGCTTAAACACCACTACACTTTGAACAATGGTCTAAAACAAATCTTAAAATTATTGTTTGTAGCTCAGTTGAGCCCTATGACAAAACATGTCTGTAAATTCCTGGCAGGAAACCTTCCTGTGAGAGAAGGAAAATGCAAGGGAAAGCTTGGACAAAAATAATAGCACGGAAAACCTTGGACAAAATGGGTCCTGTTGCTTTGTGTCAGCACCAGGAACAACCAGCGCCACGTAGGGGTTCAGAGATCAGGGGATTTTTACACCAATAGCACCCACGGGCATGAACCTAAGTATTATCTAAGGCAATGGGCTTCTCTCATACAGGCCAGCGCAGACGTTGCGGGGCACACGGTCGAGTGTCACTGGCAGCTCCAGGGACGCTGCTCCGGAGGCTCCCGAGGCTGCGAACGTGGCGGCCAAGAGCTGAGGGAGCTGAGAGCAGGGGGACTGGCAGGGAAACCTTTCTGAGCTCTTTCTCTATCACATGTGCCTTCCACGGGAGTGATTTCAGACTTCTAAACCGATTCCTTGGCACCGTTGTCCTTCCTTCCTCCACGTGGTCTGGCAGGCCCATTCCCCCCGGGCACACGGTCCCCAGCTCCTTCGCTTTCTCACCAGGGCCGTGCGTGGGGCGAGTTGCTCTGCTTCCTACAGCACAGGCAGGAGAGATATTGCAGGTTGTGGTGCGAGGGGATGTGTCAGAGTGACGTACAGAACCGAGACGCTAAGGAATGTTCTGTGCAGGAGTTGCTGTGCCGTGCAGACACGGACTGGCAAGCCTGGTGTGGCTGCAGCAGGCCCAGCGGAGTCTGCGGAATTTCGAGCACATTGTTAATTGTAATGAGATTACTCTAAGAATTAAAAACTTGAAGGGCTCTGGTGACCTTTCCTAAGAGCACTGCTTAAGGTGGTAGGCCCACAGCATGCAAACAAAATTTGAATATAGGCGCTGCACAGTCAGAAACACCGACCTCGGGTCCTGCAACTATTTACAGACCACTTACTTCATGCACACAATATCCTTACAGGCACTTGAGGCTGTGAAGTGTCAACAAATATTTATGCTGCTGTGGAAAGAGCTCCTTCACCCGAGTTGGGGGGGCCAGAACTTTGGAGTGCAAAGCAAATTAAAAACCCACTGTGTGTGTGTGTGTGTTGCTCCTGGGCTCTACACTCTCTTTGTTTTGGCTGAAATCCAGGCTGAAATCCCAACACTCTCCATGAAGGTGGGAAAAAGCTGTCTAAGGGACTCAGTCTTTTATCTCATAGACTAGAGCTGAATAGAAAACAGGAGTGTATTTCCATTTTTCAATGGAAAATTGTTTTGCAAACAAGATCATACTACTCAAAAGCTCTGTTTGCAGTTTGGAGAAAAAAAATGATATAGCAAGACACCTTGTCATCCAGGTGGAAATCCCATTAGCTGCAGCAATTCACCAGGTACAGTGAAAACTGTGATTTCACACACTGCTTGTTATTGATGGAGAGTTGCTGTCAGCACGGCAAACAAAGAACCAGTAAGAAAGCAAAGTGTGATGCAAGAAAGTTCCAATGACACTGAGGAGCTCTACCTACCAGGGAAGGTAACAGAAAAAAAACAACCCCCAAAAATCAAACCACAACCCTCACCTCCAGAAAATTGAAAGCAGAATCAAGGAAAGTGGAGGCTGGTGGTTTCCAAAAGGGTGCCACAGTGCTCTGCACACCAGCATGTGTGTGCAGCACAGACACCAAACGCTGCCGAGACAGGCTCCCCGAAGCTGCGCTGCCGTCGCCAGGAGCTGGTGAACCACGGCAGCGTTGTGCCGTGATTCACCGAGGAGATGCATTTTTCCCTGCAGCGTGCAGCCCACTAAGACAAACAAAACAACAGAAATTTAATCTCTGTGACTCTCTGAGGCAATATAGGCAAATAAGTAAATCTTGGCTTTCAGAAATTTCATTTTTCAACCCCAAGAAACAAAAATTTCCACAGAAAGCGGATGCTTTTTTAATGAAAAAAATCACGTTTCATCCACAATCCAACTTTTCATCAGTGTAGTTTATGTGAAAATTCTGACTGGCTGATGAATATCAAGCTGTTTTTCTCAAGAGGTCAGATCCACGTATGGTGTAAATCACCACAGTCCTACTGAGCTCATCACTGAGTTTACACCAGCTCTGGCCCTACACCTAATTATAACTGACTACAGGCAAGCATTAGTTTCAATTGTCTGTGGTACAAGAGAGATCCCTGCTGTTGAAGTGTAGCTGTTTAGCAATGTCTCTTTCCACTGTAATTTAGAAGATGAAGACTTGGCTTTTCTCCACACCAACAGGCACAAAATAATAGAAATAATCTTCCTTACAGGAGTAATCTTAGAGTGTTTCTTCTTCAGGTGCTTTCAAGGGAGAAGAAAAAGAAAGAATGAATGAAAGGGAAAGAATAAAACAACCTCAGAGAGCACAGCCTGAGGCTGTAATCCTGCTTTCAGGAGAAGCCATTAAAAAGCAGCCTCAGAGAAGCCTTCAAATATCAGGTGTAGTATAAAAGTAATTGGTGCTGGTTTTGATGTAGTGCCTTGACGTGGCTCTTGGAACCATTTTTATCAGCTGTAACTGAACAGGAGGCCATTCCCACAGCCTCCCCTCCTCGGGCTGGAGAGCCGCAGCGCACGCAGGCAATGGTCAGCCCTCCGTCACCGAGAGCCCCCGGCTTGTGCTGCTTTGCCGCGCTCGTAGAGTGCCCATAAACATACGTGTCTTTGGAAAACTATCATGTGTTTTCAACTTCCTGAAGAATTCTTGTAAAATATAACTGAACCACATTAGCCTTTGTCCTGTGCTTTTATTCCACTAATGGACAAATTGGGAGGACGCTGAGAACAAATGTGCTATTAATTACCCAGATGGCTTTTTAATAGAACCTTGGATGATTGCACAGCCACTAAACATTGTCCAGAAATTTCTTAATAACGCTGGTGAACGAAGCATTCCTTGGGAGAGAATAAAGATACCATTGACCAGGAGGCTAAATTATGTCAGGTTAGTTTAAGAGATAGCAGACAAAGGGCGTGTGTTGTGTGGAAGGAATGACAGCCCCTATCCCCGCTGTCCGGCTCCTCCAGCAATGACAGATTTTCTAATTCGCTGCAGATTCTCATAAAAGTGGGTGGTCAGTCCTGGGGAACCAAACAGTGGACCTATTGATAGTGGGTGGGAGAGATGTAATTTGGAATTAACCTAGGTTGATTTAATACAGCAGAAAGTCTTAGTATCAGCATAAAATTAGGATTAATACATTAAATGTTAGGTCAGAATGTTAAACCCCATTGTTGAAAGACCTACACGCAGTCAGTTAAGGCTCAGTGTGAGCATCCCAGTCAATCGGGGCTACACTGGAGAGTGCCACGCTTCTGTGTGTAGAAACTAGAAACTGAAGACACCTTCATGCTCTTTCTGCAAACAGCAACTCTAAACATTCACATTTTTAATATATTTATGGTCATGCTAATCTTCCTTTTGCCTGACATCAAAATAGATAAAAGAATAACAAGCTCAGGCTTGTCCCAGCTCTCTTGGAATGATCTCAGGTGAAGAGGAGCAGTTCCTCATGTTTGCTGTGTGTGCTGCATTTCATTCCCGTGTCCACTGTCACAGGAGATTTTTGATACACCAAAAGCTGTATGGAAAATTATCCATTATATCTCTTCAGACAATAGGATTTGAACTCAGGAGGAAAAGAATTTATTGGTTTAGAGTTTTCTCTGACAGTAACAAGTATAAAAAAAACCCTAAACTGTTGTGAAAATCGTAACTGCAATGAGCAGGTAGCAGCAAACAAAGCAGATTTGATACCGACAAACAAAATGCAGTAAACAAGTTATCTGGAGCGGTCTGTGCTGCCACACACGGGTGGTGACTGCACCATCTCCTTCTCAGCAGAAGAGGTTCCGCTCCTCATCACTTCACTGCAGAAGACAGGAAGTGGGAAAAGCAACTAACCCAGCTAGGAACAATGGCAGGTTCTTATAAGGCCATCCATCCTGTGTAGGAATTACTAGTGGTCAAAGTAATTGTTCCATAACTAGGGTCAAAATCATGGTTTAATCTTCACACGTTTCAGCATTCATAAGGCTTTTCCCCTCCCCTTTCCCCACTATCTACCATTCACTCTTTTTGCCTTGTTTGTGCCTGTCACTGTCAGCAGGGCACACAGGTCCCCGGTCAGCTCTAGGCAGGTATAATAGTGTAAGATGAGGTGTCACTTACTTGTGAAAATAGATTTATGCCTTTTTTTTTTTAAACATACAGTGAGCCCATCAAATGTAACCTCCACAGCTAAGAAGAAAATCTCCCAAGAAGTTCCCGACAAAGGGTGAGTATCCTTATGTGACCACAGCAGGGTAGCTATTACTTCTTTAGAGGTTCAGAAGCTGATGTGTCCCCATGCACCTGCTGTGTTTTCAAAGACAGTCCCCTTTCAGTCTCAGATTTTAGTAGTGCCACAGCAGGGCAACAGAACAAAACAAAAACTCATCCCTCTAAACAAAAAATAGTTTTGCTACCAGTGTCTAGAGAGCATTAAGTGCAGGTTATTTTTTTTTACTTAAGAAGCAGGGTGAATAAAAGTGAAGAATGCACTTCTACTTAAGCTGCTTTTGCTCGTCTTGGTTTGTTATGCTGAAATTACAGGTATTATCACATAAACAGGAACTTAAGTACAATAAAGCATCAAGGCAAATACCCGTAGAGTGTCAGTTTTTCTGCAAGGACAACATTGCTACTCATGTACAAAACAAAATATGATCCATGGGGTCAAGACAGAAGTTGCCTCAGCTCTAAATGCGCTGGCAGTGCAACAAGCAAAGCTTGCTGTCTGCCAAGAAATACCTGGCCAAACAGACTAATATCCTTTCTTGTTTTCTTTTGGACATATTTTTGTAATTGCTTGTCCTCAGGTACAAAGATGCTTACAGGAAGTCATTAATCTTTCATGAGCCTATTCTACCATTTCTTAATTCCAAACAATAAAAGCTTGGAAAGGCAGGCATTCTCCTGTCACTGTCTACTTCAAGGGAAAGGAAGTTTTAATGGAAGATAAATGTGATCAAACGATAGCAAGAGATAATGAAATAACTGTGTTAGAGAGTAGCATAAGAGCAAAAGAAAAAGACCTTGAACTTCACTCTTTTTTTCCTCTGGTACAAGACCAGATGGGCTCTGCAAACATCACAAAATATTACAGCTGAAAGAGGCGTGATTGGTCCAGGATTTTTCATCCTCCTCTTCCTCCCCCATCTCACCTCATCTAAGCCCCCCCCTTTTTTCTCTAAAAAACAGAAGATAAAAACACTTCTTGTTTGCTATCTGAAGCAGGTGTGGTTGAGCTGAATGTAGAGGAGATGTCCAGCTGGAGGGACCCACCAGCCAGCTGCCCAGTTAAATACCACCTGTTTCTAAAGAGCAGGGGGAGAAAGGGGAAGAAAAACAAACCAAATGGTCACAGAGATGAAATCTGCTGCTCCTCTGGTGATTGTGTGGATGCTTTTGTAGCTGGTGAGTCCCCAGACTCACACCATGACTCTCACAGAAATGAGTGTATGCAGTTAGCTTAATTTGATTCTGGACTATGATGAGACACTTTCAGACAAACAGGGGAAATAATTCAACTGCTGCTCATAGCACATGTGTGCAGAGTGATAAACATCATCCAGGAGGAAAGGGGAGGATCCACAAAAAGAACAAACAGCTTTACAGGTGTTTTTTAAATCAAAGACCATGTTGAAGGAAGGCTTAGATAATAAGATCACAATCACAAGAGCACTGGGATGATTTATATTCTTCTTGTGCTTAAAATATAGATTCTGCCTCCCTGTGCATCAGTAATACAACACAAAGTTGCTATCCCTATAAATAACAGCCCGCTTTTCTAAATCAGGCTGTACAAAATGTCCTGTACTTTTATTTAGAGCAATTTACAGATGTGGTAATCTCTTGAACACTATTTGATCTGAAAGCAATTATTAACCAGTGATTACAACACATCTGTAGTGCTTATGGCCGTGTAGGAGTGATTCATTTGACTAAGACAGACTGTTTCCTAACACCACAAGACAGTTCTCTTTCTGCTCAAATAGCCCCGAGGGAAACAACTTTTTTTTTTCCTCAGAAGTGAAGTGTTGCGAGTGTTCGCAATCACAAGATTGTACTCACAAAGCAAGTTTGAATAGGATTGCAGAGAAATAATCAAGCTTTTGAAACATCTTTGTCTCGTTTGTTACCGATACTATAGATGAAATTAGCCCTGACGCGGGGAAGCAGCGGCACGGTCCCGTGCTCAGCATCAACCTGAGCCCAGACATGTGAACCCCCTTCCACGCCTGCTGCTCTGCACGGCCTGGGTGACCTCCAGAACTCATTTGCTCTTTTTCTGCCTCAGTTCCCCACCTATGAAATAGATATCCAGCTGCAGTGAGGGGAACTCCATTCAGATGTAGTCTGGATCTCAGTTTAGAAAACTAACAGAAAGTAAATGGAAATGAATATAAAGTCCGAGGGTTCAGGGGTTCAAAAGGATAACACAGATTTTGCAGGACCGTGGTTTCAGTAACATTTACACAACTGCTTGTAACACTGGGGTTTGTAGACATGGTTGACTTTTTTTTTTTCCATATATTCTTTAGACAGTGTACATACATAAGCAAAAGAGTGTTACAGCCACTTTTTTAACTAAAGTGTAATTTATAAAAACAAAATGTCTTTAAACATTAAATTCGGCAACAGCAATTTTTGGAAAATTTGTCTTCTTACATTTCTTTCAACTCTTACCTTCTGCGGAGGGCAGAAACCCATCTCTAGCTTTGTCTGTGCAAAGTGCAAATATTCTGCATCTGCGTCAGGATGCTTCTGGGCACATTCCTGGGAGATACCACCTGCCCTTTCCGTGCTGTCAGCAAAAGAAAGCCCTGCAATGAGAAGCACTGGGGAAGAGCGAGAGAAGCCATGGCTCAGAAGACAATTGCTTCAAATAAGCAACCTAACATTCATTTAAACAGGAGCAATGAAAGCACAAGTTAGGACTAAAAAGTCACTTTCACAGCAAAGGTGTTCCCCAGGGGAGTTCCCAGGGCTCTGCATCCAGACAAGCATCACTGTCTACATTTAGCTCATATCTGGGGCTGAACCATAGCAGTTGCCCAATCACCTGATGTCCCCTCCCCAGCAGAGAAGGGGGACCAGGAAAAGCAGGACACCTGCAGGTTTGGAAATGGATTTAAGGGAACGGACAAACTCACACCAACGTCAATATAAAATAAACAAGGTTATATTTACCCCAGTGAATGAACAGGGGTCACAACAAGCAGAAAAAGAACCTTGGGAACAAGGAAGAGGAATCACTGGGTTCAGCCTTCCCCCTTTCTACTGGGTGTGATGTTACTGGTGTTGGGAGCACCTGGAGCCAACTCGGGGCAGCTGCCCTGGCTGACTCCAACCTGCTCACAGCCTGCAGCCCATGGCTGGCCCAGGATTCCATCCCAGACACACCAGGACAGTGACTCAGGGTACTCTTAGATGAGAGGCAGCAAGTTCTGCTCTGGAGGAGACATCTGAGGGAGGCTGTGGTCGAGGTCTGCAAAAGGAAGAGTGGCATGACAGACACAGACCCACTGTGCGTGGTCTCTCCCTAGCCACAGCATCAGAGGCACTGCTCTAGTTAGTAGGTGGCAGGTTTAAAGCAGATGAAGATACATGGGTGTACACACACAACACGCAGCTGAACTTCAGAACATGTCCTGAAAGGCAAGAGCTTACCCAGGATTCAAGGGAAGCCCTTGAACCCCAGGGTCTCCTGCACAGATCTCACAAAATCGTTGTTTCTTGCTATGCTTTTCCCTTTCTGACAGGTTTTATGTCATTCCATCAGGTTATGCTTCAGCTATTAGCTGCACTGCCGAGCTGTGCTGGTTTACTGCCGTGGTGTGGTACCTTCCGTTACACCTCAGAAATTAAACTAATGGGAAAGATCTTGATTCTGTGAATTATTAATAATAATTATAGTGAATGACATGTCATTTCTGAATATAAAGGACCAGTAAGTGCTTTATGCATTGCAAATACTTTGATCTGCTAAACAGTCCACATCAGCTCTTAAAAAAGTATTTGTCCTTGTCAGCTCTGCATTATTCCCTTCCCCTGTCAAGGTAAGAAAATGTTCTGTAGGTCACATCTGTAAGGGAGACTATTACTGTCTTACACTCTCTGATGCTGTCCAGTGCATTTCTCTGTGAGGAGGATCATCCGTTTTCCATCAACATTTGTAATATATATATGTAATTAAAAAGAAAAAAAAAAGCTTTTACTCTCTTAAACCTCTGAAGTCATTGACTTCACCGCTCACTTTGCCTGTATGAGAGCTGGTGGCTCATATCCTAGTCTAATACTTAAGGTACAAATAAACGTATTTCAGCTTGGACAGTGCATTTTTCTTTCTGTTTTACCTGTGGCCTGGCATAAGGGAATTCTTTATACACTAATAGTGGGTTCATCTTTCTAAATTGTAAAGAAATATTTCCTAGAACTATGGCCCAATAGTCTGAGGCCTTCTTATATGTCACTTTATCTGTGTAATCTGACCATGTACTTCAGTTAATGTCTGTTCCATTTCTGTGACTCACTTACTTTACTAATGTTTGTAAAATAATGACTTTGGGTAACAATCAGCTGCAGTTGCATATAAATGAGGATCCTTTTTTTTAAAAGAAAACCCTATAGAAGTTTCCTATTGGCTTATTTTATTCCTAAGGGCCAAGGGCTAGATGTTGCGATACCATACATGCTAAAGGAATTTGGTTTGGGTTTGAGAGATCTTTAAATGACATCCTTTGTAACGTCCTTTAAAATATGGGCTTTGTTTTAATACACGCAAAAATCAACAGGTCAGAAAAAATACACACAAAAAATGATTTTATTTTATTTTATTAGAAAATAGAGAAATGTAAAAAAGCTACTATACTACTTTGCAGTTTTCTATTTACTGATATTCTGATGTTTTCATTGAGGAGAACATTCTTCAGTTTTCTATGTGGCATCTTTTGAACCACATGTGCCCAGAACAAGCAGACCAAAGCTCTGAACACAGGGTTGGCTTTCTTGGCTATCTCCACGGAACAGAAATGTGTGTTCATCAGAGTAAGATAAATGTATTGATAAAGCAAAACCTCAAATGCCCTAAGGTGGGACCTTTATTTTATTTCAGGTAAATCACACCTCCTAAAATGAAGCAATAACTAATTATACACATGTACAAGTCTGTGACAGGTGGCAACATCATGTAGCAGAAAAAAATATAAGTTATCAGAAATTCCATGAAGTTATTTGCTCTGTTGCTGCACAAGAAAATAATGTGATACTTATGGTCCGTTCACTGTGAGATGTCTTGGGCCTGGTCTGTGTCTCTTTGGTGCCAACTTCATGCTAAAGCTCTATTACTAACTGACACCTATCATCCCCTACATGTGGTACATGACACACAGTGGCACTATTTGTACTGAATGTTCATTATAAATTTAGCCTGTTTTCACAGAAAGCCATTTCTGAAGTGACATTGCCTTTCTCTGAAGGTACCCTCCCACCTTCTGAATGGCTTTAGCAATAATTTAGACCACTGAACCCAGTCTTCTCACCAACAATGTACTTCTGGGCATATCAGCCATGATTCCTGGATGAAAATTCCATTCTACAATTCCTGAAAAAACTCTGCACACATGTCCAGCTGCCTGACCCCTTGCAGTCTGCCCCAGTCCAGTACGAAGCCTGTGCCTGTATTACAACCAGGGGCAGATGGCAGCGTGGCCAGACACAGTGTGGCAGCTTAGATTTAACCGGTTTGGGTAACCCTGGAGGCCAAGCCCAGGGAAACTGCACTGCTGTGAAATTCTGGGGCTCTGAGCTCCCATTGAGGAGAAGATCTGGAGTGCTCCAGCATTGCTTCCATCTGTACCAGAGTTGGTGTGATCGAGAGCAGCTGGGCAGAAGCTCCCCTGTGCTGCACATCTGACCACAGATTACTCCGAGGTCCTTTACAGATGCCATGGCAGGAAGAAGAGGCAATTTCAATGCATGGGAGAGCAAGCCCAGGTCCATTTCTGGATTTAAGTGGTCAGGATGATGTCTAACTGTATGGCTTTCAGTCAGTTCCTGGATCCTGCAGAGGAGAAGCAATAATTCCTTGTTTCAACCAAAGGGTTCTTGTTAACTTACCAGAGCAACCAAAATCTTTCGGCAAAGAAAAAACCATCAGCAAATTGTCTCCTTCTTTTTCCTGGTCCATACGGTAAGGTGAGTCACATGATCCTTAGCAGAGCTGTTGCTGGAGTCCATCACAGTGCGGAGAGGTGGAATGTGTCCAGCACCAGGCAGGGTAATCCATTCCAGACCCCGGGGTCACGCTGGGAGCAGGTGCAAACAATTGGGCTGGCTGTCAGTGCGCCCGCTGATCGCTTTTGATATCTTAATCGTCGGTTGATCCGTGTGCAGCATTGGCAGCATCACTGCCAGCGCTGACCGCTGGCCGCACATCTGCAAACCTTTTCTGGGCGCGTCTTGCTGTGCGTGCGTCTGCGAAGCCCTGACATCATGAGAAACTAAATTGGGCGTGATTGCTGCCGCTTCCGTTTTCCTGCCAGAAAACCAGAGAGCTGACAAATGTCAATAACTGCTAATAGCTCACTACTGTTGGTCAGATGCCACACAGGGCAGGTGTGAAGAGAAAGCAGCGTGGCCTCCAAGCACCCCTTAGCAGCCCGTCCGTTTGTGAGACCGTTATCGAACTGCCTGTGCAGATAAAGGACTCGCTGTTGCTTCACTTCGCGATGCTCTGATGACAGTTCATCATTAAACATGTTCCCGCTGTGTCTGCTGAGCACCAGCAAACCCTGCTGCATATTTCCTTACAGGTAATGACAACAGTTTGGAAATAATTTTTAGGCCGTAGCTTAGCTTCCCGTAGAATGCCATGAGCTAACAAATTAGCCACCTCCTCTCTCTTTTGCCACAGAAAACATGAACACAATTATATACGCTTAATTTATGACCTCCCCACAAAACAGGACACTGAAGCTGATGGCACAGGCTGCTGCGGTGGGTATGTCTGTTTCTACCCCCACCAGGTTACACAAGCTTGAGGATAGCAGGTTTCTGTGGTCACAATATGGACATAATACATATATTAATTTACTATATTTATATTTACAGGTATGTGTAATCAAACTTAGTAATCTGACATGTTTTCAAAGTCACAAAGTTCTATGTATTCTCTCTTTTTGCAAGTCACAAGGTTTTCTGCATTGTTATTTTTCTCCGTTGGAAAGATTTAACTGCTGGTGGTAACCCTTTGGAGCAACTGGCTCAGGAGAGTGAGAGAAAGGAAAGCTTGATTTATAGAGGATGCCAGTGACTTTCTTCTGGCTGTGAAACCTAGCTCTGTCCTTCCGATGCTTTTTAAAGCACAACCATGTGTGAAAAATAATGACTCTATAACTTCCTTTACCTTTTAAAACAAAAAGTTAATGTATTTATTTGAAAAGCTGTTTGCTTTTTTTAGACTTATGTTTCATTTCAAAATATATTGCTTTACAATGTGGATTATTTAGGATGGATGCTGATCGGTAATCCAGTAGTATATCCTTCATGGTTCTGTAATATCATATTAAACCACTAGAAAAACATATCTGGACAACATGATTGACCTTTGAAAGAAAAGCTGCTTGAGACCAGAAAGAATTCATGTAATTATATGCAAAATTAAGACCATGTAGCAAGTGAAGCCCAGCTGTACTCAGTGATGTAACGCCACGTGCGTATTCCCTGATCCGGTCACATCCATCCTCTGTGGAGCACGCTGCAGTTTGCACCTGACCACATCTGGCTTTGGATTACCTACAGCCCCAGTCCCAGCCTGCCAGCAGACCACCAGCTCTCACCAGTGTGGAGATGATTTGAGAGGAGCCACGAGGCAGCGCAGCCGGCCGAGCCTGAGCTGCTGATGGATGGGGGGTTCCTCTGCAGCCTGTGGTCAGGGAGAGCTGCTAGGGCAGGAAAGGGGCAGCAAGGGTGAAAGGAACGGGCGTGCTGCAGATGGGCCGGTGCAGTGTTCTATTTGGCTCCCATTTGGGATGAAAATGTGAGGCAGAGTGAACAAGGAGACGTAAATGAGCGAGCCAGAGAGAGCCAGTACCGTGAGCGCAGCCACAGAGAGGCTGGTGCCAGGCTAGGCTGCATGGCAGTGCCCTGCTGCTGTGGAGAGGCCGGGAGTGTGGCAGCCTTGGGGATCCACAGGCAGGGCCAGAAATATGACAAGCTGGTTTTTGTTTCGGCAGCAGCTGTATCAGATAGTCCCAACAACCCAAACTTGCAGAGGGTAATGTCTTCTGGCACATCCAGCTACCCGCACCAGTAATGAGACATAATGTCTATATTAGAGTTCGAGATGGAAAGGTCCATAAAGCTGATCAGATATCTTCAGCATAGATTAAAATACTTAGTCCAAAGAAGGGGCAACCAAGACATTAAAGAAGGCAATCTGTAAAACCTTGTGTGGTGTGAGGTTGAATGGGGAGTGACTGTTTGTTGTCGTACAGTGCACTCAAAGTGGGCAGCATCAGTTAGAATTATCTGGAATTATGTTCAAAATCAATAGAAGAAGTTTAACACTACCCCCAGCTTGGCACCTATATATTCCTCCTCTCTGCTTTGTCAGCTTGCTCAGCCAGGATCACCACAAGTCTTCATATACTCCTGTATAGACTGAAAATGCCCAACACTGCGACATTAGGCAGCTCCACTGTTGAATCGATAGAAGGAATAAAGAATGCTCTAGAAATTTATCTTCAGGACGGATTGCCATAGCCAGCCACACTTGTGCCAACATGTAAGTAATCAGAAATGATCCCAAACCTGCAAATAGGTTGTCCTCGACAGCTCTAGCCAGGCCAGCCTTTACATCTGTAACTCACATCGAGGGGACTCTGGAAAGAATGAATTGTTCTGGAAGGAGCTGGATAAATCATGTTTTAAATTATTTTTGTGGGAAGGGAGCCCTTTAGTCTATTAACAAATGGCTTGCAAACTGACCCTGTATTCTATTTATGTATTAGCTGAATAGTTTAATGCATTTCAGCTTTTTGTGAATTGTTCCAAAACAGTCTGTCAATGGTTACATGAGTCATAGGTCATTGCTTCTGAGAGCTGATTGGATGACTGCAGCTTTTAATAAGGAGACAAAATGTGAAAAATAGCACCCAGAGAATAAAACACTTAAAGAGGTCTGTGCCAAAAGATTAATCAATTATGGTGAAATGCTTTAGTTTGGAGAGTCACTGCCTTTTATGCTTCCTGAGCACTCGAAACACACGGGTGACGTGACCTGCAAACAACAGTGAGCTGGATTGCCCACTTCAGCTTGGACTGTTTCATACTCTACAGCCCCATCTATTTCATGTGACTCGGATCAAAACAGAAAGTGTGTTTCTTACAAAACAAATTTTTCATTTACTCTAAGCTGTTAGCAGCAGTCAGTAAAAGCACGGCCCCGGCTGCAGCTGGTGGGAGCTGTTCCTCCTTGCTTCTCATCCCAGGAGGCAAGGCTGCACAAGCAGCCGGGTTTAACAAGCAAGAAGTGCTCTGCAGACCCGCACTCTCTCCGGCTGGGGTGGGAGTGCTGACGGCGTGTCGCTCCTGCCCCAGGCAGCACCCGCGGCCATGCCTTGGACTTCCGCAGAGGTGCCCACAGCGGGTGACTCCACATGGGAATCCCCCTCCTGGGGCCTCTTTATGAGACCAACGCAACCCGAACTACTCCTTCTCACCCCAGCGGGTACAGAACAGCGCTTCAGGAGCCCCAGGCTCCTTTGTATTACCACACCAGCTTGGAGCTGCCTGGGCTTTCCCCACCCTTGCCAGCCCTGGTTCTTCTTGCCTTTACTCAAGGCAGGAATCAGATCATACAGCTTTTCAGTGTTCCCAGGGCCCGTTCCCCAGGACAGCTTTGCTGTCAGTGTGGGCAGTGAGTCTCCCAGGTCATCTGCAAGCCCTGCCATGGTCCATCCTCAGGTCACGGCCACCCTGAACACATCCACTCAGCATCTGCAATGGCCACAGTTTACCCCCAGGATGCCCCCATGAGCCACATGCCCACCTTGGAAGTTTGTAGCCACACTGCCCAAGCAATTCTCCCTGACAGCCCTATTGACCTTTCTCCTCGAGCATCCCACCTCAACCATTCTGTCCTTATGCCAAGGCTTCAGCTTGCGGGCACGTGGTTGTTACAAGCCCTTTCCTGTTGCACACCACGAGGACACTTTTCCAACAGCTTTTCCCTCCTGGCAGTAAGCTGCAGCCACTCAGTAATTACTCATGTTGACTACTACAAGGGGGACATCTGTGTCTGACATAGACATCTATCTAATCACCAAAGTCAGATGAGATGAAGCCCTTCCCAGTCTCTAAATTCTTGAGTAAAACTGTGTTTCCTGAAGGCCAAAGCAAGCACAGAGGATATACAACCTGAAGGCCCAGGGCTTTGCTCAGCATCACCAAAGCAATCATTCATAAATCATTACCTTAAACCCAGCAATGTGTTTTAAATCCTTGTTCAAATGCCAAATATTCAGTCCTTTGGCTTAAATATTTGGTTCTTTGGCTTCTAAGCCATTAAAAAGACCTCTCTTTTAACATTTCCCTCACCATTTTTGAGGACCTATAAACATGTTGGTGTGTAGTTTAAATTTAAAGTAACTGGATTCTCATGAAACTCTCCCTGGGACTTTTAAGAAAAACACCAAAGATCGCACAGCAATCAGTCTTGCGAAGCAGTTACTCTGCCTTTCAGGGGCATTTAACTCTCACATAAATCATGGCATTTGAACGGATTCCTTGACTCACTATTAGTGATTCCAGAACAAAAAACAGAAATGTAGTTGAAATTTAGGGCAAATCCACCACAGACTGAAGGAAATGTCTGTGAGATCACTTGCACCGCAGCGAGGATCCCTGGGGCGGGCGGTGGGAAGGATGCTTGTAAGTGCAGTTAGAAATAAAGTCATGATGGTCAAATTTATTACTTTATTTACAAAGATACCTAGACTAAACAGACGTTTTTTAAGTGGCTAATTGATTTTTAGTACCTGTATTCTTTGGAGCTGAATTCAAAACATGGGGAAAGAAAAGTGGTTGGTGCTTCCTGAAATAAGGCTGTTTTCATAAAAGAGCAGGAGGAAACAACCTCATTATCTGTTCAGAACACGCATCTTGCACAGATTCTGGGGTTTCACCAGATTCCTGCAGTTGTATGTCATACCTTTGGGACAAACCTCCCCTTTTGATGTTGAAAACAACCCCACTGAGACTCTCCTACAATCTCTTCCTGTGCCATTTCACACCTCATATTGTTTTACATTGCCCGGGACTCATGCATGAGAGAGAAAACACTGCATGACTTTTTGTGTTCATTGCTTCCAGAATATTCTGCGGCTCTATCAGACACGTACACCAAAATGATTTAAACTTTTCAAAGGCCCTTTATTTAGGACCATTCACTCACCTGGTGTCTGAATGAAGGAGCAGGCCACCCAGTCCCTCAATACAGCTGATACCTAGTTAGAGGGCAGTCATCCACATTCTTCAGATGCAGGGAGAATTTGGATCTCCATTTGCCCTGAAAGCACCTGCTAGCTTCCTGCTCTGCACACCAGGAGCTATCAGCGAGCCGAAAGGACAAAACTTCAGAGCAGTTGTTTGGAGGCATCTGTAGCTGCTCCCTCGGAGCCGTCTGCCAGCTGGTTTGCATTGGCAGGGGAAGGCAAGGCAGCCACAGCCAACGGCTGCGCAGACGCGGGACCCCAGCAAGCACTGGGAGCTGTTCATCAATGGCTTGTTCCTGGGAATGGATGGCGACAGGACAACGTGGAGGATGAGCCAGGTCAGTGTAGGGTATATGGCCAAACACTGCATCTAGCAAATCTCTGGGTTATAAAAATCAAGCCAACTGTCCAAAAAACTTCTTTTGACATGGGCTTGCACCTATTCCTCTTCGAGCCTATCAGCAGAAGGACTTATTTAATGGGCTCTCTTCCTGGGTCCTATTGTCACAAAGTCATAGCCCTGGAGGTAGATTGCATAATAGTGAAATCATAGAGACCAGAGAAACAATCCCATAAGTACTCTCCAGGGCATAACCAATGCGGAAACTGAAAAAAAATGTTCTCCCAAGGCCTCCTACAGTTACAGCCTGCAATGTTCCGTCGGCTTCTGCCGTGTACAGAAACCATGAGACACATGGCCCTTTTGCATGATTATTTTGCAGCTGCTTTTATTGCTCCATCATTGACACTAGACCTTGAAATGCAGGCTGGAAGTAAAAACTTTCATGGTTGCTGAAGAAAAATTATGGCTGACCAGCCTTTCTCAGGTTCATAATTTTTTCTTTATTCTACAACTGGTCTTCAACCTGTTCAAAATTATCCAAAAGTAAAAACGTATCTGCTATGATACAGGGAGAGCAGGAACAGCTTGAATAGTGCCAAGGAGTTGGGTAAACTTTTACTTTCAGAGGGATTTCATCTTTCCTACAGTGCACCCCAGGCTAACATATGCATGAAAAAGGGGAATGGGGCACCTCTTTTACTTGCCTAAAAAGATGATTACACCCCACCCAGTCACCTTCCTCCCCATCAAGGAATTTTATTAAATCTGACATTTCCCATATATGTAACAGGAAGCAGCAGGATGACTCTGCCCAGGCATCTGTTGGTGGTGAATGCTCCAGGGGAGGTGAGAAGGTTCAGGTGGGGCAGGGTGGGTGAACCATCAGAAGTAAAGCTACAGGTGAGAAAAGGCTCTGCTGTCCCCAGGCTCTGCAGGATCAGCACAGGCTGAGATTTGCTGCCTGTCTTCACCGCAGTGTCCTTCTGCCGTGCCATGTGCTGGGGAGGAACGCGAGGGCTGGTCAGGACAATGGGTGGCATCTGCCCTGGCTGCAAATGCACAGATCCCTGAGACACAAACATCTTTCTCCCCACAGCATGGCATGTTTTCCAGAGGAAAAAAAAAAAGGAAAATAATTAAAAAAGCTCTTTGCATAATTTTTGACTGGATAATAATTTATAATAATTCTGCATAGCATGATTTATTTATTTACTCCGGCTTCATACTGGAATTACACTTTTAGTTCATGTTTCTCTATGCTTCTAGTGGCCTTCGTCCATGTGCTCCACAATCAAAGTTATAATGATGTCTATAAATACTTTTACCAACAGAATAACTTGGCTTCCCATGCCAGAATACAAAGCCTGCCCCTGAGGTACCTTTGCTAAGGTACCAACCTCATTCCCCAGCCCAGGCTGATCGATTTCAAAACATCCCCAAACATGAGGAGGGGCAGCTCATTGATACCTCCCATCGCTTCACAACAGCGATCCGTCTTGCGACAAAGTAAACATAGGGAGATGTCAAGATGTCCTGCTCTCTCTGGTTAGCATTATTCACAGTAGATACAGTGTTCCTGTGAGGGGGTAAAAAGACTTTAAAGCAAAAGGTAAAGTCTAACAGAGGAAGGTTGGAGGGCTACTTAGATACCTATCAGTTTAAAGCTTTTGATACAACATTGTGATGTCAGCTTGGGTTAAACCTCCAAGGCTGAGGGTGGCTATAACAGGGATAGTCCATCATAAGGAATGGGGTTTCCAGAGATCCGTAAGGTTAATCTAAATTATCCCGGAGATTAGCCTTGAGACAGTGAGTGGTTCCACAAACATCACCACCACTGTCCCAAGCAGCCATGCGATACCCTCGGCCCTTGGCTAGCATTTTCAAGGAGACTAATCCTGAGCTCGGCAGCAAGGATAGGACATAATTTTATAGGTGAGGCTGTCACTCTCTCACAGGGTGAGTTATGGGGCTGGGCTGGCAGTGGAACAGGAGCATACAAGTTACAGGTCAAGCTCTTCAAAGACTGTCAGCTCAAGCAAATCCACTCGACAAATTTAAAGCTCTTCACCCTGAAGCGCCAAGCAATTTATTCTGGTTTAGAAGAGAAGTAAGCTGTGACCCTGTTTCTTATATTTCTAGCTACTATCTTTGAGTTATTGGAGTCATCACTCAACCACTTTGAGAGAGGTATGTAGCATTGGTAATGCGGAAAAGTTCCCAGAAAGCTTTTCAGTACTTACTCTGCAGGTTGAAAAGGAAGATGCTAAACTATCTGCTCTTTGACATCAGAAAGAGTGGGTTGCTTTCTGTGGAGATTTGCCACACAGATTTAAAATTTACTTCCTACGCTGCTATTGAACAGATGTACCTGAAAAACAACTGAGCATTGTCACTATGAGTAACATCTGTGTGCGTCCTTGTCCCTCTGTGCACACCCCTGGTACATACAGCTTGCTTAGCACAATACAAACATCCAGTTTTCTGTTTGACAAGCCCCGTCTAACTTTCTTGTTCATAACGGAAATGGTGTGTGAATGAAGGAGTAGGAAAGTGTTTCCCACTGAGGAATCTATGAGGATTTGCTGTCTTAACATTGCCCCTTCCAAAATAATTTCTCATATAAGAACATTTCACACTATGGAAACTCTGAGCATAAGAAAGAAGGGAGAAGACATCCATAATCTTGCCCTTGTTACCACCCAACACCCATGGCTGGTTGAAGTGCCAGAAGTTTTGAAACATGCAGGTTTCATTTCTAGTGTCTGTTGAGAACTAAAATTGCCAAATACCACAAAAAAAGGCAGTTGGTTACACTTTCAGCTCAGTTTTCCAAATTCAAAAATGTGGACAGGTTGGACAAGCTTCAAGTAAACACCCAAATAGTTCAAAGTTGAGGTAGATCCAAACCAAACCAAGAGCCTGGATCTGAAAATTCCCACATTTCATAGACACTTGGATTCAGATCCAAAAATTTCTGTGTGCCCCATATGTACAAAGGGGTGAACCAAACCCATGTCCAAATCACCTTTCTCATCTTCCTCCTTGAGCTCTGAAGATGTTTGAATCTGAAACCAAGTCTGAACATCGCTTCCCACATCGTTCTCCAGTTGGGTGGCTGTTCACTTGAACCTAAGCACAGATCTTTTGAGGCTTCGCCAGCAGAAAACAAAGGTTTGAACAAATACTTTTGATTTAGCCATGATCTCATGAGACAGTGTAACTGTGTCTGCTCCAAAGGCCAATATATTTCCGGTGGCAACATGAGCTGCTTCATTTCCAACAGTGAATACAGTGGCAGTGAGAGGTTCTGAACTTGTAGGCTTAGTTTTCAAAAGTGACTAGCAATTTGGGGTTCTCAGTTTGAGACACCACATGGTTAACTTTTAGAAATGCTGAATACCTTAATTCTGAAAATTGGAACACCTTAACACCTCAGAATTACAGATTTATTTATTTTTTTTAGCTTAAAGTGTCAGTTAATTCCACAAGTATGAAAATGTCATCACACTAGAGATTATTTCTGTAAAAAATAGATACACAATCTGCTGTTATTTTCTCAGTTCCATGCCATGAGCGTTTTTTAAGTTATGCCTATACACTCCTTTTTAAAAAAAAAGAAGGAAGAAACCTTTTTTTCATCAGTTTCGTTAGATGTGGTCTGATGCGTGAGCAGCTGTATTAGCGGCTAAAGCGTGAACCACGCTTTTTAACAATACCGAATCAGCCTAACGCCCGGCTCCGGCCGCGGGCGAGGTGCATATGGAACTGTCTCGAAACGCTGGAAATGAACGCGCGGAGGGAACACAGCGGCGGATGCTCCGGGTGGCAGCACCGGGCGGACTCGGGGCCCGCTCCCGCTGCGCGCCCGCGCAGCCCCGGCGGGTTCGGTGGGGGGGCAGCGCCACCTGCCGGCGGAACCCGCCCCGCTCCGCGGGCACCGGGGGGGAGGGAGGGGAAAAAACCTACCCGAGTGCCACCGCCGCCGCAAACGTGACGGGGGGAGCCGGAAAAGGACAAAGGGAGCCCCTGCGGAGCTCGGCGTCTGTCGGAGAGCCCCGAGGGCTTCGGCAGCTCCGTCCGAGGACACCCCGCGTGGGTGGCGGCAGCGCGGAGAGGCCACGGACACGGACACGGACACGGACACGGACACGGACACGGACACGGACACGG